>JASSKH010000013.1:2356988-2816977 GCA_031763025.1 Macrocystis pyrifera
CGCGGCGGCGCACGACGACCGAGCTCAAGGCCGCCCTGGACGCGGGGGGGTCGGTCTGGATGTTCGGCAAGGGTCCGTTCGGGGAGTTCACGGCGCCGGCGCCAAAGGCATTGGTGCAGGGGGGACACGAGTTCGCGCACTACGACACCATTCGGGTGAGCGAGTAGGCGCGTGATCGAGTGAAGGAGTGGGTGTGTGAGCGAGCGAAGGAGTGAGTGAGTGCGTGGGTGACAGAACAAGGAACACGACATGCACCAGCTAGAGTAGTACACACTACCGGTACCATTCTGGAACAAAATATGAAAACACTTTGTATTAAACTCTTCACGGCTCGGACAGATGACCATCTAGTACGGGGGACCACAGTATATAGGACCCACGGTACACATAATAACCTATATATTTTACTATTTTTGCTTACGATGTTTGGTCTTGTTAACTATGGTCCCCCGTAATATCTATCTGCAGTAGATAATCTAGTTCCTAAACTGCCTTTGTGAGAGGGTCGTGCAGGATCTATCTGTGCATACGAGTACAGATCCAATACAGGAAATATGCGCTATTAGTAGATCACACAGATCGTATGGGTCCCATCCGCCAAAATGACCTAGATCATAAACGATCGGAAATATATCTCTCTACCTAGGATGATCTAGATCATGAACTGGGGGATCGATCATCCGTCTGAGGGGTGAAATATTTACATAACAAACTGTCCTTGTCTTCATAGGGACAGGGTGGTATACAGTATCTGGTACCAGGTGTACAGTAAGGGCCCGGCAATAAGAAGCGTCATGGTAATGTGAGCAAGAAGGCCTGAATTCAAACCATATGGCGAGACATCAACCTCGAGCAACCTTACAAACATAAACTTACACCAGCTATACACATATACATGTATATCGGTACATAGCAGGTAAGGTTTAGCTCACGATTTTTAACCCGAATTTCTTAGCGCCGCCCGCCCACCTACCACCCTCCCCCCAACAAAAAAACGTGAGCCTGACGTGCTTGTTAGGACATTTCTTGTTCGTGGGTCTATGTACTCGACATACCATGGTATGCACGTTTACGTCGGGAGCCGCCCTCCTCCCGCGGTCAGTCGACCAGGCCCCTTGAGTATGTTTGGATTCTTTTTGGTAAGATTTGTCAGAGGCGAGGCGGCGCGCGCAACGCAGACTGACGCAGGGCAGGGCACGGCAGGGCAGGGAAGGGCCGGGCAGGGCAGGGAGGGCAAGGAAAAGCACTAGTGGGTGTGGACGAGTAGAGTGGAGTAACCTCGACGAATATAATCAGCTCAGTATATCTCGGTATTGTCGTTCGATATCTGACACCATTATGTATACTACCGAAGCGAAGCATACACGAAGTATATTGCTTCCCGACTCGGCTGCGTACTCCCCCTTCCCCCTTGCTTCCACCCCCCCCGCCTTTATAATTACCTGGTATATATGTAGGTTGGGTTGGCGTCGGTTGGCGACGACGCTGTAAAACATGCCTCTCACTGCCTGAGCTAGACAACCATTGTACCGTTTTTTTTGTTATGGGGGCTGTCACCACGTTTGACGGTCGAGTCGAATCATTTCTGGGCGGGGAGAACCTTTACTTTGCACGAAGGGGTGATCGTACCACGTAGAGTGTACAGGGTAAGGCACCCACGAGGCAGTTACATAGTAAACTCATTACTGTCTCTGGAAGCCACCACACCAGAAAGTAAACCAATTATTCGACGCTGCCATCCATACAGCCCACCTTTCATGCGACCCGCCCAACACCACCTCGCGTTTCGCTTCGCTCTTGGTGCAAGCAATGCCTGCCAGGTCGGTGAAAACCCGACGTGCTGCGCGCCAGCATTGTGCAAGTAGGGATGCGAGGGTCTATCTATCGTCATACGACTGCAACCATGCATGATAATGACTACCCCCCCCCCCCCCCCCCCCCCCTTGCTTCCACCCTACACTGATCGGGGGCGTGTTGTCGTTCGCAGAGTATCTGGAGTACGCGCGTCAACCCCCCCCCGACGGCGCCGCCGCCGATCACCCTGGGAAAAAAGCACCAGCGACGGCGGCAGAAAGAAATGGACGAGGAAAGCAGCGCTCAAAGGGTGGGGTAGTAAGCACAGCAGCAGCAGCAGCAGCAGCAGCAGCAGCAGATACGCAATTTACACCCTGGACCGAAGTATAATAATTGGTTGTCCATTAATAGTAGTATCAAGCGGTCGATCTATTTACGCTCAGAGAGATACGCGCGCACTACTACTACTACTGCTATCGAACTAATAACTTATTCACTGGAACTAAAACGCAGGAGTGTTGTTGTTGTTTTGAGTCGCCTTGTTCTCTTTTTCATCACCTCCCCACTCGCAGTTTTTTTTTTTTTTTTCTACTTTTTTCTTGTGTATTTGACTCGCGGTCGCGTTGACAGCAATCACTACGTACTGCGCAGGGGAAAAAAACGTCTGCCCTGCTTTCCGCCTCGCTAGGAGATAGATGGTGAGATGGTGGCCACAAGATGCGAAATAGGAGGGGAGCCCCGGCACATGGCACATGGCTTGAATTTTATCGCTCCAGCCCACCCCACCCCACTCCACCCCACCTCACCCCCTGCCCCTCCCCTCCCCCCCGCACTCGAAGGAAACTAGTGCCAGTAACACTAACGGCTCTGCCGGGGACGAACAAAACGATGCAGAAACGGATGTGTTGACGAACAACAAGGACGACCACGTCGATCCCGAGGAGGATGCGAGGACCAGCCCGTTTGCCGGCCTGAAAGTAGCGCAGAACACCGCAGCGCTCTGGGGGAGGCGAATCGTGTCCGTCACCACCAGCGATAGCACGGCCTTCGCCGTCAGTGCTCTAGGAGAGGTGGGAACGGGATCGGGGATCCCCCGAAGGCTTGCTTTCATGGAACCGGGATGGGGGGGAGTGGTGGAAGCGGTAACGAAGGACGGGGGAGGAGGGTTGGGTTGGGATGGGGTGGAGCGGGTGGAGCGGGTGGGGTGTTGTTGGTGGGGTGGGGTTTACACGTATGGATGGGATGTTTCAAACCGATGCACACCTGCACATCTTGAGACAACAGACAGGTCCCGGGGGCACAGAAAAACATGCGCGACGCGACCGTGGTACAACACGGACCTTCTTTTCGTCCTAGCAGACACGACGATGATAGGCGGCGACACAATTAAGAGCCTAATATATGCCGTAGACCCTGTTGCTTGCTGTGCTCACTCTGCACCTCTCTCGCACGTGGTGTGCGTATTCGACACTAACTCCTAGGTAAAAAAGAGCTTGAAATAATCGATCGACATCCTGCAGCTATTGCACAGTAGTGTGATATCCCGGCTGCTCTTTCTGCAGCACGCCACAGCACTCATTTTTCACTCCTAAAAAAAACTGTTTTTTTTTGTTTTTACGGTGTGGTTTTGTTTGGTGAGGGGTATGCCTGGGGCGGGAAGAATCACTGGTGGTTCGCGATAGGGCCAGACTCGCACTGGCAGACGCACTGGCGGGGAGACACCACGGAGAGGAGCCGACTGCTGCTGCAGACGCTCGACAAGCAAGAGCCGGAGGAGGTGGTGGTCGAGAGAAGAGGAAGACGAGCAAGAAAAGGAGGTGAGCGTTGACGCTTGGTGCTACAGTAGTAGAAGATGCTTTTCAACACATTTTCCCGCCAAACTATTTATGACTTGACAGGGCTTCCCTTTCTCAATTTGAGGAATTACCCCAACATAACATTGTGTTTCTATTTTTATATATATATACCTACCAGGCCATGGCATTGTCCGTCGGGTTGCACTTTCACTTTATTTTTGTTAAGGCAAGGTGTTGGGTAACTTTTTACTATTACGGGGGGGTCCATAGTTAACGGGACCAAATTTTGTCAGTAAAAATAGGTAAACATGTAGGTTTTTATGTATACCATAGGTCCTGTTAACTATAGACCCCCGTAATAGCAGCACATAGATCCTTAAGTGACGGGCCCCAGAGGGCGAAAAGGAGGTGCCATTGACCCTTTTCAGGCTGCAGTTCCGTTTCTTGGGGACAAGCTACATACTTGAAAAAAAAAGTACGAGTGGTTTTTCTCCCAGCAAAAACGAGACTTGCACTCCCAAAAGGATGCATCGGGTTACCTACCTACAGCACGTTGTGGTCCACACCGCCTACCCGCCCGCCGGTCCGCCCGCTTATGCCCCCCCCCCTGCACCCCCGGTTCACGATTCCACCTCCAATGTCATGGCGAAACCGGACTTTCCTTACTTGTGTACCGTGCAGCACGCAAGGCAGCACCCACCCTCCCACCCTCCTCCTGGGGCGAGTTGCCAACCTGAGCTTCTGTAAACCCAGGGGGTGAAGGGCACACAAAAAAAAAAAAATGATGTCTCTGGAAATATCTCGTCGACGCCTTTTCCTTGGACGCACCGCTCGGCCTTTGCACTTTCCACTTTTGTTGAGAAAATCGGCTTCGAAAATTTGTCCCAGTGCGGGTTATACGGTAGCCGAGAGTACAGTAGACTTAATGGCGCGCGGAGCGGGGGGAGAGGGCGGGGGGGGGGGGGGGGGGGGGGGGGGGGGGGAGAGACTGGCTAGTTGGCATGTTGGCATGGTACGGACACTCTGAGCGTATATAGCACTGGCTCTACACGAATTTTTGCGCCCCCGGCATCCGCAACAGTATAGAGTATTCGGTGCGGTGAGGGTGCGGTAGTGTCTCCGTTTCCGGCACGGAACAGCAAATGCAGTGCCGTGGACGGTCGTGCTGCTGCTGCTGCTGCTGCTGCTGCTGCTGCTGCTGCCTCCGCTGGGAGCTGGACCACGATTAAAAGCTCTGTCGCCGTTATTCCTCTTATCACCGCGCTAGAGTATAGTTACAGCAACCTCCCTCCGTGAAAATGTACCCCCCCCCCCCCTCCCCCTCTGCCGCCCCGACCCCCGCTCCCCTTTCCCCCCCCCCCACCCCCCCCCCCGCTTCCCACCGATTGACCGCCTCGTGCGCGCGTCTAACTAACTGCCGGTGATGATGCCGCCATTATTGAATAAAAAAAATGCACTAGATCGAGAAACTCAAGACCCTGACGATGTACTACGGTGTGTGGAAGCCTCCCCCGACCAACGACAGGCTGCACTACATCCAGAACGACCTGCTTCCTAAGATAACGTGAGAGTGTGAAAACGGAAGGGGGGCGGGAGGGGGGGGGGGGGGGGGGGGGGGGGGTGTCCTCATTATCATGCATGGCCGCAGTCGTATGACCATAGACCCTTGCATCCCTACAGCGCTGGGATGGAGCACGTCGAGTTCTCACCGACCAGGCAGACATTGCTTGCACCAAGCGCGAAGCGCCGTGAGGTGTTGGGCGAGTCGCATGAAGGGTAAGCTGCATCCTGGGAGGGTGGGGGGGTTCTCGTAACAATCCCTGTTCGGACTGCACTCCCCGTTATGTGAACAATTCACGTAGAACTTGACTTGGTTCCTACCCAAAAACGGGACTGTGGGCCCCAAAGGGCTCTGCTGTTTTACAACTAAAACTCTTTTTTTTTTCCAACTAATACGGGGGACCATATTAAATAGGACCTACGGTACACACAAAAACCTATATATTTTGCCATTTCAACGAACAAAATTCGGTCCTATTTACTATGGTCCCCCGTGATGTTATGCCGTGCTGCAAGAAGTTTCCCGCACGAACTTGCAAGATAGTTTTTCTTCTCTGCAATGAAAGTGATCCTACGCCAATGAATGGCAAATGCGTTTTTTTTCGTCCGAATACGTGTGTGTTTGTGTTAAGAGAGGGCCTCAAGAGAGCGACGGAAACTATCGAGACGAAAAAGTGGGGGACTTCTGCTGTGCACTACTGTACCTATTCGGAACTGCTCCCTTAACCCTTTTACAGTAGTATACAATGCAGTCCCGATTTGGGGACAGACCACTCAAATTATAAGTAGTTTGTCCCCAAATCGGGACTGCAGTCCTACCGTAAAAGGGTTAAACCTGTCTTTTTCGGGGGGGGGGGGGGGGGTCAAACCTAGCGCGCAGTTGCGGTAGAGCTGCATAAACTTTGCGGAAATAATAGGGGGCGCACGAGAAAAAAAAAGGAAGACAAAGCGACACCACACCTTCTACTGAAGATGTTCATGGTGCCATAAGCGGAGGTTTACAATGCCATGATGGATGTTCACAATGCCTCAATGGACGTTTATAATGCCAAAATGGATGCTCATAATGCCATAGTGGACAACAAAACCAGCGCGGCGGGGCGGTGGGAATAAATCTGGACGAAGTTTGCGAGGAGCGATTGCTTTTCTTCAAAGTTTTGGCTCACTTGGTTTTGTTTGGTATCCCCCCCCCCCCCCCCCCCCCCCCCCCCCCTCTGTCTGAGTCTAGAAGATGGATAGTGAAGCAGTGTGGTGTCCGATTTTTTTTTTTTCTTCTCTGCACCTGTGAAGAGATGGATTGATTGCCCAACCCAGGGCAAGCCTTGCTCTTAACGCACCCCTGCGTGAGTTGATGGTGTGGCGATTGCGGTGGTGGTATCAGTGATTTTATTTAATCTTGATGTGATGGCGTGAGTTAATCCGCGTGTGCTTTTTTTTGTTCCGTTTACATTGATGACAGGCACCCAGAGGTACAGTACAGCTTGAAGTGCAGGGGCAAGCACGTCGAGAACATGAACAAGACTGAGCTGCTGGACATACTTCACGATGATATCGTGCTAGAGAAGAAGGTAACAATATACTACTACTACTACTACTACTACTACTACTACTACAGTACGCATTGCAACAACGAACACTATTATTACTACTGCATCTACTAGTGCTATTGCTATACCACTACTCACTGTGATATTTTGTGTCGATCCATCGTGATCTCCATTGCTGCCATTGTGAACGCAGAGCTCCAAGGGCATGTTGCAAATATTCGTGCGTACTTGCAAGTGTTTGCCCCCTCTCCCCGCCCTCCCAAAGTACTCCCTATCCCCCTTCCCGGCTCTCCTTTCCGAGCGTGCGATGTGGTAGAGAGGACACCTGCCGCGTCTATGACGATGATGCCCGAGCGGTGCGGTAGGCGGTGCTCACCAAATCAGCTGTTGGCGCACGAGTCGAATATCGTATCATACATACAGCCACGAGGGAGGCCCTGGCTTGTGTCCCTGTTTTACTGTGACTGGCTCTCGCTCTCGGCTGTTTGTGGTTGCCGTGTGTTTGGTCGGAGTCTCTTGGAATACGCTTCTCGCTGCCACAACCCGCGTCGCGTGCATGCACGACAACCCCTCCTCCAAACCCTCTCCAGACACGAAATAAGGAAAACCTACCTTTGAATTATAGTATACCAGTATGTGTCGACGGTCAAAACATATCTCCAAACATTGTACAAGTCCACCGTTCATGACCTTGTTTTTTTTTTTTTTTTTTCTCGTATTCGTCAGCTGTGAGTCCTTGTTGTTGCACGACCCCCCACCCCCCCCCACCCCCCCCGGCCAAACTGTCCCACGGCTTCATTATTCCAGCGGTTTCCGAAACCGTTTTATTCGTTGTTGTTAAACAGAACCACAGGGTTGCACATCTTTCGACGGCCTTTTGTGTGTTCGAAAGTTATCTTTCTCTCTTAACTATATACTACTTGGTGCGAAGGATTCCTCTTTGTTTCGATCTCCCTCGGTTTTGTTCATTCAGTCTTCGTTCGGGGAAAAAAAATGCTCTAGAGTGATCAACGTAGAAGCTCTTTCATGATTCAACTACAACCGTAGTAACTATATATACGGTAGCTATTATGGACACCGGTTACCTGTTTACCCCCGGTGCCTACTGCCGACATCGCGAAGGTGCTGGGGGAGCGGCAGCACCGCCGGATACGTCAGCTCGAGCTGGAAACCTTGCACGTGAGTACCGTATAAGACGGTGTAATATCTAACAACCCACCCTCGATGATACAAAGGGCCGCCCTCTGATTGAATCGTTCCATTAGTTTTTATCCGCCATATTTAGCCGCGGACAGCCCACACCAGCTCCACGCCCCCCAACCCCCCCCCCTCACCCCCCCCCCGCTCGTGGCCAATTTGACCACCCTTCCTTCTTATGGGACCGTTCCACTCCACCACCACAATAGTGTACTGCCTATTTTAGGTGTTGTCTCCATCATCGACGATGCGTGTAAACAAGACAGAACAAAAGAACCGACAGCTGTCAACGCGTACACCAGGGACACACCACGACAAAAGAATAGTACACCGCACTAAATTGCTCCGATGAACGGCCATAATGTATTAAGTTCCGTTCGCCGTTGCTCCCGGAAAACGAAGCGGTCGAAATCGAGCCAAAAACCAGAGACGCTTGATCTGGGTTTCCTGACCCCGCCCCCCCCCCCCCCCCCCCCCCCCCCCCCCCCCCCCGCTCTCTAGCGACGTCCCATTTTCTTCCCCCCGCTGTTCTGTACCCTGCTTCCCGCCGAGGCCAACGACAATTACACGTAAATACACAAACAATAAACAAAGCATTGTTTTTTTATCAAACGCATACCTGATATATATTATGTTTGTTTAATGTTGGCGTGATGTTACATGATGTTCACATGACGTGAGTGCCATGTTGCTGTCATAATGCCAACGTGATGTTGATATTAATGTTAATACCTGGTGTGATGCTATTACGGGGGTCCATAGTTTAACAGGACCTATGGTATACATAAAAACCTATATATTTGCCTATTTCTACTAACAACATTCGGTCCTGTTAACTATAGACCCCCGTAATAATATGTTGTTACTATGATGTCCATGTCGTGTTCACAAGGACGTTACGAACTATATGATGTTTATATTGCGTCAATGTTATGTTTAATTCATGATAATATAATCTTAATATTATGTGAACATGATATTGTTTGATATGATGTCGATATGATTTTTAACATAGTGTTACTATCGTGTTTGTAAGATGTACGAGAAGGGGAAGAACAAGATGGGAAAGAGCCTGAGGCTGGAGATCGAAGACATGTGGACCCCTCTTCGGGAGATACAGGCGGAGGACGCCGCGACGAAGAAGGCCAACCAGGACGCCGGCCTTGGAACCAAGTATGCCAAGTGAGTCAGTCAGTGGGTCAGTCAGTGAGGGAGAGAGAGAGCGACCAGCGAGCGAGCCAGCCAGCGAGGGAGTGAGCGCATGATGATGATGATGATGGAAAGTGCGTGTCCCCTCCCCCTCCGCCAACCTGTCCACCTTTCAAAACAAGTTGTGACCTCTATTCGTGCTGCAATAATGTAACAATCGTAGTCGTATCGCCATGAAGGGTCCTGGTAACGTAGTTTTAGGTTTTAATACTCCCATATCAATATAGGCGACGATAGGTTAGCCGCGTGCAAAGGGGCAGCCGCATATATATGCTACAAATAGTACAGGGTAAGGTGGGTGTGTTCCCCCAAGAATGACGGTATGTCTTCGTTTGTGTGTTCCGGGACACATAATACGAAGAAAATATACCCCCAGCTCTCAGGGTAAAAAAATGGGGAAAGTTAATGTTTTACCCCGTACCAGTACGTGTCAACGCCACTTGAAGTTACCGCCGCTTTGGGGGGGGGGGGGGGGGGGGGGGGGGGGGGGGGGGGGGGGGGGGGGGGGGGGCAATTCATGCTTCGCTAGTCGTCACCACCCGACGCAGAAAAATACGCACTCTTAATGTAATCGAAAGAAGCCTACGTACAAAGGGGGCAGGCACCCCGACAACTTCAGACAGAAAACGATAAAACGGAGAACAGATACGTTTAACTTTTTCTTTTTTTTTCTCAACAGCTGCGAGTTGCATCGTTCTTTGCCCCCGGCTCACCGCTCACCACGCGATATCTTCCTCGATAAAATCATCGTACCACCGCCCATGCAGGGGGGAGGAACTGTACAGCAACTGGCGAGAGCACATGCGAAAAGCCCGCGACGAAGCGGCTCCTGTGTTCACCCCTCGCGGGAACAGCCTCAAGGTCGCCTTGGGAGGCGTCACTGACAGGGCCGGAGCTCAGCAAACCCCGAGGGTGAGTGGCAGGTCCGCTATCGGCAGGTCCGGTATCGACTGGTTAAATTCGACTGGTCCGATATCGACATGATACGATCTCGACAGGCCTGGTGCAGACAGGTCCGATAGCGACTGGCACGTTGTGGACAAGTGCGATTGCCGACGAGCCCGATATCGACTGTTCCGAGACAGCTCGGACGCCGACAAGTCCGATGTAGACAGGTTCAACATCCGCAGGTCCGATACATAGAGGTTCGATATCGATAGGTTCGATCTCGACTGGTCCGATATGGACATATCTGATATGGACGGGTTCGATGTGTACATACATGCCCGACATCGGCAGGTCCGCCATCGACGTGTCCAATTTGGACACGTCCGACGTGAACAAATCCGATCTGGACAGGCCCGATCGCGACAGTTCCGATATCGACAGGTCCGATGTCGGCAGGTCCGATGTCGGCGGGTCCGGTATAGGCCGATGCCGGTGTCTGTTTGGACAACATAGGGGGGCGAGAGAAAGGTTCCGTGCGCACTCAGCGACCTTTGTGCTCGACTTACTCTATCGGACAACCTACCTGGCATAGCATACCAGTGGCTCTGCCCAAGTTTATAATTCGTACACTATATCAGAGATCCTTCCATATCTCGACAACTATGACGGACCGAGACGAAAACGGTGATCTCCCGGGATGAAACGACCCCGCACGGTGTGGAAACCCCAACTCCATTGGCTGATTGCTGGTTGCTGATTAACAGGGGTGCGTGAAGCCAGCGGCACCCTGGGAAAATACGACCACATCCCCGGATCAGAAATCCATCGACTGTATCAGTAGACTACACCATAGGCTGCATAGTAGACTGCGCCGTAGACTGCTGCCTCGGTCTTGTACAGTGTCATACCAGTAGACTACTGTATATCGTCGTCTACGTATCAAGAGTCTACGTCGAAGCATATCCATAATTGTTGATTGTTTTCCTTGTTGTCACCTGCTACACCTATCATAATCACAAAAAATCCGCCGACGAGGTCTCTCATGAAATAAATCCAACCGCGCGGGCATGAAATTTCTACATACCAGGCGAACGATGCAGCCCTGGCCATATCGGCGGGAGCGAACCACGTGCTGCTGGTGCACCGGTCGGGGCAGCTCTACACCTGGGGCGTGGGCGCGAGCGGCCGCTTGGGCCTCGACCTTTCTCAAGGAGGGAATCCCCAGGTGATGGATCATGGATGCCACCAGCGACGCCTGCTGTTGTCGAACCCTATCGGCAGTACATATACGGCACCCGGTTACGGTGTTTGATCGGCGCACCATCAGAAGCAACTGATGCGTTGGTAGGGTGGTTGCTGGTCATATTTATGAAATCGTGTTGATTGGTGTCCCATATAGAAAAGGAACTGATGCGGTGGTAAATTAAGGTGTACCAGGTACATGATGTGGAGTTTCGATTGGCGCGTCATGAAGAGGGACTGATGCGGTGGTGTTGGTGGGTGGCGGTATGGTATGGTTGTTTGATTGGTGCTTTCGTTCAAGAGAAAAATGATGCCATGGTGGTGTGGTAGCTTTGATAGATGGAAGCGTCACTAAACACAGCTATCTGACGCGGTGGTGGGGTGGGTGGGTGGGTGGTGGCGGTATAGTTACTGTAGTTCGTCACTGATGCTGCTTTTTTTTCGGCATCTGTACAGCCTGCGAGATGAACACCTACTAAACGCACAAAGCAGTCGTTTGGTCGCCAAATCGTCTGATCTGCCGAGTCCGTCTGATGTCTGCGTGTACTCCTGTTCGGTGGTTTTTTTCCCGAAACCCGAACACACTGCAGTAGCCCCCCGGTTTCTTCCCAAACCTACTGCTGACAATATTTATGCACAAATCTACGACAAGCACCTGCATCCACTACCCGCCACTTTTCCCAACAGCTCTGAATGTCCCCAAAACCTTTTTTTTTCACATTTTTCGTGCAGTACACACGTAGTCTATGCAAGTAATAGTCTCCTATCGGGATCGCCCCATCTGCTTTCTATTATGTCTACGTTGCGAAATACCTGCTGTAGCGTACTATCTATGTTGAACAAGCGTTGAAAATACAGAGGCCAACCACCCCCGCCCTGAATACACATCGACCAGTCCCATTACCTCCGTATCCGACCTCTCGCAATTATTTCAATATCGTTTTCCAACGCACTGGCTGACCCCCGACCACATTTTGAAACTTTTTTTTGTTCATTTTTCATTTTTTCACCCCCCCCCCCAAAGGCTGACGCCGCGGCTGCGACCGTGATCCAAGCATTTTCTGGGAGACCCGTTGTCAAAGCCAGCGCCGCCTACAGCCACAGCGGGGCCATCACCGCCTCGGGTAGGGTGTACACGTGGGGGAGCGCCGCTACGGGAAAGGTTCGGCTGTCATTATATATATGGACAAGGTTAAAGGAGACCGCGGTTCAGCCGCCCTTGACTGACCACCCTGCACTCTGCTCAGTACTCTACTCACCGTAGTACTCTGATGTTGTGTGTCGCTGATCGCTTATCGCCCATCGCTTACCACCCATCGCTTATTGATCGTCGCGTATCGCTTATCGCTTGTCGCGTGTCGCTTATCGCTTGTCGCTTGTCGCTTATGGAATATCACGTAGCGCTCATCGTTAATCGTCCATCGCGTAACGCTCATCGCTTATCGCTTGTCGCTTGTCGTTTCATCGTTTTTGTTCGGGTATCGCATATCACTGAAACGCTTATCGCGGCATCGCGAAACGCTTGCCGAAACAAAAAAAGCTCGGGCTCGGTACGGTGGATCGAGACGTCTACTGCAGCGTGCCCACGAGGGTGCTCATCAACTCCACCACCAAAGTCAAAGAGGTACTATCAATATTCATACAGATAATAAACGCGCAGATGCTACCGTCCTGTAGTACTCTATGCACACGCCAGGATACGCAGGATTTCTGCGATTTCCCGAAACTCCTTTTTTTTCCCGACGCCCTGACCGCCAAAAAATGGCACGAAGGCGTGTTCATGGTCGGCCGCAGCCAAAGAAGTAGTACCACCCCCTTGCACACCTCGGACAGCTCATCTATTACGGGGGACCATAGTAAATAGGACCAAATATTGTTAGTATACATAGGTAAAAATATAGGTTTTTGTGTGTACCGAAGGTCCTATTTACTATGGTCCCTCGTAATAGCAGATCATTCCCACTTTCACTTCATAAC
Source organism: Macrocystis pyrifera (assembly GCA_031763025.1). Taxonomy (NCBI): domain Eukaryota; class Phaeophyceae; order Laminariales; family Laminariaceae; genus Macrocystis; species Macrocystis pyrifera. Next base: position 2,370,199 of record JASSKH010000013.1, read on the forward strand.
CCACCGTAGGCTTTTCAGTTCTGATAGATCCCTGATCTGTATGATCTAGCTCATGTTGACGGGTGGGGGCAGTATAGTCTGCCTGATCTACGTATTTTCCATAGCACATGTTTGCTGGGTTGCATCTGCATTACGAAGATCCTGCACAACCTCTCACAGAGGCAGTTGGGGAGCCTAGATGATCTACAGTAAATCGTGATCTGTCTATTAGATGTGCGCCCCATATTACGGAGGACCATATTAAATAGGACCTACGGTACACACGAAAACCTATATATTTACCTATTTTTACTAGCAATGTTAGGTCCGATTTACTAAGGTCCCCCGTAAAAGTAACGGTTTTGTTGTTGTTGTTGTTGTGTGTTCGCACCCTTGCTGGGCGGCTTTCTCCTCCGGTGTCGCTTATTATTACAGTGCTACAGCAGTAGTAGTAGCCACCGACGGATTAGCTTCAAATCTTGGATGTCGTTCATGCTACGTAGAGTATAGGATAGTCTTCATGTGCGTCACATCGGTTTTGGTTTTGAGCTGTCTTATGATACTGCTGCGCTTTTGTTCTTCAGGAGTTGTTCGCTTTCTGTTCCTCAGTCTTTTTTGGAACAACACTACACATTATCGAGTGGCAAGCATATTGATAGTAATAATAATAATAATAATAATAATAATAATAATAATATATAGTTCCCTCTAGTTTAACAACACGACCGCTCTGGTGACGACAAGCACGAAACGATGGTCAACAAATCAAAGCAAGCAGCGGCAGCCCCCTGTCCTGACGACGCCCGGTGCCTAGCCTACAGCTGGCAGCGCTGTAGTATTAACAGTAGTATCTCGGATCAAAAACGTGGCACGAAATCGAGTTTCAAACTGCTGAGCGTGAACCTCCATTGGTCATCTTACATGTATGTATTTATTTACTGTACATGTATACCGCTCTGGACTAAACTACAGTAGTAGACTTACCACTTAGACACTATGTTGAATACCCAAACGTACCTTACATTTCAGGGCATAGTATGTACCCGGTACCCGGCACCTGGTATCTGGTTGATTGTTGCCAGGTATCAGGCACCAGGCACCAGGTATCGGGTATAGTCCAACGTATGGATATCTTTTTGTTTTGCGTGTGGTTATGTTCGAGACGGCACAGCGCCCGAACTTGGACGAAACCGCGGCGTATATATGACAATTCCACTTTGATAACCCTGCGCGGACGGGCCTTGCAGATAAGCTGCGGCGCGGCACACACGGCCTGCGCCACCGCGTCGGGGCAGCTCTTCGTTTGGGGCTGCGGGGACGGCGGGCGATTGGGGCTGGGGGAAGAGCGCCTGGGTCCCCAGTACGAGCCGGTCCTCGTGGAGTCCTTGTCGCTTGCTGGGGAGAGGATCGGCTCCATCAGCTGCGGGAATTCCCAAACCCTGGTATGCAAATACTTGGTATGAGAGCCATGCAAACATGCCAACATGTCTCTATAGTGCGGTATCCATGCCTCTACAGTGCGGTAGCCATGCCCCTACAGTGCGGTATCCATGCCTCTGCAGTGCGGTACCCATGTCTCTACAGTGGTAGCCATGCCTCTACAGTGCGGTAGCCATGCCTCTACAGTGCAGTACCCATGCTACTACAGGGCGGTATCCATGCCACCGCGGTACTTCCCATGGCACCAGTCACTAACCCTCGATTTGATAGTTGAACAGCAACTTGATGTTTTGTCCCATCCATCGCGGGGTTGTATTGAAAATAGCTGCTGTGCGTTTCTACGCAACAACAGCAGTAGTCAGTACCGGCACGTAGCCTATCGGTCCGCTGTCAGAGACACAGTCATCTGATTGGTGTAGTTTCTATAAATTTTAGGTGTAGTTTATAGAACACAGCAAAAAAAGTAGTTGTTGCACGACAAGTAGCTATGCATTGATAATATGGTACCAACTTATACGGTTTCATAACGGTTTCATAACGGTTTCATAGTGGAGAGGAACCCTAGTTAACCAGGTTCTGCAGGTTCTACGTACGGTTCAACATGTAGTTTACCCGACAGTTTTATTGTTCAAGGGTCACTGCGCGTTTCCAGGTACCCCGACGTTGATCCGGCCTGTGTTGTGTCTTTCGTTTTGGGTCGACCTGTGATCGATGATCGTGCCTCGCGCACTCTCACTTCTTCTTTCTCCAACCATCGTTTCCTATTCGAGACCGCCGATAATCGACGCAACAACTGAGACCATCTATCTCTTTCACCAGCTCTGCGGAGGTTGCAGCTCAACGATGCGGTACTAGTCGATTAACATCGATTGAGCACTTGGTTCTGCCGCATGCACCTTGCCAGGCACCGGGTACCACATCAACAGTATCACTACAAAAAAAGGATTGCCGAGGAGAACGTCTCCGTGAATCTCCAGTACCATGACCAGTCTCTGGTGCCAACTATATCATATATACAACAGTAGTAGTCAGTACCAGCACAATCCAGTCGCTGCTTGACAACACAGCGTTGCCTGGTACAACGTAGCTCATGGTGCATACAGTGCATCATCAATACGTTGTCGCTACTCATCAAATCCTGTCTCGAGGTTTTGCCGCGGTTATCTTTACGCTACTGCCGTGAGCGGGTGGACCCCCTGCGGCTGACAGTGGCAGTGGGCCTCTGTGTTCGTCTCAGCTCGTGCGGATGCTGGAGTAAGATTTAACACCACTTGTACTCAGCTGCATCCGTGGATCCTGCCTTTGATATTGGAGGATTCCTTGCTCTTCTCCTTGTCGTGAGCTCCAGTGGGAGCCTTGCTGTTTTCATCCCTTTTTTCCAGCAGTCGCGGAAATCTCACAAGCGCCATAAAATAGCTGCAGGGGCTCCTTGTACGTAGCACTCGGCGTGGTCAAGGAAGCTATCCCCGATCGCCACTTCACCGATATCACAGTCTAAGGGCACTCAGAAGCAATGCGTACGAGCAGTGCTGGCTGACGTATTATTTACTGCTGTAATGTACGGAGTGAAACCGTCGTGTGGCACGTACTATTAGCTACCACGTTTCTGCCGCCCTCCCGTGCAAAGAAGACGTCGGGCGCTACGTACAAGTAGCGATTGAAATGTGATACCGAATATAAGCGCTTCTACAGCTGCAGATGGGTTCCGAGTACGTGACTCTGTGTTGTCAAGCAGCGACTAAATGATACCAGGTACTCACTATATTCTGCTGAAATAAGTGCCGTCTCCAATACGACCCCTCGATGCGTAAACACACCGAATTGAATCGAGTATCTAAATTCTACTCTGCAACAATGAACTGGTTACTTTTGCGCTACATGCCATACTTCCAAAGATGCAAACAACATCAGCACTCCCTCCCCCCCCCCTCCCCCCTTCCCTCCTTCCCTGCCCCCTCCGCCCCCTCTCTCCCTCCCCCCCCCCTTCCCTCCCCCCCCCCCCCCCCCCCCCCCCCCCCCCTATCATATATATTATATATGCATTGGGTTAGCGTCGGTTGGCAACGACACTGTAAAACATGCCGCTCACTACGTGAGCTAGACATCCAGGGTGGTACCGTTGTTTTTTTTTTTTTTTTGGCGGTCGCCCATAGCTGGTCGTCGAGTTAGATCATTTGTGCGAAGTAAAGAACCTTTACTCTGCACAAGGGAATTGATCGTATCACGTAGTGTTCAAGGTAAGGCACCCAAGAGGCAGTTACATAGTACTCCCATTGCTGTCTCTGGAAGTGGCCACACCGGAAATTAAACTAACTCATTAAAACTGTCATCCATATGCAAGTCCGCCTCACAAGCGGTTCTTGGTAGGATGCAGCTCACCCTTCATGCGACTCGCCGGACACCTCACGGCGCTTCGCGCTTGGTGCAAGCAATGTCTGCCTGGTCGGTGAAAACCCGACATGCTCCATCCCGGCATTGTAGGGATGCGGGGGTCTATGGTCATACGACTACGGCCATGCATGAGATCGAGTACATCTCTCCTATCGAGTACACCCCCCCCCCCCTGCCCCCCTCCTTCCCTCCCCCGCCCCCCTGCTTCCCATCCTCCCTCCCTCCCTCCCTCCCTCCCTCCGCCCCTCCCTCCCTCCCTCCCTCCGTCCCTCCCTCCCTCCCTCTCCCTCCCTCCCTCCCCCCCCCCCCCCCCCCCCCCCCCCGCTCCGTCCGATATCGCAGGCGTTAACGGCTCTGATGGAGGTAGAAGTGGGGGAGGGTGAAGGCCGGGTCAGAGAGATAAGGGGTGGCAAGATTTACCAAGCGGGGTCGACCAATGTGCTCGGACGGTTCTGCCCGGCGTTCACGGCGGTGGATGGCCTCGAGGAGCAAATGGTCAAGCAGGTTAGACCGAACAATGCGTGTACTTGCCCTCTTTTTCGCGTGTTCGTACGTACGTACCAGTTTGTACTACCCGGTAGCATGCTGCCCTCGCCGTTCAAAGGCCGAGCAAGCTCCCTACTCTCTCCCTCGAGCGTCGCAACAACCGCGAGGCTATGACATGCCGTGGAAGAAAAAGGGCAAAATTAATCGCTCTACTCGTACTTACACCTCCAGGTATATATACATTTAAATACAGTTGCAGCTTATGCTGCGCATGGTCGGATGGCACACGCAACGCTAACAGTATACCGGCATCATTTTTTACCTCACTATTTTCTCGTTCAAATACACATACAAGTATATATATGGTTCACGGCAACATGAGCCCCCACCAGCAAAAATGTTCCAAGCTAAAAACCGAGGCCCTTGACTTGTCTTAGGAACGCTTATTATTGCGGGCTTTAGAGATCATGCTGAGAGACGAGAGCGGTACACCGACCCCTGTGTGACAGCCTGTGATGCCTATTATTGCTCGAGGTGGTTGTTGGTGTCACGATAAAATGTCTTAGAATATGCTGCGGTGAGGGGCTCAGTCTATGTTGTTGACGGATGAGATCAGGGGCGTTTTTTTTTCTTCTTCTCAAAAGCCTTTTTTTTAAATGAAATCTGCTTGGGGTGTCGCACGCCTACGCTTTTGTACGTACTGTATGTAGTGGATCTGTATCTGTTGATTGTACTCAGAAACACGACGTATAAGATCCATCGTAGATTGAGGAGTTCCATGCTGGAAAGGGATTCTGGTAGTAGGGTATTGGGATATCGGGGTAATGTGTGCCCACCAATGCCACTCATCAGGTATAACTCCATACTGCATATGAAGCGAGTCGACTCGACTGCTCCGATCTATTATAAGAAGAATTTCGTGTTACTGTCTGGAGTTAACCACGCGTTCCCGTGCCAGCTGCGTCTATACCTTTAGAGATCAATCAACACACTAGTGAACCGGTGATCTTCTATTGGCAAGCGTAGCCAAGGCCGACCTAGAGAGGTGGGGACCTGCTTCCGGCATGCCTGGTTTAGAAGATGTGCCTATTAATAGTCACGAAGCCAGCGTGGCAAGTGAGAAGATCAATAGTATCTTCTGTTTCTCTGTGGTCTTTTGTGATTGACAGTTCTATTATATATCAGGTGTATATACGCGTGGGGGACAAAGTGATCACAACCCACAGTATAGACCCAAGGATTATGTATCCCCGGGTTGATAGGTGTACACAACACTTTTGGCTATGATTGCTTGTGTTCCCCCGATATTACTATCAAGTCTATGTTGACAACACCGCTGCACGTTGTCGGGTGGCAGCATTGTGTCAACAATAAAGGCAAGTAGGCTTGAGCATTTGGTCACAGAATACGAGCAAGTGTTTCTTGTTGGCGCGGCCCATACACTGCATGTAACACTCTATTATAATAGGCTACGGTATACCGCTTCACGTCATAGACATTCGTAGCCTAAACGTTTATAAAACCTGGTGTTTTGTTTTGTACGCGAGGTGTCGGCCGGGTATGGCCACAGTTGCTGCTGCACCACGGAGGGGGAGCTGTACACGTGGGGCAGCAACCGGGACGGTTGTCTCGGCCTGCCTCGCTCCACAAAATTCGCCAACTTTCCCCAGGTACGTGTACGTATAGGTAACGAGATAGAAAGTACGTCATTATTATTCATATGTGCATGAATATAAGGACCGTGTTGTATCGTATTACGGGGGACCATAGTAAATAGGACCAAATATTGTCAGTAAAATAGGGAAATGTATGGGTGTTGTGTGCACCGTGGGTCCTATCTACTATGGACCCCCGTAATAGTGATATTGAATCCATGTATTCCTCATGTTTTGGGACACAAGAGTGTTATGAAGTGAAGTGATTGAGCGATGCCTGCCTGCCTGACAGTCCACAGCGAGCACAGTGAGGATCTGGCGACGAACTCGCGGCTACCATGATAGTATCGCGCAAGCGCAGCAGATACTGGCAGATACTGGCTGGTACATCAAAACACTACCTGTCAGTATGCCCCCCCCCCCCCCCCCCCCCCCCCCCCCCCCCCCCCCCCCCCCCCCCCCCCCCCCCCCCCCCCCCCCCCCCTCCTAATATGTTTGTTTCCTCTTCCGACGCAACGTTTGCAACAGCGTCTCGAGAGACGAAAGAGACGAAGAGGCATATTTTATGCACGCGATTGATTTGTTTTGTTTTCGCAACTACTATACTGCTGTTCACTTTCTTGTCCTGGGTGCGCGCGAAGACGTAATTTCTTACGTTGCACGTTCCTATTTCGGTCCCCGAAAGGCGCTTTTCCTCGGGAGCAGGCCAGCCACAGGAAGGGGTCAAGTCTCTTACAGCTTTAGGCACTGGCTACGTTCGTAGCCTGAGAACTTTCTTGGTTGCTTCAAAAATTCAGGCTGACTTTGTTGCGAGGTACCTTCTCGTGAGCGGGTCGGTGCTACTGTACTGCGCGAGAAGGAGAGCGCTGGGGGCGCGGGGAGTGGAGCCCTTTCGCTTGTGTTTGGTCAGCGCGATGTTTGACGTGCGCGCGCAGCACGTACGCATCTGTTTCTCCGGTACGAATAAGGTGTAGTACAGGAATACAAAAGTACGTGTTTCTTTGTTTGTGCAGATACGAGCACCCGCACACCCCACCCTGCCAATACGAAGTCAATCGCGCAATGTACATACATACGTACGTACATCAGCATCGCTTTTCTCGACACTCCGCTGGAAATTCATTGTTTTTTTCAAAACCTTTTCCAGTGCTTTCATTCATACCACTTAAAATATTGAGCAACCAGCCGATCGCTACTCGCTTGCGTATTTCTTCGCTTCACTCGCTCTCATCGGTGCGTCTTCTTTTCTTCGTTTTTTCCCGTTCCCGCCGCGCGCCCGCCCCAGTTAAAAGCGATCGTTTACGTGAGCACTTGCCCAACCTCTTACCAGTACATAATAGTCCAGGGAACTCTTACCTACCTTCACACATGTCGTCGTCGGCAGGGGACTAATACCTTAGCACCCCTCACACAATCAGAGACGGCTAAAAAAGAACGGGATACGACAATTATTTTATATGTACTTTGAAGAAATAAAGTAGTGAGCGCCCAACTGCTGTTGGAGGTATGTGTCTGTGTCAGGAGTAGGAACGGTACGTGCCCCGTCCCGGCACTGTAGGGGTGCGAGGGTCTGTGGTCATACGACTACGGCCATGCATAATATCGAGTACTCCCCCGCCTGGTCGGTGAAAACCCCACGTGCTCCGCCCCCCCCTTTATATATTCTATATAGGTTGGCTTGGCGTCGGTTGGCAACGACACCCTAAAACGTACCGCTCGCTACTTGAGCTAGACAACCAGTGTAACGTTTGTTTTTCGGCGACCGATCACAGCTGGCGATCGAGCTACATCGTTTGTGCGGGGTGGAAAACCTTTACTCCGCACGAGGGGAATTATCGTACCGCGTACCTGGTAGTGTCTATGGTCAGACACCCACGACGCAGTTACATAGTGCCCTCATTGCTGTCTCTGGCAGTGGCCACACCGGGAAGAAAAATAACTTATTGAGGCTGTCATCCATATGCAAGTCCGCCTCACATGCGGTTCTTAGTAGGATGCAGCTCACCCTTCATGCGACTCGCCGAATACTTCACGGTGTTTCGCGCTTGGTGCAAGCAATGTCAGCCTGTTCGGTAAAAATCCGAGGTGTTCTGTCCCGGCATTGTAGGGATGCGAGACTATATAGTCATACGACTACGGCCATGCATGATATCGAGTACACCCCACCCGCTTCCCTCCCTCCCAATCGGCGCCCCTCGAATCAATGTATCACGCTTCTCCTACGGGCGTTGCGTTGCGCGGGCGTGCAGCTGGTGTCGTGCCTGTACGTCAGCCCCAAGAACCTGTCGCTGGGCTGCCCCTCGAGGCAGAGCAGCGTGTACGACAGCCTTCAGGCGGGCATGGCCGTGGATGGGGACCGGTCTGGCGACAGCTACCGGAAGTGCAACTGCACGCAGCAGGACCCGCAGGGCTGGTGGGAGGTGGACCTGGGACAGCTCGTGCACGTGCACCAAGTCAAGGTGATTATTGCGTGTCTGGTATATACGTTCTAATGATGGTAACTCGCGGTGTAACTATGACGAGAACTACTGTAGCGGCAGCTAACCGGAATTGACGGTAACTGAACGAAAACTAAACGGTGGCTGATGGTGGCTGACGGGGACTAGCGATAACCAACGATACAGCAAACGGTAACCGACGGTGTCACCAACAGGAGTTGAGGGTGACGGTAACTGACGATAGCTAAGGTAACCAAGGGCGACTATCGGCAACCAACATTGCCCAACCTTCGTTGCAGAGGTAACCAATGGTGTGTGTCCCTTCACACTGAACGGTGACTACGTATCGATAACCACGATCACGGGGGAGCATAGCAAATAGGACCAAAATATTGTTAGTAAAAATAGGTAAATATATAGGTTTTTATGTATACCATAGGTCCTATCAAGTACTGACCCCCGTAATAATACAGCAGCGAAAACCAGTACAGCGGCAGCCAACCGTAACTACGAGCGAAGCGTCGGAGCAGAGGTCGGGGAGCGGTGGTTCCTTCACATTTTACGGTGACTATGTAACGCTACCTGGCGGAAAACTAATGCGGCGGCAACTAGCGGTACCTAAACCGTAACTGACGGAAAACAAACGGTGACGCCTGCTACGATTGGGGTCGTAGCCGTTCGACTGGCGGCGCTCCTCAGCTCAGAGCTGCTACCCAATACCAGGTATCGTCGTATTGCCCTACCTGTAGGTGAAGAGCACCTCAAGCGAGGGGCTTCAGAAAATAAAAATAGCTGCACGACTACTATCGTAGCATGCGAATCGGGTGAACGAAACTTATCGCGTTGTTTCTCGAAATTTATTTTTGATATGTGAAAAAAATGAACTAGTTTTGAAATTTCGTTTTTTTTTTTTTTCAATTTTTTTCGACAATGGTGTGTGTTTGCGTGTGTGACTTCTTTATTTTTTTCTGAATATTTTCTTTTTATTCTTCTATTCAAGTCAGTCAAATAGGAACGCTTTTACCTTTGGCATCACGGATACTAAGTGATTGTGCTGCGTTGTGTATACCCGTGAGTATGCATCATACATACGTGTAAGGTAGGCAGAGGTAGTGCATGCACCGAACGCCGAGCAAGTTTCAGGCTGGGAACGAGAACCGATTCTACGAATCATTATGGGCGTGCGTACACCGCCGTGGTAGACATGTTTGCGGCATTCCAACCAGAAAATCGGCATGCCAGAGTATATGGTAAGGCACCCACGAGGCAGTTACATAGTAAGCCCATTGCGGTCGCCGGAAATGGCCGCACCGGAAAATAAATCAATCCATTGACGCTGTCAATCATATCCAAGAAAATTCGCCTCAAAATCGGTTCTTAATAGGATGCAGCTCACCCTTCATGCAACTCGCCCAGCAACTCACGGCGCTTCGCGCTTGGTGCAAGCAATGTCTGCCTGGTCGGTGAAAACCCGACGTGACTCGTCCCGGCATTGTAGGGATGCGAGGGTCTATGGTCATACGACTACGGCCGTGAATGATATCGAGTACACCCCCCCCCCCCTCCCGCCTTCCCCTTGATGACACCCCCTTAGCTCCCCGTTCTCAATGTTTCTTCCCTTTGTCTGTTGGAACGGGAACTAACTGCTGTTCGTCCGTCCGACCGTCCGTGATTAGATCTGGAATAGGTGCGACGAGCCCACGGATGCGTCGATGGAGCGAAACTTCTATGCGACGCGGTTGTTTCCGTGCTGGGTGATGGCTTCTCAGCAGCCTTTCAAAGACGATGTCGGCGGGGCGGCCTTGCTCGACGCGATGAACAACGCCGTTGCCCGCGCCCACTTCAAGGAGGTTCGCCCTTTCACTTTCACTTTCACTTTTACTTTCAATTTTACTTTTACACTATTAATATGTCTGTTGACGGTTTATACTGTTTTCCTGGTGTCAAATGTTTTTTTTTTCTTTATTCTTTTCCGGGTTTTAGGGCTTTGACCCTTCCGAGGAAAAAAAAAAAAAACGAACTTGGTCTTCGCTCTCTCTCTCCTTCCGTTATTATTACTATCAATGCCACTATTGTTAATACCAACAATCGTGTTTTTCTTCCCCCCACACCATGGTTGTTCGCGCCAATACAAGAAAGCGTCATAAAAAAATTGGTAAGGTACGTAGGTATTCATTCTCAAATTACACGGTAAAACTTTGCACTGTTGCGGGTCAACTCTGCCAGCGAAGAATACTTTCGGTAGAGACAAAGCCAAAAAAAAAGCTTTTCGACCGATGGCGAAAATAAAAAACGTGCTAAACATGGGGGGGATTTTTGGTGGGGGGAGCAATATCCCTTAGATGTAAAATCCCCCCTTCAGCCCCTCCCCCTTGTATATGATATATATATTTATATATAGACTGGGTTGGCGGCGGTTGGCGACACGATACTGCAACACACGCCTTTAACTGCGTAGGCTGGAAAACCAGGTTTTCGTTTCTTTTTTTTTTGTGGCAGTCACCGCGGCTGGTGGTGGAGTCAGATTATTTGTGCGGGGCAGAGACCCGTAGCTCCGTACAAGGGGAATGATCGTATCACGCGGTGTTTATGGCAAGGCACCCCACGAGGCAGTTACATATTATATACCCTTTTGCTGTCTCTGGAAGTGGCCACACGGGACATTAAACTGACTCAATGAAGCTGTCGTCCATGCGCAGGTCCGCCACAAGCGGTTCTTAGTACGATGCAGTTCACCTTCCACGCGACTCGCCGAGTACCTCACGACCCTTCGCGCTTGGTGCAAGCAATGTCTGCCTGGTCGGTGAAAAACCCGACGTGTTCTGCCCCGACTTTGTGGGTACGCGAAGGTCTATGCCCATTCGACTACGGCCGTACATGATGTCGAGTACACCCCCGCCCCCCCCCCGCTCCCTGCGGTCATGCGTTCCCGCCGTGGTCACTGTTCCGTCCGCCAGGAGCGAAGGTGCTCAGTGTGGCGGTGCCCGGATCAGACTATGGCGCGGTATGTGCGGGTTCAGCTAGAAGGGTTCGACTTTCTACACATGGCACAGGTAAATATCGTCCGCCCACACGGCGTTTATTTAGACTTCGTTCTTTCAGAAATTGCAAAAAAAATGTTATCCGACACTAATTCCAAGTGATTGTAGTCCCAAAAAGGAGATAAAAACGTTTTTCTAAGTGGGATTTATCGAGGCATTCCAGGAAGGGGGGGGGGGGAGGGGCGTCGCGGGGCATACCCCCCCCCCCTCTTCGTTCAAACCCGTCGTCAGTTTTCGACTCGTGTGCTACGAAATGTTTCTTACGGGGCATCTATTCGTATATATACCCGAAGCACGGAAGGCTAAGGAAGGAGAACTGCACCATTCCCGACACAATATTGGGCAGTAGTGATAAACGTTGAAGCTCGTGCTGCTGTACATTATCAGATGACACGATGCTCCCTCTCGAAAGGGATGCGTGGTCAACGGTCGTATTACTCTGGCAAGCAACAGAATAGTACGCCACCTCCCCGCCCCCCCCCCCCCCCCCCCCCCCCCCCCCCCCCCCCCCCCCCCTCCTTCTCGATGCAGAATACGCGAGCCCCCCCCCCGCCCACGCACGAAGGTGCTCTCACCGCGTGTCCATGCGTTACCCAAGCATCCCCTCCTATATGTATATATATATATATTAACTGCAGTAGTTAACCCGGCGTCTCACTTTGTCTCATCTCGTCTCACCCGGTCTCATCTCACACTCATCTCATCTCATCTGATCCTCATGCCATCTCCTCTCCTCTCACCTCACCTCACCTCACCTCATGTCATGTCATACATTCCTGTATCACATCGTCTTACCTATCCACTTCACTCCGCCCAGGCTCGCGCTCACTCGCTCACTCGCACTCTCCCCTCCTCCTCCCCCCTCCCCCCCGAGGCATTCATACGACGACTTGGCTCTATTTTCGACATCAAGCCCTAACCCCGACCGCGCCTGGGCAAATTCTTGGATGATCAAGCTGTAACGAACGGCCTGTATGCACTACGGTTTCAACCATTTTTAGGAACGAATCTGGACCAAAAACCGTATACTGTTTGACCCCCCCCCCCCCCCCCCTTCCCCCTATATTATATACCTGGGATATATATAGGTTGGGTTGGCGTCGGTTGGCGACGACGCTGTAAAACATGTCTCTCACTGCGTGAGCTAGGCAGCCAGGGTATCGTCTTTTTTTTTTTTTTTTTTTTTGGCGGTTACCACGACTGGCGGTCAAGTTAGATCATTTTTTTGCGGGGAGAACCTTCACTCCGCACAAGGGGGATGATCGTATCACGTAGTGTGTATATGGTGAGGCACCCACAAGGCAGTAACATAGTAAACCCATTGCTGTCTCTGGAAGTGGCAACACCAGAAATTAGATCAATTCATTGATGCTGTCATCCATACGCAAGAAAATCCGCCCCTAAGGCGGTTCTTAGTAGGACGCAGCTCACCCTTCATGCGACTCGCCCAACACCTCATGGCGTTTCGCGCTTGGTGCAAGCAATGTCTGCCTGGTCGGTGAAAACCCGCCGCGCTCCGTCCCGGCTTCGTAGGGATGCGAAGGTCTATGGTCATACGACTATCAAACAACTACGGCCATGCGTCATATCGAGTACACCCCCCTCCTCCTCCCCAGAGCAAACAGCCGTCCTTACACGAAAATGAATTGAAAAATGTAGGTGGAAGTTTATGGGACGACGGGGGCTCGGCGATCTCCGGGGAAGGTGACCCAGTGCTGCGCCGGCAAGTACGTCACCGCGGCCGTGATGGCGGCCATCGACGACCCCGCTGACGTGGAGCTGGTCTACAAGAAGGCGGTGCAGGCCGACGCACACTCCGCGGAGGTGCTGAGGGAGCTGGAGACCTTTTTCAGCGCCTACGACCAGTGGGGGCGAGGGGATGCCATCAAGGTAGGGCATGGTATGGTACGTACGTACTTACGTACATACGCGCGCACGTACGTGAGACACGTGGGAGCGGAGTGAAAGTGGGTCACAAATGGGTCGCAAGCGGTTTGAAAGCGGTTTAAGAGCGGGTCGAAAGCTGGCCGAAAGCGGGTCGATATCAGGGCGAACGTATACCCAAAGGGGGGAGAGGTTGGGGGGTGGGGGCGCGGGTTGGGAATGGGGCGAGGAAATGGTGTGGGGAGTGGGGATGAAGAGCGGGGTTTGGGTGGGGGGCGGGGGGGGGGATGAAGAGCGGGGTTTGGGTGGGGGTGGGGAAGAGGCCGGCTGGCCAGCCTGCGGGCCGAGGGCTAGAGGTGGTTCAGGCGGGTAAGCAGGTAAGCAGGTAAGCAAGCAAGAAGGAAAAAAAGGAAGGAGTTGACGTGCCTGGAAGGCGTGCATGTGGCGGGAAAGGGGGCGGGGGAAGACTGTCTGGTTGGGCATACCTACCGTACACAGACCTCAGGCCCCAGGCTATAATATGTGCCGCTTGTTTATGTTCCGGAGAGGGGCGGGCAGTAGTTCGTAGACCATTGTCGCGATGGCGAGTTTGCCTCGACAACTAACATCTAGTGGGAGAAAATCACCGTAAAAGCAGTCCGAGCCGAGGTAACGAATCCAAGCGACCATTTGTACCTACTGCGATCCAAGCCCACCCCTTTCCCGTCCACTAGAAAACTAAGTAGCCGGAGAGGACAGCGAACATCAACATTGCCTTTGCTCTGTCTCGCTTCCGTGTGCTAGAGCGGGAGTGAACCTTGGTTCATTTTCGCATGCCCCCTTTCTCGCTTCTTCTACATACAGACTTTCAGGAATATTTTACCTACCTCCTCCTTCTCTCTCCGGCTGCGTGAAAACTTGTGCTGTTGCTACTTGCTGACTCTCTCTATCTCTCCGTCTGCCCTTCGTTCCACTTCCTTTTCCCGAACCCCCTTCCTTCATCACAACGACCAAAACGTACCAACATCTCCAGGGCTGCCTGCTGTGCAAAGCCGGCTCTCTGTGCGAGATCTGCGCACTGAAACACGTGAGTTCTCGTCGCAGGCCACCGCAGAATCAAAGTTGCTCCAGTGGCAGGGACCGAAAATTGGCCATGCTTTTCACCTTAAGGAGTGTGGTTCGTGTTGGAGGCACAAAACATCTCAGCAAACGGTCGTTCCTTCCGAAACGAGCCGTTGCGATCGAGCCAGGCGGGTGTGTCGGAGGGGTGGGTTGGTTTTTTGTCTCACCTTCTTTTAGCCCTGCCGTTGTGACAGAACTAGCGTGTCAAAACTGCTTCGGAACGTTTAGTGGGGGAGGGGGGGGGGGGGGGGGGGGGGGGGGGGGGGGGGGGGGGGGGGGGGGGGAGCGGGCTCGGTGGGCTCGACATAAAGCCCCCGAAAGCGCGGCGTTGCACACCTCGCACACTTCATCGATTCCCGCTTCAGGGCAGATATAACGTGCTCCTGACCTGTACGTAGTATCCACAGTAGCTCATGTCGCCGGGTGGGAGTAGTATAGTCTGCATGATCTTATGATCAACATGGCCTCATGCATAATAGCACTGCTTCCTGGGTTGGGGCTGCACTATCTTGGTCGCGCACAACCTCTCACGACGGCAGCCGAGGGGCTAGATGAACTACAGTAGGTCATGATCTATCCGTGATGTGCAAGCAACTTTATCCCCGCCCCTGTGACTGGTGCGACGGGGTACTACAGTGTTTGCATGGCGGGAGCATCAACCATAGGCACCCCGCTTTCGTAGCGCGCCCGAAAACACCCCACATTGGTAACAGCAGTGACATATCTATCCGCATGCCGAGCCGCGCGCACGGCCGCGCCTTCACAGTTTATAGCTACCTGCTACGCGCACGGACCATCATGCACAGATGAAAGCAATACCATGCGACGACCGCCAAAACCTACAACGTCTTCCCCTATAGGACATCAGACACGGGAAATTACGCCTTCTGTAGCCCCGTCGTGGACCCTATATGCCAGAGTAGAAAGTGCCTATCGTTCGGCTTTGGGCGATCCGCAAAGCAAGCGGAGAAGGCTCCGAGCACCTGCGACCATCGCGCATACTGGTATCATACACATCCTTTGGGCGGGCTCAAGGTATACACAAGTGAATGCGCCTGTGTAACCCCTCCTCCCCTCCTCCCCTCGTCGCCCCCCGCCCCCACCCCCCCCCCCCCCCCCCCCCCCCCCTCCCCCCCTTCTCTCCCCCGCCGCCCGACGCGGCGCATGCCTCGTTTCTCTCCCTCAACGCTCGACACCGTGCAGGAATTCCGAGAAGAACTGAAAGACCTGCCGCTTGGGCCCGGTGGAAGTCTGCAGCCTCTGTCAAGCATTGCGCAGTACCTATTCGACCGAGAAAAGCCGAGCCTCAACTACACCCCTCCGGTCAAGAAGCCGACCGGGATCATCAATAACGTCAAGGACAAGATGACCCAGCTAATCGGAACCCTCCAGGTCTGTCGTGTGACCGGACCGGCGAGCGGGGTCCCGTCCCGTCTCGTCCTGTTGTCGGTGTTGTTGTTGTTGTTGAGGGCTCTGGGCTACCTGGGACCCCGGACCAGGTCTTGCTGTGGTTACATATTCTGCTTGGGTACCTTGGGTCGGATCCTGCTGTTTGTTTACTTTGCAGCCTTCCTGGTACGAGGTACCTGGAGCGTACTAAACGCGGAAGACGTGTTTTCTGCTATGACGTGTTTTCCCAAGCACCGTTCTACTTGGGGTATATACTACAAAAACAGTTGTAGTACCGCTACGTACTACTGACAACAATTCATCTCACGCGATCCCCGTCAATAATTCCAACGTCTAAAAAATCACCGACACACATCACAAGAAGAGAAGGCGGTATGCGTATGCCCCGCCCCTTCCCCTCCCTCTTACTTACTTCTACGAAAACAATCACCTCTTTTCCACGGATTCCATTCCGTTTTTACAGAGCTCTATCGGGAGTACTACCACCACCAGCAGCAGCAGCATCCCATCCGGGACCGACGACGATTCCGACTCGCAAACATCCACCGATCAAAAGAACCACACCATCAAAAATAGCACGAGTTTGCTCCGGCTCGGTGGTGGCAGTGTTGGTGGAGGGGGCGGGGGTGGGGGCGGGGGCAGAGCAAGAAACAAAGGGAAATTAACCTTCGCGGCGACGGCGGCGACTATTTCCGAGGGCGGCCGCGGCGGCAAGCCACGGCAGTTGTTGGACGGCGGAAGCATCGACGACGAACACGCGGACGAGGAGTACCACGTGGGGCCGCTGAAGGGAGGAAGCCTTTCTTCCTCTCGATCGTCGCAGTCCTCGCGATCCTCCAACTCGTCCAACCTCTCGTCATCGGTAGCTTCTTCGAGTACTACCACAGCAGCGGGTAGTTCCGTTGCCTCGTCTTCCATCGCCTCTTTTGCGAGCAAGGGCAAAGGCAGTGGTGGTGGTGGTGGTGGCAGGAGCAGCGGTGGCAGTAGTACAACCGGCAGCATTGCGAGCAGTAGCAGCGCGCACGGAGGAGGATATGGAGGTGGAGGTGGTGGGAGCACCGACCGGTCGAGCACAACCTTGGATTCCTTGGGAGCAGGTCGTAGCGACACCACCACTAATAGTCGTAGCATCAGAAGCGCGCGTAGCGCCCTTAGCGTTGGCACCGAGGGTAGAAAAAGCGTTAGCGCCGCCGATAAGACGGGAGAGCGGAAGTTTCTGCCGCCGCCGCGAAAGGGCGCCACGACCGGAAATCACGACAGAAAGAAGCCACCGACAGGCCGCTCGACGAAAAAAAAAACGACTACGAGTGTCAGTGGTCGATTAGTTTTGTAGAATATTTGCCTAGTGGTAGGCATTTTTGGGTCGCGGGGTGTCAGCCAAGCGCCCACACAGATTTGGCTGGGTATGATATGGGAGGCAGGTTGTTGGCTTAGCGTACGTGGACCGTCTCCAACGAGTTGAAGCCTGTTCGTCCTTTCAAGGAGGAAGGGGCGACGCCGACGGGGTTATTCGGGCAGAAGCTGACCCCCCCCCTTCAGCAAGCATGCACGGCTCGAGTACCGTATTTTTAGATAAATATTGTGTCGCCGAGCTTGATGGAGTTGGTTGTTCGATGTTCTGCTGTAGTGCTTTGTTGAATCGAAACGCTCCAAGCGTCATAGAGGTAGACCAAGACACTCTCACTAAGGGGGGCGCATCGTGTGTCCCGCCGCCGTCGTTGCCGTCGTACCTGCGTTTAGAGCAGAGCAGCGGGGGAGGAGCACACGTATATATTGACCACGTAGAGGTTACGGGTGGGGCGGGGGAGCAGAAACACACGTTTGGCGCGTGTGCCCGACCTGTTCTTCGTACAGTAGACGACAGATCAGATGGCATCAACAGGAACATGAACATGAACATAGAACACCGTTTGGTCCCCTTGGGCATTCTTTCAAAAGTAGCTACAACTGCAACACGTAATGTACAAAACGAGAGAGCCGTGAGGTCTAAAAAAAGATAAAACCTCCCATGTACAACAACAGGAAGAGTGCACAGCAGCACCAGCATAATTGTCGTCATGCTTGCGCGCATTCGTCGGACGTCTGCTTACGTGGCCATTTCGACGCCCTTTTTCAACACATTTCTCAACCACAACCAACTTCCAAAGAGGCAACCACTACTGTATACCTGGTATACACCTGGTATATATATATATATATATATAGGCGGAATATGCTCGTACCGGGTATGTATGTACACACATCGAGTTGAATACGAGTGACATTTTGATACCACTCGCTGCTGCACATTAAAATCTCGCCCCAATTTTCACTACGAAGCCCGATGCCGGGCATGTTACTCCCAGACCATTGCGCGCGAAGGATGCCATCATGCATGTGAGTGTTCGGTGCCGTTGCTGTCGCTGAACCGCCCTTCAGGCCCGGTGGACACCCCGGGCCAAAGGGCTGGCTCCGTTTCCCTCATACAACACAGCTATGTCTACCTCCGACCCCGCCTTCGCATTCACCTGCGCGCGTGTTGCTGGACTAGATGGTCCCAACGCTCGTCGACTTCTGCTTGCGTCAAATTGGGTGTTTCCTAGTACTCTTTTGCTGTGCGCTACCCACCCATGCGTTCTGTTTTCGACGCTGCTGGCGTGCCCCTGTCTCAACCGAGTACAGCAGTGTAAACGTAAGCGTTTTGTTTTGGACACTACTGCTGGCGTGTGCCCTTGCCTCCTCGGATAGTCTTCTAAGATGCGTGGAGCTTCACACCTACTTATCTCAAAGGTTACGGACCGTTTGGGAAAAAAAAAAAAATGCGTACGAGTAGGTTCTGGGGCTTCTGAATCCGGGGGGAGGCATTCATATTTTACGGACTTGACACGTTTGCACTTGGTCGAGAGACAGAAACCCTAGGGAGGGAAAGCTACAGTACGTACCTAGAGAAGGAAGACTTGAGGTTGTTGAAAAGCTCGACCACACCCCCTTACGCGGCGGGGCGAGGCTGTGCAATATGTACACGTACCAGGTATAGGTATAACTGCGTGCCCTGGCGGCTTCGCCGTTGCCTGCTCAGAGAAAAACGAGTAGCACAACAACAAACATTCAACTTGCTGGCACTACAAACTGACAGCTGCATGCATCATCGTGGCTGTAACGCAGCTCCGACGAAAGACATCGATTGGCGCGCGCTGTGTTCCCCAAGTACACCGTGCAATCGTTTTTTGTTGAAAACGCGAGAGTCGTGCCGGGACAAGAGACCGGAAAAAAACAAAATGGGGTCATACCTTAAAGTCAACACAATAACGTCGAACGATAAGCCAAGACGATACGGGCAGGCAGTGTCAAGTCGAGAATGATGAGGCCAGGCAGGCAGGCAGACATGAAAAACCAAATCGTTTCAGAGACTCCAGCTGACACCTCTGTGGGGAATACATTATTTAGTGTACGTGCGTGCGGGCGGTCGATACTGCGAGCACCCAAACAGACAAACAAAAGCACAACAAGTGTTGTATAATACATGCCTGGTACGTTTACTCGTACCCGTTGAGTCATGAATAATTGAAGGCGTTGAATGTCCGAGTTGGGACGCACCAAATCACACACCAGAATACTATCTGACTTTACAAACTCGACGAGCTGCCCGTGCAGTAACGAGACCTGGGCCTTGTGCGCGCGGTCGCTGAAGCAGGTAGATACACTGGGAAATGAAAAACCCTTTTACGTTGAGAAAATAAAACTCTTGCGTCCACAAAATCTGCCTGCAAAACTCTTTTCAAAATTGCCCACTGCGGTAGGGCAAGCCCGGGGGCAAATCGTATCCTGTAATAGATTGGTTTGACCACGAACCCGACCCCCCTCGAGAGAGGGACCACTCTAAGCTATGTACTGGGCCTTGGACAAGAAGCGGCTGGAACCAATATGACTCTTGCGCCCATATTGTAAGCTTGACTCCAAAAAACATTCAAACAGTCTATAAATGAATGCTCAACAACGAAAATCTGGGAGCGGCTAGCCTCTTGCCCCCCCACCCCTGTGCCCGCGGTCGGCAGCGGTCTTAAAAACGCAACTCCTCTTCTTGCCGTATCTCTGAATATTCGCAGGGAAACCATCCATCCACCCCTCCCTCCAACAAGGATAACAAGCAAACCAGAACAAACCGAAGCAAAGCAAAGCAAAGCAAAGCAAAGCAAAGCAAAGCAAAGCAAAGCAAAACAAGGCCAAACCAAAGCAAAGCACGGGGCATGAGGGTATTACAACACGGCTCGCGCTCTCACCATTCGACGTAAGCGGAGGAGGAGGTGGTGTCTGGTGGTCCGTAGACACTCAGATGCTGTCGCACATTTGTGCTTGGCGTTGCGGGTGGCAATCGGCGGAGACGGACGCCACTGCAGGTACATACGCGACAACACGCCCTGGGATGTGGCTACACGACGGGGCGGCGGCGCCGTTCAACGAAACCAAACGAGACTATCGCGAATAGGCGACTGGGTAACACCATACTTAGAAGAGAGCACTCGGAGGAGGAAACAACAACGTGAGGCCACCCCACACTCTTTTATGCGCCAGAGTGCACGCACTATATTTTCGGAATATTGTTCGAGTGGTCAATGGAGAGAAAGAGCCAGCAGCGTCGCACCATGCGGTGAGGCAGGTGGCATTGGAACAGCTTTTTCTCCCTCAAGAGCTCCTCCTTCGACCTGCGAGTACTCGGTCTATCAAATTCAACTTCTCATAGACGCCACCGCGCGCCCTCGTGCGCCCTCTTTTCCGCCCCTCCGCTCGCGCTCTATGCTCGTTGCGGTGACAAGGTGCATGGCGCCAACAGCCCCAGCCGAGCTGATACGAGAGAGTACCGGCTCGACAGGAATCAAAAGCACCGCTACCACCACCGCCCACCCACGCCCACGCCCGGAGCACACAACCTAAACATCCTCCTCCTCTCCTCTACCCTTAACCCAACAAAAGGTTTTGACGCATCACCCGGCGAAAACGCAAAGTGGGACGGCGGGAAGAAAGCGAGAGGGCCCACCCGCGCTTCCCGATGAGACACTCCGCGCTTCGCCACGTCTAGTGGGGGGCGCGCGGGGAGGGTGGAGGGTCGGCGTATCCCGCAAGAGAGCGAGAGCGGGCTAACGCAACACGCCACCACTACCTGCCACCACCACTATTAATAGTAGCTCAGCCAGAGGGTACACCTTATCCGCCTATGGGCATCTATAGGCACCACCACCTCTACAGCTCTGCCTCTGCAACTAAAAAAATACGGGTCACACTTAACCCGTAGGAAACCACCCCCCACCTCTACAGCTACGGCAGCACTTCGCCCGAATTCTGTTTACAATAAAAAATTCCCCCCCCCAACCCTCCCCCACTGCCTTAAGAAAAGCGAAACCGGACGCCTCCACTCTCACGTTCCACCAAAAACACCGCAAAAGAAAGGTGGCACCGACCGCACCCTGTCCTCTTTTACCCCAGACGGGTTCAATGGGTCGAAACGTTGTCCCCGCCCCCCCCCCCCACCAAAAAATAAAAAAGAAGCGCCGCCGTCACTTTCTCCGGACGCAGGAAGCGCGTTGCGTTCAGTTTAGTTCAGTCGGACAAGGGGCGTGGAAAAAAAGGCGAGGACAACCTCGATCAAAATGAAAAAGATAAGTGACTTATATATTTTTTTTCCTTCCGTTTTTTAATCGCTTCACCATCAAAATCTCTTTTCTTGTGTTACGCCTTGGCCATGCCCAGCATTTCTTTGGCCTTCTGGAAGAAGTTCTCTCCACCCTCTACCGAGAGTTCGCCCGTCTTGGCGAACTCGATCGGGTCGATGATCTCGCAGCTGTCCGGCGTCTCGCACGCGCGTACCTCGGGGATTTCGCTGAAGCTGTGTCGCCCCGAACAGCACGGCACAGGCGCGGAAAGGGCGTGATACAAGCGGACGCAAACGTCAGGGGTTTTGCCTCCCGGTATTACTTTGAGGTTACTACCTCACGGCTACTACCTCACGGTTACTACCGCACAGGTTTTATCTTACGGCTATTACCTCACAGTTACTACCTCACATAAACTACCTCACGGTGACTACCTCACGGATAATAATTCACGGTTATTCCCTCATGGTTATTACCTCACGTGCGTTATCTCACGGATAACCCATCGCGGATGTTTTTTGTCGCGAGGGGAACGCGCGCGCGCACCGCACACACACAGGAGACAACTCTCTCGAGCAACTTTTCCCCTCTCCAATACAGTCGGCCGCTGACCCAAAAGCTGGGGAACTGACTGCCTGTATTTTTACGAACCGTTGATCGGAACTATCAGTGTCGGTACTCGTAACAACCTCTCTGAGGCCGCCGAGGGAAGCACACGTCGAAAGATGACGGCGCTAACAGTGTCGGCCACACCGCACGAGGCAGCCCGTGCTGCTAGGCTACGTAGCTGCTGGTGTCCGAGCTGAGATGCAAGGAGCTGTGCGACACGGCGCGCAGCATGCGTGACACTCGCACTGCTGCAGCTGCAGCTGCAGCTGCTGCTGCTTGCTTGCTGGCAGTTGAAGGATGACAAGACCGATCTCGTCATCACTGTCTTGGCTGCTGCAGCTTGGGCTCGAAAAGGTCAAACCATCTCCCTAAGCGCGGCCGCAGCCGACGCCCTTGACTAACTCTGCTTGCTCTCACCTAACCCAGCGGTTCTCCTTGGCGGACATCCCCGCGGCTATGGCCATGATAAGCGCCATCAGCCCGTCCTCTCCCGAGCACGGTGACGGCTTGTCGTTGACGAGGCAGTCGCAGAACGCAAGCGTCTCCTGGATGTACGCCTGCACAACCGACGGGACGTGGGCGTGGTTAAAACATGACGCGCGAACCGAACCGAGTGAAGAACGCATGGCGATTCAGCCACCGAACACAAAACAAAGCAATAATAATAACAACAAATAAAGAAACATATACGTAGAGACACATGACGCTTGAACGTGTCTGTCGCCTTTGGTCCGCGAAGATGTCACAAGCCTTCATAACCTGCATATAGCTGCACAGGGGCCTGCCCAGGAGCGCTGCGTACAGTAGCCCCGCGTGTTCACTCCCATTCGGCCTCCCCGAGAAGCCAGGCACAGTAAAAACACAAGATATCGTAGCAACACCTCCCCTCCCTCCATCCCTCCCTCCCTCTCTCCCTACCTCCCTCCCTCCCGTTCATCTCCTTCCTTCCCCTCCCTCCCCCCGCCTAACGCACGGAAGTCGCCTCACCTCCTTGTAACGGCTCATGAAGAAGTCGTACGGCATGTCGGCATTTCCCGTGAAACCCTTGAGGTAAACTCGCGCGGTGTTGGGGTACCTGTACGCGAGGCGCGTGAGGGCGGCATGAAAGGGTTTTGAGTCGAGCGAGGCGTGTTGTCAACAACACCAACCAGTGGAATACTAATACGTATCAGGTACCACCACTGCAACAATAAATGGGTGTGTAGGCCACTGAAAAAAACCCCCGCCCCCCCCCCCTCCCCCAATCCTGCACCCAAAAGTACGAGACACGCTCGTAACAATTGTGGGCACAGCAAAAATTACCACATCTCTTGTCCTCTATCCCACCGACGACTGGCGGGGCCAGCAGACAAGAAAAACATCCGGAGCAGGGCGGATTTCCAAGGCTGGGCGACTGGACCGACACCGACAATAAACGCACGAACAGCGTGAAAGAGCAGAGATCGCCTCGGAAAGAACCGTCATATCCCCAAGCTCTCCCTCCACTCCCGCCGCCGCCACCGCCGCCGCCTGTTAGGCTGCACGGCTGCGATGATATCACTCACATGTTATCGGTCTGGATCATCCCCTTCTTGCCCAGCGCCTCGGCCCGCTGGTCGTACCTGAACCCGACGATCGCCACAGTCAACACAAAGACAATCGAAAAGTAAACAAAGGTGACGGCATAATGTAAGCATACGGGACCAGCGAGGCGCCATGCGCGCGGGGTGGGTCCCGCTGCAAGCCGCCGGCCGGACCTGAAAGCCGAGGCACGGTGTTAATCCCTCACCGGTACAGCAACGGAACTGAGTCGACCACAACACACGAGTAATATTGGACCAAAACAGTTAACAACAGCAGTTGTTCGAGACAAACTGCCATTTAAAGCGGAGAGCAGAAAACCCCGCCCCTGACATCGCCGTTACACAAGGACGAGATACTTGCGATATTCAGAAGCCCCCCGTTTATGTGACATAACCATCAACACGTACATACCGCGCGTGTTTGTTTCACAACTCACCCACTCCTGTACCGCCTGGCTAAATCTACCGAACCCCGTCCAACAGAAATCTACCAGACCCAGTGTCCTGTACCGCCTTCAAACACATAACAAAATCCCATGCTGAATTGCCTGGTAAAATCTACCAACACCCCGTCGTCCAGAGCGCCACCACATTCAAGAAATCCCGGCGCTTCGAGCTCGGCGCAAGCCATGTCTGCCAGGCCCGCGAAACCGACGTATTCCGTCCAGGCATTGTAGAGATGCGAGGGTTTATGGTCATACGACTGTGACCATGCATGCTATGAGTATACTCCCCCCCCCCCGTGCTCCGTCTCGGAAGGGATGCGTGGTCAATGGTCGAATGACTACGGCAAGCAATATGAGTACGCCCTTCCCCCGCCCCCCCCCCCCTCCCCCTCCCGTTCTCTCTCACCCGTACGGCGCCTGGCGGCACACGTCGATCACGGCCGTCCGCCCTCCATCGAACTCTACCATGACCATGGCCGTGTCGTACGCCTCTGCTCCGTCCAGTTCGTCGATCGCATGGTCGATTTGGCATGATCCGGAGGCCAGGATGCGCTGCAAAAACACGAGCGGATAACATACGCCAACAGCAGCGGAATACGTAGGCGACACCAACAACGTTAAATACAACCACACCAACCAGTATTCGAGGAAATACTCTTCAAAACACGAGAGGATTGCGCCAGAGCGGGCTACAGACATGCAGACCAACAACAGCAGCAAAGCAATAGAGGGAATCTGCGAAACACCAAAAGATGTTGCCACCGCAGCGGAATATGCAGGACAGCTGCGTAGAAACCACTGCACTGGTCTATAAGTAGAGGAATTTTGCGACAGCAGGATAGGACAACAAAGTTAGAGCCAAAGCACGGAGAACGGAAAAAACAAACCCAAAATATTCCAGTCTTTTTTTTTTTTTTTTTTTTTGTCAAAAGAGACGAAACACAACGCCAGGATGACTGCGGGACAGCTCAACAACGTCTAACACCACAGCACAAGTACTACAGGATTCTATTGAGACAGAAATATAGCCCAACAACCTAGACCTAACGTACTAGGGACCTTGCTCAAGGGCGGGCCGGGCAGCATGGCCCGAGTTTGCCCGCGGTTTGCTTGACCTTGGCTGCTAGCGACTGTTGATAGATGAAATCACGCCTCCCTCGACCTGTCTTCCTCACGCCCTAGGCAGAGCGTTGTGCTTTGATTTTGTCCATCTGCTTGAGCTGACATCCACCCCTCGCCATCATAAGCGCCTGGTCTGTCAATGGACCCCTGCACACGGTAACACTGCACTGATCTAAAGTAGGTTTCCAGGCGCTACAGTCCGACGCAAGCGACAGCAACGTCTTCGATCACGTCAGCTAAAACCACGTGACCACTCGCACGCATCCCTGCCCGTCCAGATTTCCATCGAAACCACCGCTCGCAGGGCAGGGAAAAGTGCCCCGCCCACCAGTATTTCGATCTGCGCTCGAACCACCAACTAATATTGGTAACCGTAGCCCCTCCAAATCATGCAAACGAAAAAGAAACTCATGAAAATACACACCAGAGGTGATCGATCTACCACGCCGCCACGTGTATACTGGTAAGGTATACTGCAAACAACGACCCAATTCTGCTTTCACGAAACTTGAAAACTTTGTCTCGAAAGCAAGGGTAAAGTTTCAAAGGGTGTTGAAACGGTCAAACCACGTTCGCGCAGAGAAGAAAAACGTACTACGCACGTAATACCTAGAAAAGGGGCTGAAACGAAACACCCCCAAAACAGCACGGACGCTACGCCATCTGGCGCATGGCAGAAAAAAACACAACAACAACAACAACAACAACAACAACAACACACCGTAGGTTCCGAGCCCATGAGGAACCGGGCCATGTCGAGGTCGTGCACCGCCATGTCCTTGAAAATGCCACCGCCTCCGCGCACGTATTCCACGGGGGGTGGGGAAGGGTCGCGAGACGTGAGCTTGACCTGCGAGGGATAGGAAACGCGACGGACGACCGCAACAAGCAAAAAAAATCAGTCAGCAAGGAAAGGGTATTTATTGACCTTGCCGACGAATCTCACACGACAAAACATCATACCAACAAGGCACCAAGCCGTACACGGATATCCCATCCACAACAAAGAGGCAAGATGGCTGGTCTTCGAACTACGAGTTATTGAATCTGCGCTATCTGTACGCTGGTCTGACCCACGTCGTGCGTGGCCTCTCCAACAGCTTTCGCGAACAACGAACCGTGTTGCTCGTCGGCCAGAGTGAGTCGCGATTGCGAGCGCCTGAACCACGGTAAAAGTGGGGTGGGTGCGTTCGTGCGTGCGTGCGTGCGTCGGTGGCTGGGTGGCCTGCCATCCGGTCGGATCAACAGCACCGCCTGACAGGAGGTGCATTTAGTCGCAGCCAAAAATAGTTGCCTGTGATCCCTCCCCCCCCGCCCCCCCCCCCCAATAGTGGTGGCAAAAAAAAAACGAAACGGCTCGCCATCAACGTACGGCGTCATAGAAAGCGAAATGATCACCCGTTCGTTCATTTTGCAGCTACAGTACAAAAAAGCCCAACTGCAAAATACGGTGTTCACGAGCACCACGACCCACCCCCCCCCCCCCCCCCCCCCCCCCCCCTCCCGCCCAACCGCCGGAAGAACAAAGAGGCGTGCTTTCATAGGGCTTAGTGGCACTGCTCGCCCAAATTATTTGTGACTCGACCAGGCTCCTAAAAACCCAATATCGTCGGGAACCACCCTCAATAGTGTAATAGTGCTGCACAACATTCATCGTCATATACCCACCACTACTTGATACTTGACAGCAGCCTTTGGATTTGTTCATCGGGGTGTATTTTTTTTTTTCGCTTTTCTCAAAAATCAGCTTTTTCGGGTGAGGTATGTAGCTCCCTTAAGGCCGAGTGAGGAGCCTGAGAATTTTTAAGTGCTACGTACCTCCACCGTAGCATGACTCCAAGGGATACATGGTGATAACTCCCCCCCGAAGTGTCTGTTAGGTACCTGGTACGTAGGATATACCGTATCACAACCGGGTAATAAGAGACCCCCCTCTCCAATGAGTACACCCCCCCCCCCCCTTCCCCCTGGGATGAATTTTAAGAGTCGGTTTTCTCCGAAACCGTGGGTGTATGTACGCGCACGACGAAAAGTAGCGGCTTTCGGCAAGATATAGCCCCTTCACGATTCGGTTCAGAACATGTAGACGCGTCGCTCGGCGTTAGTGCTCTAGTGCTCTCCCCCATTGCCGAGAAAACTAGATGAGAATTTTCGTACCAGGTACGAGGGGTGTGTTCTACCTTGCATAATTTACGGTATCATGAACCAGGTGTACTCTAGGGAATGATACCCGGGTACCACACCTGGTGATGTTGGTCATACCCGGAAGCATACCCGGGTACATCCAGAGCATCATCTACCTTCCCGCGGGTACGTCCAGAGTACATACATACCCGGGTACGCCCAGAGTATATACATGCCCGGGTACATCTAGAGTACATACATACCCTACGAAAAACACCCATAAAAGACTCCTAGAGCCGCCTGGGCACCAGCCCGCCCACGCGCAAGGCCAAAATACTCAGGCAGCAGGGAGGGGTTTCGTCTCGCGGCGTGTGGGCGGGCGGAGAGGGGGGGGGACGCTGTCGGATGCACGCACACACCTGGATGACTTCGCCGACCTCCCCGTCCGCGATGGCTATCCTCACGCGGGCGAAGTTGGGGTCGAACCGCCTCTGCAGGGCGGTCATGAGCTTGACGTTGGCCAGCTTGCAGGCGTTGATGGCCTCGATCGTCTCGGGCACGTCCGTCGCGATGGGCTTCTCGCAAAACACGTGCTTACCGTTGGCCGCACAGGCCTTGATCTGTTTTTGGCATCGTCGTATATTAACGAGACCATGTGGTGGGTGGACATACGCGGAGAGAGGAGAGAGGGAGAGAGAGAGGCGGTCGGGGGGGGGAGGGGAGAGGGGAGGTTCAAGCTTGGATAGCCTTTCGAGTCGTGACTGGGGGGGGGGGGGGGGGGGGGGGGGGGGGTACTCATTTGTTGCTTGCCTTAGTCAATTGACCATTGACCACGCATCCCTTTCGAGACGGAGCACCGTTCCTACTCCTAATAGAGACACCTCCAACAGTTTGGCGCTCCTCACGTTGTTTCCATGAATTACATAGAAACTTTCTGCTAATCTTATCCCCTTCCTGTTTGGCCTCCTGTGGCCACCATCTATCTCCTAGGATAGCAATCGTTTTCTCGCTGCTATTCATTGTATCAAACTCCTCCATGTCACATTCGTCTATTTTCCTCATCTCCTCTTCTAACACATCCCGTTCCTCCTTGTATATTTCACATTCTCCTACTATGTGAGTTCTACTCTCTATTGCTTTGCCACACGGGCACACTGGGGGTGGGGGGGTCAAGCTTGGAATACCGTTCACGAAGCAGTTTACTTTCATACAAACATGGGGGAGCAGTCGACATCGTGATACTACTAATTCACGCCATCAACACTTACCGCAAGAAGCTCCGGGACTGCAGTGGAATACGTTTCGTTTTTTTTCAAGAGATATCACGTACCTGGTCAGCGTGGTACTGAGAAGGAGAGCAGATCCAGACGGCGTCGACGTCGGGGTGGTTGATGACGTCCATAGCGTCCGAGGACGAAAACGGCACGTTGTACTTCGCCGCTGCGGCCTGGCGTTGGTACCAGGTACAGCAGTAGTAGTGCATGGCACCGGAGAAGGGCGCAACGGGGCGCGTGTACGTAAAATGTTAGTGTAGAATAATTTCTTGATATTAACATTAATATTGATAAATACAAGAAACCGACGAGCGACCGCACTGTGCCTCAAAAGAGCGGCGGTGGGGGCGCACTCAGGAAACACAGACAAGCAGCTTCGTCAGGCACATGATCGTTCAGTACCGACGGCAACAACGCAACGGCCCTCGTTAAAAACACACTGATAAAAAGTCACAGACGTGAAAATATACCAGCTCCGGTCTTGCTTGAAAAACGCACAAGCACAGACATCTTCCCCAGCAGGTTTACGTTGGTCGTGTGACGTGTACGAGTAAATACCGCGCTTTTTGGTTTCTTCGGAACACAAAAGTAAAGCGGACGCGGAGTGGCCGTACCGTTACGAAATACGACGGCGATAGTCTACCACTAATACACACCACAAACAGAAAATAATAAAGAGGACACGGGATACCGCTTCGTCCAGTACCACAATCACGGGTGCTTCGCTGATGCGTACACGTACCGGCACATGCACAAGAGTTGCTCGGTTGCAGCGCGCGGATATGCACCGGTTCGCCGCACACCCGTATCGTTACCTGTTTGCTTGTTGCGCCCAACGAAGGTCAACTGCGTCAGAGTACCAAACGCCAAACGTCATAGACGTCATATTGTATCGCACCATCACACGTTACTGCCGTATGATACTACTGTACTACTACTGTAACACAATAATATGCACCCGTGTAGCTCACCTCCGCTTTGGAGACGGTGGGGTTACTGATGATGATGGGCTTCGCGTTGGCGCAGCTAGCCAAAGCCTCCAAGTGAACCAACCCGATCCTGACACGACAACACGTGTTGGGTTGCGCCACGCGACGTACGCGAGGAAGCAAATATTATACGCACGTTTAGACATTCAACACGTACTGGCACGTCTGGAATTGTGGGGCACAGCACAGCAGCAGCGGCAGAGGGTGCCCATGCAAACCGGGCTACAAAAGCCACCCCAACCCCCCTACACGATCATCCCCATGTCCCGACCTCTTCTACTCTCAAGCAAAGTACGGAGGGGTACCCACTTTAATACCATCCCGTATAAGACTTTTCGGAAGACAATGCTTGGTACTCACAGGTGAATAGGCTCGTCACGAAAAAAAAACTGGCAAGACCGGTATGCCTCCTGTCCCCCAAAAAATAACGCCTGTACCCCTAAACATAAAACTCCGGAATCGCTTTCACATTCATGCTGTGTACCTCTGTGGGGCTTGGGGACGTGGGGACCGACCTTAGCGGACGTTCAAGTCTGACAAGTAACAAGAAAAGTAGTCGTGTTTAGGTACGAGCACCTGGTAGTTGCGATCGCGTGCACGACGTTTCACTCCGATGTAAGACCGCTTGAGACAAAAATCAACGTGGTCCTATACATAGAGCGTGAGTTAGCTGTACATTCGATGAAAATCGACGAGCAGTGGGAATGCTGAACTCTATGCGCGATAAAAACTTAAGACACGTGCCGGGGGGGAGAAGGGACGACACCTGTGACCACGGCTCGTCCAGAAGATCGTCGAGGGTAAAACCTCCTACGAGGGGGCTGGAAAGTAAAAGTGATGATGAAAAAATAAAATAAAAAAACTACAACTGTAGTAGCGGGACAGGACAAAACACGCAAGACAAAGCCGCTTCAAGCACTTGTCACGGGGGGTATCTATCCTACGAGTAGTGCTGTATGTACTATTAATATTACTGTATTTCATGTTGTACTATTCCATACCTGGTACTGTCATATGCCGGTACCCAGGTGGCAGTCCAACCCAGTTTTCGTACCAGGTATATATGTATACGTATATTTGTCAAATTTTCGTACTTTTGCCAGCTTTTCTCTTCGCACGAGCACTTTTAGGCAAAACACTAAGTACACGGACACGGGAAGCCCTGTCGGACACATTGGTCTAGGCCTCGGCGCGATCCGTGCACTCTGAAGCGCGTGGCGGGCGCTCAAAGTTTCTTTTCCGGCGGGAGTGGATAAGACGATTTCCCTGGTTTCAGTAAGAGGCCTTATTTTGTACGTACGTATCGGTACATACATGGTCATGCTGTCTGTTTTCTCCCCTAGGCTCTCACGAGCTGTGAACACACAGCTCAGACATATACCAGGTACACAACAGACAACATGCACAGATCCGAACGTCCCAACGCTGCCGCCCCCCCGCCCACCCGCCGTGCGTGTGCGACACACCCATATGCGCAGTGTTGCTGTGGTTGGTTGCCTTTGTCGGAGCCTGCAGTCCGCATTCCACCGTTTGCCATACGCGTATACTTTTTGATCCGTATATACCCAGGATGACGTATATATCCCTGTACATATTTTTTGTGTTGCACGGAGCACGGACCACCGCCTAGAGAACAATAGCCACAGCAGCAGTGCACAGAGCGCGCTTACCTCCAGCTTCCTACAGCACCACAACCCTGCTGCCCTGCTGCCCAGCAGCAGCAGCAGTGGGCACACCTTGCGCGTATGGCATTATCGTACTGCGGCTATCACAGTTGGTTCATTCGATCGATCACTTGACCACGCCACGAACTAACTATTGCTGTGCGTGATCCAACATTGCCACTGGTCGAGCTGTGCTCAGCACAGTGCGCCAACAGCAGCAGCAGGCAGGGTACTATGCGCATGTGGAAGATCCGCGCTGGAAGCTCAGTACTACTACTGTGCGAGTAGTTCGTTGTTGTTGCGTTCTTCATTGGCCGATCCACGTATACCTTCCGCAGTGTGTGATCCATTATCCCCGGATCGATATATCTCGAGTACAACAAAAACTATTAATAATCGTTCTTACTGCTGTACAACAAAATTATTCGTACAGCAGCGTTCGTACAAAGCATACTTGCAACAGCAGTAGTAGTTCTCATTGCTGCGTGTCTTACATTGCTGACCGATAGATCCTAGAGCCAGCTGAAAGGGGGTCAGTACACGTACGTTCCTCGCGTGGCATTCTACAGCAGTACTGCTGTATATGCAGTCGCACCTGTACGAGCCACTCTACTGCTGTAGGAGATCGTGCTAAGTTATGTAGATTGCGTAAAAACACGACGTGCCAGTTGTACGAGCACTGTTCTAGCGTAGACGTTTATACTGCGCGCGATAAAATTTTCGTTTCCGAGGTTCGAGTCGCACCATCCACGCTTTTTTATATTCCACTTTTGACTTTTTTTGTACCAGTACATTCATCCACCTTGCTTTTCTGAACGTATAATATGATGTACAAGTTACTTGTGTGTTTTTACCCAAGGTCAAGAGTTTGGGCGCGCTTACGTGTGGCGTGCGTTCACACCTCAACATTTCACAGCTACTCCCAATAATTAGGAGTAAAGCAAAGTATGTTCGAGAAGATACTGATTATTATCGTAGGTACTTCGTACACTCGCAGTATTTCGGGGTTTTTGTACTCGAGATACTGCGAGTACTCGCAGTATTTTGAGGTTCTGTCGATACTACTTCGTATACTTTCGGGCTCGCACTAATACGGGGTTCGCTACTGCTGCTGGCGTGGATACCCCCTGTTGTGCTTCAAGTGTCTCGGGGTTCTGTACCGCGG
This sequence comes from Macrocystis pyrifera, assembly GCA_031763025.1. Lineage (NCBI taxonomy): Eukaryota > Phaeophyceae > Laminariales > Laminariaceae > Macrocystis > Macrocystis pyrifera. Next base: position 2,402,606 of record JASSKH010000013.1, read on the forward strand.
GTAGTACAAGTATTCTAGTCTACAGTAGTAGCAGTATTTCGTCCGTTGGTAGTGTTCGTACTGCTGCTTCTTCTGCGAGACTCAGTACTCGCAGTAATGAAATACCCTCAACATGCCCAGTGTACTTCGAGCATGATGTATACTGCAACCGTCTGTGCACCGCGTCGACAATTCTCAGGCCCAGCGTTCTGCACCGAACACACCCAGATAGTCCCACACGAGTGGGAGTTGGAGAAAACCACTTTCGCTGGAGACGATTTGAGTACTGAAAGCAGTCTGGCAGTATTTCGAGGTACGCATTTACGAGGAATACATATCATGCATGTACTGCGAAATACTCTCAGTATCTCGAGGTTCTGTACTGCGCCACTCCCCTATTCATACGGCACCTCCCGGAGGGGAACCTTGTATATACTACTACTGCTGTAGGTGCTACGCAGCTTTGCAAGCGTCATCGTCGAGCGAATATGCAAACATACTCAAGTGTGTCAATACTGGTTGATGTGCCAGTACAAAAAAAACTGGTACAAATTACACATATGTTTTCAGGTGTATGTCCGAAGGGGGTGTGGTATTCAACGTACCCCCGGTGATAAAGTGACAGTCCAAAAACAACTGAAAAAATGTACAGCAGTACCCCCCCCCCGAGGGTTTGCTCTTGTACCGGGGGTGTGCTACTGAAGGGGGTTGTGCTATCATCCGTGTCCTACGGTACAGTCTGCAGCCATGACGATTCGCGCCGTGGTCGGGCGATACAACAAGGCAACGTGCTGCCAGCTTCGGGATGTTGAAGTGTTGAAGTGTCGAGTGTTGGCGAGCTGATCCACAGGTCACAGGGGCCTTCTGCTGCTGCTGTGCGCGAACGGGCTACGATTAATAGCACGGGAAGAAAGGGTAAACTGAAGGTTGTGGAACACACTAGGAATAGACTACTACCCCCTGCAGGGTAGGTAGGCTCCGTACGAGTAGTCTGCAGTCTTCTCAACGCTTGCGCGACTCGCGGGTGCGATGAGTACTACGCTACCTACGCACACACACGGAAACTCGGACGGGAGAACGACATTACATACCCGCAGGGATGTATCAACTTATTGGTATCAGGTGTACCAGCTTCTACTGCTGCTGGTGTACCTGGTATATACCGGAGTGTGTTGAAGTTAGGAACCGCTGTCTCGTGTTATGCCACAGACAAATAAAAATGCATACTCGTACGTATCACGTCATGTTTCTTGTTCCTGTCGATGGATGTGGTTTTTAGGCAGATCAATGACCACACGCCACGGATCACAACAAGTGAATCTTGGGCTTTGGGAGATCGAAAACGGAATGCGACACGGGCGAAGCATCAATATCATGCACAACACACCAGCACAGCTGTCACGCACCTTCCTGCGCCGATCACGCCTACGTTGACAACCTTCATGGAGACCCCTCCGCTGCCACCCTGCTGCAAGCGCGCCGGTGCTGCTGCGCATGATGCCGCTGGGGTGAAAGAAGAATGAGCGAGCTGGGGCGCCGACGAAGCCAAACGTGCCGCCGGTCGTGAAAGCTTCGAGTCTAGCTGCCGTAGCGCACTGGTCCCCGCGAATGAAGGAACCACGAACGCATTGACGGGCTGGATGGCGAAAAACGAGAGCCCTAAGGCGAGGCTTCCTATAGCAGCCATGTTGACACAGCAGTAACTCCGATCTTGGAATTTTGATTTGCAGGGTGGCACACGTCAGTTGAGGGTTTCAAAACCTTGGGCAGCGTGTTTGTTCAGGGGACAAAATACGACAATGGTTGGTAGAGTTTGGATCGGCCTTTGGATCAATGAACAGCAGTGAAATCCAAAATCCTACAACCACATCCTCGTCGAACGGGGAGTATTGACTGCTGCAGACACTATCAATAATCTCTCATGTAGCCCACCAGTAGCGCCGTGGAGCTCGAATCTCGGCTACAATGCAACTGCTTTTCGTTGCGCTCAGTCCGCGAGGGCGGTTTGAGGCACGGCACGTACACTTTCGGTCTGTGGTCTGTACGAATCCACCAGGTATGTGTGTTGTTCACTTTAAACCAGTATTTCTACCCGTCGACATCCACCACAAACAACCAGTCAGCGTCCGTGCCGAGATTCTTGAATCCTATAGCTGTACATTCGATGAAAATCGACGAGCAGTGGGAATGCTGAACCCTATGCGCGATAAAAAATAAAGGCGCGTACCGGGGGGGAGAAGGGACGACACCTGTGACCACGGCTTGTCCAGAAGATCGAGGGTAAAACCTCCTACGAGTGGGATGGAAAGTAAAAGTGATGAAAAAAAAAAAAAAAAAAAAAAAAAAAAAAAAATAGCGATACAAGTTCTGTGGTCACAAAACTACGCCACAGAGATATACTACATTATCGATTGTTTGCCCGATGAAATGATTTCCTTAAATCAAAATTCCTTTTTACCGTCCCGACGTCCATAAAAAAAAATGTCTGGGCCGAAACCGCAGGCAGGGATGTTGCCGCAGCCCCCCACAGGGGTCCCCTGACGACCTCCGCCGCTGGCGGGCCGCAACCCATGTAGGGGCCGCCGGGGGCACTTCTTTTAGATACAGATATACAGTTAGTGCTGTTTGCGTGGATATATGCCTGAAAAGTGCGCTTACCGAGTACCAGGTATTATAATATTACGGGGGAACATACAGTAGTAATCAGGACCAAATAAACTTAGTGTGTGTGTGTGTTCTTCACATTAAACCGTTCTTCTACTCGTCGACATCCAGCAAGCCCAGTGTCCGTGCTGATTCTTCACCCTAGAAAGATACGAGCTCTGTGGTCACAGACTACGACACAGAGATAACACACCGTAATGCATTAATAGCCTACGTAATACCATGCCTTCGCACTAGGTGCGGCCGACACAACATACATACATACGCCAGCAACCAAAATACACCATAAAGAAAGAGAAGCAGCGAAAAAAACAAACCGAAAAAGAACAAGAAAAAGAAAAAGAAAAGGAGAAGAATCCCAAATAAATAAATAAAATGGGAAGCCAAAGCTCAGACACATACATACTTACCCCAAGCATGAGCCAAAAGGGACGTGCAAGGGGAAAGATACGAGAAGGAAAAAGGGGACTATGCATCCCGGTGAACACTTAACTAAGTAAAAAGAGCAATAGTGAGTGGGCCAAAATACGCTCGTCACCCACCCACTATGTAGTACTTCTTTCATAAGGATAAGAAGGGAAAAAAATCAAAATGCATACCGAACGGCCGCAGCAGTTGGCGGTACGAGTAGCAAAGAAACGTCCAACCTATTAGTCGGCCTGGTACCTTGCTACCCTATCTGCGGTCTCTCTGCTACTCTCTTCTACCGCGGTTTCCCTTCTACTCCTCCTGTTCCCCCCCCTGCCCCTATACACTTGTACGGTGTTCCCTCTACCCCTCCTGCTGTTACCCCCCTCCCCCCATTCCCTCTAACACTACCTGCAGCGGATGCACGGCGCTGTCTACTCAGCTTTGCCTCAGCCTCGTGCCACCTGCCCATGAACTGTTCAGCTGCTTCGAGGATTCCCCGGTACCACTTTCCCGTCTGTTTTGCTGCAGTGGGCCACAGTGCGGTCCCAACTCCAAAGACTAAGGGGGAGTCTTCCGTTGATCCCTCTGTGGCTTTGAACACTCTAAGGTCCTCAGCAATTGCCCTAGGCCAAGTCTTAGGCTGCCCGCCTGGTTTCGGGCTCCCCCCACCAGCGATCGTCCCGAACATCAACCGACTGGGCAATCGCCCCTCGTGTTGCCGCACCACAGCCCCCGCAAAGAAGAGTCGCCGTTTACGGATGGTCGTTTCGATACTTTCGCATCGTGTTATCCTGAGCGCCTTCGCATACGAGAGGGTGGTGTGGTCGGTGCGTAGTCGGCGCTGGAAACCAATGACTCGCAGAAGGACTTCGTGGTGGGCTGATCGAAGCTTGGCGAAGTGGTCCGCATTGAGGGTCCACGTCACGCAACCGTACAGCAAGGTCTCAATCACCTCGGCCTTCAGCATCCGGACTTTCAGACTAAGCGGTGCGTTCGTCCTATCGTACAGTTCCGGACCATACCGTTTGAGGCATGCCCGCATCAGACGGATTCGTCGCTCGATTTCGAAGGAGAGGTCAGCGTTCTCGTGGATAATGCCTCCTAGGTACAAAAACTGGGTCGTCTGTTTATACTTTTGGCCTGCAGCTTCGATCGCGAGCGGTGAGGTGGTAAACGTCTGATCCGGTGTTCGTAGGAGCATCGTCTCTGTCTTCTTCTCGGATACCGTGAGACCTACTGCTTCGAAGACAGTCACGATGACTGTCATCATTCTCGCAAGGCCTTCCGCCGACTTCGAGACTATTCCTGCATCGTCTGCATACAACATGCCCCACACAGCCCTTTGCACGCATGCCAACGGTTCCTCTTTTCCGACAACCCTGTCCTCTTCGAGATGAACCAAATCCCTTACGATGCATTCGTCTTTGCTGAGGCGTACCAGCACGATGTGTATCGCAGCGGCGAAGAACACGTTGAACAGTAACGGCGATAGTACGCAGCCTTGCCGCAGTCCCTGGGTTACATTGAACCCGTCCGAGTGTTCACCGTCATCCGCACGCACGCGAGCCCGCATGCCTTCGTGAAAATTGCGAATGATTGTGAGCATCTTGGTTGGTACACCAAGGCGTGTGAGTACCTCCCACAACAGTTCTCGGTCGACAGAGTCGTACGCTTTCTGCAAGTCGATAAAGCACATGTACAGGGGGATTTTCTTCTGCCGCCCGAGCTGCTGCAACCGGCGCACGACAAACAGCATATCGACTGTTAGTAAAAATAGTGGAATACATAGGTTTTAGAGTATATAATGGGTCCTGATTACTACTGTATATTCCATCGTAATAGATGCCTCCCGAAACAACAGGGAAAAAAAAAAATCGGCGTGGAGACAGTACACGCCCGAAAATCGTTTGACGAAGTGCGTTTCAGACGGCCCCCTAAACCGAGAAAAGGGCATACAAAGGTGTTTTTTTCCGCCCCCGGCGAAAAATACCCCCCCCCAACGCTTGTCACCTGCCGCGAAAAAGGTTGCGGCGTGCGAAACCTAAGTTGCGGCAAGCCGCATATATTATATTTATATATGGCTTCCGGTGTGGCTGTTGTTGCCGTAAACCGCAGCTCCGGCCCGAAAATTGCGCCAGCGAAAAAAAAGAGAAACTGCCAACTTGCGCCTTGGGAGACACTACAACGACGACCATGACACTACCCGTATATAACTGTTTTATTTTCGTATATATACATGCATGCATCGTACTCACCTCGTAATGTAAGCAACATACACCAGGAGAAGGAAGAAAACATACGTATGGTCTTTCCTGTCACTCTTCTATTGCAGACGATGATAGTTTCAAGTTGAAACACTACTCGTATCAATATTGTTTCCCAGCGTTTCTCGCTGCGCTCCTCGTCGGTAACTAATTATACCATTTGTGGTGTGCGTTGGACAAGAAAAAATAGCCACTCGCAACCTCGCGCCCCCTCTCTGCGGCGAACGACGCTCACTCGCGAATTTTCCTGTGGAATTGTGGAGTTGGGCGCGATGTCGCAGAAAGGGATTCAGCCCCTGCAATGCCAAGTATCTTGTCCAAACCAAAAAAGGCGGTGGGCGTTTTTTGCCGTCTAGTTTCATGCGCGCAAAAACGCGTCGTCACCAGATAGGCGCGGCAAGTAATCCAATTGCGGGGCTTTTCAGACACAAGCCAACACAAAAAAACAAGGTGTGTTTTGAATAACAATAAAAATAACAAGCGCTACGCCGGCTTGAAGAAATTATCGATACGACGATTCGCCGTAAGGGCGCTATTGCTCCGCCTTGACTGCGTCGTTTGGCGCTGCGCAGCCGTTCCCCCCTCTGGTCTCCTCCGCTTCGCCCCTCCTCCGCCAGCTGAGGTCACTTTGGCCATATCTCGCGCAACGTCCCCTTCGCGAGCGTACCTCCCCTGGAGCTCTTCGGCGTAGTGAAAATCGAGGTGTTCCTGGAGATCCCCAGATAGAAACGCCTTCCCACACTTGGGACAATCATCCTTCTTAGCCTCGGGCGACGGGGACATCCTCCCGGCCTCGGGAGGCAGCCGCGAAGCATTCTTTTGCCCAGCGGAAGCAAACCAATGCCTGTTACTGGTCCCATGCTGTGGATCAACTGTCCCCACACTCTCTCTAGGAGCGCAATTTCCCACACCTCCTCTTCCACTGGTCTCTGATGCTAACGACCCGGTGCTCTCTCGGGAACCTTCTCGGGCCGTCTGGTAAGAAGCTTCGGAGCAACGGGGTGCCTCCAACGGCGGCGTGGCCGACGCGCACAGAAAAGAGGCGATCGAGCCCCGCCCCGACGCTAGCCCGCCAAAGTCGTGCGCCGTGAGCGCCAGGCGAACGCACGGCAGAGCCCCCTCGGTCTTGTCGAACGTGGCCATCGCCCCCAACACCAGAGCTTCCACCGTTGGCGGATCGCGCCCGCCTACAGCAGCAGATGCGTATATACAGAGAAACAGAGAGGCAATCTTGACGATATTTTAAGCGACTTGCAAATTTACACGGTCGCCAAAAAGATAGGGGGGGGGGGGGGGGGGGGGCACTTTCGAGCTTCGGAGAAGCACAACATTCTACCGTATACGTATACAAAAGCTGAAGCCGGAGATCCGCGCCATCTGGTCGAAAAAACGTGCAGGCCTGTTCACGGGTCGCGGGTCAAACCTCGCGCGTCGGTTCGGGTCGGGCCGGGTCGGGTAAGGGTGACCCGACCCAATCCCTGAGATTTTTGACAACCTCCTGCAGTAAGTCGATTCGACTCGACGACACCCGACCCAACCCGACCCGTGATATATTTCCAAAAAAACTTGCCGACCCGACCGGCGGGTTGGGATTCTCACACGTGAAAGCCTCTGTTTTTACTATATGCTTAAGCTCTGTTTTCGCGTACAAGATTTTCACCAACGCCCACAGTTGACGACAGTTACAAAGCATCGGCCAGCGAGGGCTCCTAGCGAGAGCCATCCTATGTATATCGGACTGATTGATTGATAAACTCCAAGAGCGGTACTTGAGGAGCACGAAGCAGACATACTCCGCGTATGCTCGTGACGGGAAAACGCCGACACGTCAACCAGAGACAGGCGGTTGGGCGATTTTCGGGGTGCGCCGGCAAGGGATCGTGGTCAGCGCACGACGAGATGACACGGGGAGATGAACGCAAGCAGTTTAGAACCGACGATTTGATGCCAACTACACGGCAGTCGACGACCAAAGTGGCTACAAGTACGTAAATACTCACCGGGAATATCGACCGTACGTGACCGAGCTGAACTCGTACTTCTTCTGCTCTGTTCTGTATCACCCGCTTGATCCATCCTGGACATAGGGAGTAGCGAGTAGCGCACAACAACAGGGGAATCGAGTTGCATGCGCGCGTCGTTGAGCGCAAAACATTACTTATCGGTGTGACATCTAATCGTAAAACAGCAAACGATACGCGTACGACACCCATTCGAGACGTTCCGACATATAATACAGACATACGCCGACAAGAACATACGTACACGAAGAAAAAATCACCCGACGGGGCTGCATGTACACAGCTGAGAGCTTGTGCCCGCCACGTCCCACTCATTCTCTGACCGTTTTGCCTACCGGCCCTTCGCACACCTGCTTGCCGGAGCGAGGGAAATCGTGTGAAGGGTCAGCTTGGTCGCTCTCCGACTCCACGCCTCCCTATCCACGCGGATGCGGTGCGCCAGCTCCTTGCAGAGGAGCGTCATCCACGAAAGCACAGCCTCTCTCTCACGAACAGGGCTGCCAGGCAAGTTTTTCACATGGGGGTGCCACGTTAGTCGGGTCCAAGGCACCGGTGAGGGTTAACAAACCCCTTTTGAGCTGCACCTACGCTTTGGGTTCAAACTACCTGGAATTACACCGGTGAGAACATCTTGTAGCCGGGAAGGGTTAAAGGTGCGTGGGAGCTATGCATGTGCGGAAGGACTCGGCCACACGATCAGATCTCGTCCCCGATAGGGAGGAATATTAATAAACAAAAAGGCAGCAAATAACGAACGAGTGAAAAAGGCGGCCTTAATAGCGGCGTTATCGTGGGAGTAGCGCAGGAGCAACGCGTGCAGCATATATGTGAGGACCGCATAAAACATCTGGAGAAGGAATCCACCTCCGCACCGTATGGTTGTACGAGGTTCTGTACACAAGGCTGCAATAGGGCGAGCGGTGGACAGGAGCTTCAAGTATTCATCGCGACATCGCCACTGTTCTTGGGCATGTTTGCCAGCAATGATACTGTGAGTGTCTTCTCCCCTTGGCACACACTCACGCGAACGACTTGCAGACACTCAGACTTTTTGGCTTCAGGTTGGGGGTGACGGGTTCGTCGTCCATCCCGCGGCAAACTCTCCACAGCCATTCCCCCGTCTTGGGCCCGAATTTTGCCACGAGCTCCTCCTCGCTGAATCTCTGTAGGCGGTGTTCGTAGACACAGCAACGGTACGGCGCGTGGTGGTAGGGCGGTAGAGGCACCTCGCGGGACTGAACGGCTGGTACCACAATCACAATGTCTGGCGGCGGAATACCGACCTAAACTCAAGCACAAACTCACACACAAAACCGCGATGACGCGGGAGTACGTAAAGCTTCTATTGTTCAACTCTGCGACACAGACCCCAGCTGTAAACTATATGGGTGTCCTTGTACAATACCCTAGATCGAAACAGGAATACAGCAGCCGATCCCGAAGGTCCGAGGCATCGCGCAACAGTTCGTCGCGGCTCAATCGGCATCGCGCCGGCGATGCGGAAGAAAGAGGAAATCGCAACGACAACAAGAACAACACCTTGAGATCCGAAGCAGTCTCGGCCTTGCTCCAAGAGACCACCGACTCGCCAAGCTTTCCTCCTAGTCCACGCATGCTGCGGACCGGGATCGTGTCCAGCATTTCCGACGAGGCTCCGGCTGGGACTACCGTCTTCGTTGGCGACATCGGGCCGGACGACAACGTGTTGACGCGCGATAAATCGGGATTCGGACATCAAGAGAGCGGTAAAAAGCGTGAAAAGAGGGGATGGGGTTCCCGTCGTCGGCAGGGTCGCTGTTGTGAAATGACGTTTGCCTGGTTTTCCATAGCACCCCAACCGAGCGGCTACCAGTTGCCACCAAATCGGTATTTTTTTTTTTTCGGTTCTACCTCATGTGTGTGTGTGTGTGTGGGGGGGGGGGGGGGGGGGGGGGGGGCGACCGCTAGTCGTGTCAAGCAGTCAGTACACAGTGCCATCCCACTACTGTGGTAATCACACAAGGCGTACCATTGACTTGGCTACACACCCAGTGGCTGGAACCACGGCGTTCGCGCACCTGCTTGTTAGGCTTGTGCATGCTCGACGCCAGCTTCGCCAAAACCTTGTTGGATGCTATTCCTGCAGACACTGTGAACCCAAGCTCCCTCTCCACGGCCAGACGCATTGCCGCCGTCAGACGGGCCCCCGCGAGGAGGGCTCGATCGAACGCGTTTGACGGGTCGACGCGGTGGCCTGCCGTACCCTAACAGGCGAGAGATTTCAGCGAACTTTCTGGTGTGAGCACGTACAATACCGCCCATCGATGGAATCCCTCTGTTTTGAGACACTCAACGAGTAGTGGCAGCTACATTTCTGACTGTCGCCATTGGTGGACTCCGCCATAAAAGCGCAAAAAGTAGCACTGCTCCCTTTTCTATTCGTTCTGGACACAGCCTAATACACACATGGTATCCCGAACCTGTAGATCAGTCTCCTGGGCATTCGCCACGTCCTCTGCGTCCCCTGCTTCCGCCTCTTGGCACAATTTCGCTGCCTCTTCCGTCAGGTCCATGTACGCTTCGTCGATCGAAGCTTTCTCGACTCGGCGACAGTGTGTCTGTCGAGCAGGCCAGACATTGCGCATCGGCAGGAAACGAGTTTAAAGATAATTATGGATCAGGTCGTAGCTCAAGGCTAGCGGTTCCATGCATTTGGGCGCTATAATATTCCGGCCGCAATGTGTTTCATCGTTGATGACAACAAGGTGGCAGAGGGCGGCATCCTAGCGACAACATACATGACTCGACTTTCTTGTCTCGCGCCGGAGTTGGGAGGTGAGCCGTACTAAACATGCAAGGCCTCAGTGGAGAAGGGGCGCGGTAAAGACCGCAGCATCCACGTTCCGTGATAATAACCTGTTGCTGTCCTAACAAACGTTGCTGCCCATCTTGTCGTTGTGTCAGATTTCACAGCCCACCCTCTTGCCAAGCTCTAGCAGTAACAACGCGAATTGCTAATACATGTTGCGGAGTCGGCGACTACCGTTTAACCCGTTGGCGAGTACTGTTGCTTGATGAAGGGCCCTAGCACTCTTCGGAAAACGTTTACTGCCGTGGCTCACCTGGAATATAGTCATGATCGCGAAGCTTGCCTCTCGATACCTTCAACCAGGAAAAAATAATAAAGGGTGCCGACAGACGGCCCAGAAGAAACCACGCGGGAGCGGTGTGGGGAGAATGATTTGAACAAGTTAGAGGCGGAGCGCAGAGGTGTCCGTTGAGCCTCGGTTTGAGCGAAAAATCGCAACAGAACCCCTGACTCTGCGGGTAGGTTGTACTTACTGCAGAGCCACGTTTTAACTCGAATAATCCGGAATAAAATCATCCTGTTGACCCTGGCGCTATCAAGGGAGCTGAATAATGCCGTGGTAAACTACCTCACACATGGTACACATATTCACGACAAAAGGATCAACACACGCGACCGCAGCATCGGCCACTTTCCGAAGTTGAGGATCGGCCGAATTAGATGACCTCGCAGCTGACGAGCTACCAAACTCTCGCCAGAAGACAACAAGCAGCAGACCACACGAGCATCGCCGACTGCTCAGCTCCGACGGTTCACCGGAATATACTCTTCAGGTCGTCGGCAACTACTGCTGCCATGTTTCTTCCCGCTGCACGAGAATGCCGTCGTGCCCTACCCAAACCCATACTCTAAGCCCCACCTTTCGAGCGAAACCTTGCAGGCGCTCTTATCAGGTGGCTCCCTGACCTTGCCCGCCTCGTCTCCTGTGCCATGCATAGGGTCCACGCTGATGGTTTCCACGTGAACGAGCATGATCTGCGGGCATTTTTGTTTCGCTGCGTCGGTGCGGTCTCCCCGCTTTACGCCGAACTTCCTGGCCTCGTAGTTTACCGCTATCAGTCCGTCCCACTGCTGGACGGCGAGAGGAGTTGACATCGGAATTCCCAGCCGTACGTGCTCTACCTGTAAGTCAAGGCGAGCAGAGACATCACCGTCGGTTAGATACTCTACAGTCCTTATCATACATCTGATGGCAAACGGGGTAAGTACTCGTGCGAGCTGTGGAGGCAACTGCTCTGCAGACATACAAATAGCACCTGTATACTAGCTTCGTATGTATGTAGGTAGTAGAGACCTACCCCTGGTAGTACAAAACCTATAGTCATGCTACAATATTCACATACTGGTTCGTGGCACTTTTTTTTTATTATGCTGCAACATAAGGAACCTAACCTCTTGTACAAGAGTAGAGTAGACGAAACGACGAAACTCTAGCACTCTGGTCTGAAGAGGTGTTTCGAGCACAACGCCCACCGCACGTGACATCGCCAATTCACCAGGCCTGACCCCTCGCAGGCGGAGAGCCGCCGAACTTTGAAACGTTACAAGTTTTGCGACATTTCGAGTACTCCACACGTCGGATGGATCAACTCTCGATAACTCTGATATACTTTTTCCGGGATAGATCAACCGAAGCCTACACGAGCCACATGAGCTATCACATGCTTGCCATGTGCGAGCTGTGGGAGGTAGCTCATCTACACTTATTCACTCGATAACTCTGATTTACTTTTTCCGGGATGGATCAAGCGAAACCTACACAAGCCTCTGACCTATCACATGTTTGGCATGGTGTGTGAGATGTGGGAGGTTGCTCATCTACAAATATTTACTGGGAGTGAGTTACGGGGGATAAATAGCCTATTTACACATATTCCCCCGCGGGTGAGCTATACGAGAGCTACCAAGCGACGGTTGCGTCGAGAACCTGGAACCTACAACACGAGCTACCAAATTATTGCCGAATGTGCGCTATAGGAGATAATTCATCGATCTACACATGTTTACCGGGGGTGAGCTACGGGAGATGGATCATTTACAAATCCCCCTGGGGTGAGGCATAAGAGCTACATGAGCTACCGCATGATTGCCGGGTGTGAGCTATTGGAGATAGCTCATCTGCACATGCCTACCGGGTGCGAGCTGTTGGAAGCAGCTCATTTGCACATATCTCCCACGGGTGAGTGACATGGGCTACACGATCTATCATAAGTTTGCCGGGTGTGCACCGTAGAAGATACCTGGTAGCTCATCCACACATGTTGGGCGGTGCTGGGGTATGGCGGGGGCACGATCCGTCCGATGTGTGCCCTACTTACACAGAACATGTCTCGTTCTACACTTGCATTCTCGATCTCGCATCATCACCCATCCATTCATCGGCGTACATCAGTATTTACATATTCTATTACATCTCCTGGCCCAAGGACTCAGCCCGCACTTTATTCTCTACAAACAGAGACCGACTACAGTAGTAGGCTGGAAGTCGTTACTCGTGCCTCAGCCAGGTAGCGCATTGCACCGCAACAGAGGCATACTCTGTGCGAGGATGTATATGTAGCAGAGCTAGAGGCAGGAATGCTACGACCCTCTGGGAGCATCACTAGCCAAGCTTCTCGCGGTCGACTGGCGGTAGCTATCTTCCGCGGTGGAACACACCAAGCACCAAGCATCCAGCAGCCATGCCAAAGTGACGCCTCTATCGCGCTCCTGCCGCCAGCACGCGGCGTATATACGATCTCGCTAAAGTGAGTGAGAGTGAAAAACAAAGTATCAGAGGTACAAAGAAACAGGAATAAAATATACAGCAATTCAAACTTCAAACAAAGGGGGCCAGTTTGAAACCGCTGTCATCGCTCACTTGGCAATAGAAGCAGTCCAGATCAGCATGGACTATCACCCGCCCATACTCCCCATTTCGACCACGAGATGCGTTGTTGGTGGATATAGGCATCTCTCAGTCTCCAAGTGAACGCGAGACACGTGGAACGAGATTTTTAAATATATAAAATGCCTATGGAATGCCCGGGTTTCCATTGAATTCAGGTGGCGGTCATCTGGTAGGGAGTAGGGAGCGCCAAGGCGAGTGTTTCCGTTTTGTGTGGTCTGGAGTCTGTCGGGGCGGGAATCTTACACGTATAGAACGAGCTGAGTTCACTTCGTTTATCCCCGGGGTACACCAGGCACGCACGCAGTTACCTGGCATGTTTTGCACTACAGTAGCTTTCCGAAAACATGCACGATACTTGAAACGTATTCTGCAGAGCTCTGCTACTTTTTTGCAGGGTTCTTTACGGTGCGGTTTTTCCTATCGGTTCGGTGCGGTTCGGCGCACCGCACCGCACCGTAGGATTTTTGCCTCTTCAAACCGCACCGCACCGCACCGTAGGTTTTACGAAATAGGAAAACCGCTCCGAACCGCACCGCAGGATTTCAAATATAACCGAACCGCACCGTAGGGTTCCCGACACCTGAATACCGCACCGAACCGCACCGCAGCATTTACGATATATATTGTAAAACCGCACCGAACCGCACCGTAGGATATATCACAGCATCGAACCGCGCCGTAGGATTCACAATATCTGAAAACCGCACCGAACCGCACCCCAAGATTCCTGATTTCTTAGGGCCGTTTTTAACGACGCGTATTTAAAACCGCACCGAACCGCACCGTAGGAATGCCATCGAAACCACACCGCACCGTGTGCGTCAAGATACGGTGCCAAAAACCGTTAGATCGGTTATTTAACGGTGCGGTCAACTTGAAACCGTAGAAAAACTGCTGTTCCATCGGCCGCGGAACGGTGCAATAGGGTCACGATTTCGCACGGCTCATGACGGTTTCTGCACGGTTTCGTGTCAAAAGTGTTCTCGCTGGCTTGGTTGATCTTATGGTATTTCATATTTTGAATATTTTTTGTGGTTGAAAAACACAAAAAAAGGTTAAGTTGTTTATCTTCATATATTTCTGATATATTATATACTCCCGAGTCTCCGGAAGTACACCTGCCGGTAAATATGAAAATATCAGAAAAAAAATGGATATCTGTAAAATCGGAAATCTGAAACATACAAAATACCAGTATATTGTATATTGTGCGGGCACGCATCGTGCAGTTCATGTTTTTATTTTATCTCTTTTTTTTTAATAAATTATTTTTTTATTGTTTATTGAATTTGTTGTTTTTATGTGTTCGTGCTGTTGCTCTCTTGACTTAAGTTTGCGTATAAAGTAGAAGATAAACAGGATGTACCTGGCACGCAAACCGTACGAACCCGAGGGTTTGTACGGTTTATTCATACGGTGCGCCGTAGAGAAACAGCGGTTGCGTTAGTGCCCCGAGAGAAAGCCTGAGAACCGTACGAAACCGCGGTTTTATATGGTTCATTCATACGGTGCACCGTAGAGAAACAGCGGTTTCGTTAGTGCCCCGATAAAAAGCCTGAGAACCATACGAAACCGCGGTTTCGTACGGTTTATATATACGGTGCACCGTAGAGAAAAGCGTGTGTTGTACGGTTATTTTCCCTACGGGGATTGGAACCGCACCGTAGAAAAACCGATTCAACGGGGATGAGAACCGAACCGAACCGCACCGTAAGATTTCCGGTTTTCTAAAACCGCACTGAACCGCACCGTAGGATTTCCGATTTTTGAAAACCGCACCGAACTGCACTTTCAAATTGATCTTGATAGGCTCGCGGACCACCTACCAAGCCAAGGGGGACGCCGGTTACCGTAAGCAAATAATTTGAGCAGCGTACCTTACCCCTCCCTCGCAGATTACGTACGTTTTGTTTATTTCGAAAATGATGGGGATCTGGGGCGATCAACCTGTAATACTGCCGTATCATCTCTGTGCCCCCCCCCCCCTCGAATAAAAATGGCCGAAAACGTGGTCAAAACGTTTTAGTTTTATCTCCAGGGATTACCCCCCCCCCCTACCTCACTTCTTTTGGCGAGGCCCCCCTCTTCGTTTTTTTATCCCGCGGGGACAACTTTACTCACCATCAATCGCTCTCCCCGGGAGGACAAAAAAAACGATGTCACCCGGGGGGACAGCATAAATAAATATGAAGTATCCCATTCCGCCCCAATCAATGCGACTTGTATGCAAAGAGTAGTGCGCGTCCGTTGCTCTTGTTGCCGTTTAATCGCGACGCTGAGAAGGAGGATGTCCCCTCGAATACCAAACCGGCTCGAGGGTGGTCGAGCCGGTGGGCCCTTTCGTTCGGTGTCACGAGGGGGGACATGTTCATGATCGCCACTACTCCCTGAGGAAGAATACAAACATCCCCAAGAGTAGTCCATTCTTTGCTTCTTATATGCTCTCTCGTAGACAGTGTTGGGCCCGACATTGCGGGTGCTAATGCGCGCGAGGTACGCGGCGGCGCGCAAGTGTGATACAGGAATCTGCGGGGGGGACGACAATACATTTTTCAAAAAAACACTCTCGGGTGGACTCTTCTCCCCAGGGCCTCTACTTTTTTTCGGACCAAGCCTCCCCTACCTATTTGTTCCCCCCACGGACAACGTTTTACTAAAAAAATGTACGTTCACCCTGGCGGGACAACACGGGGGCTATCACGGTAGCCTATATACACCCGTGGCTGATTGATTTTTATTTGTTTGTAGTTGACGTTTTTCATTCAAAACGACTATAAATATTAATAATTCTTGTACTCGTAAACCAGCACCTGGGGTAGAAACTACGAAGGCCTGGGGGTTTGTTCGCTCGAAATTCGCAAAACAGATCAAAATCGTAATTGGCAAGGATTCAGGATTTTTTAAGCAATCCGGGGGAGGCATCTCTGACTTTTTTTCAATAAGGTGAGACTGGGAAGAGACTGGGAAGAGGGGGCTCACATGAACATAACCGACCATGAGTGCATCACAGGCAGCCTGATCCCGAACGATTAAAACTGCTGCATATGCGTGTCACAACGATCTACAGCAATGTAAACACAGACCGGGGAGTAGCCAGGAGCGTCTTTCACCTTCGCGTGCTGGTATCTGAATCGAGCAAAACACACGACACAGCCAGTAACACCTCTGTGGCGCAATTTATCTTATTATAAGAGTTTTGACTGGAGCTACGTCTTCTCCTTGTTATTTCCCTGAACTCTGAGCTTCGCCAACTCCCCTGCTATGTCGGGCTCCTCCGCAAACACGAGATACCCGACTTTGTTCGTTTTCCCTGTTGTCGTCTCCAAGACCAGCGCACCCTGCCCCACGAAAGCTACTTCACAGTCGACCAAACGATCCTTATCTCCCGCCGAGGATCCGGTTTCTTTTCCCGTCCCATCAATCATTGATGTGTAACGGATGTTCAGAGAAGTCGGGCCCGTGGACCTGTGGGCGAGCACATTTTCGGCGGCGGAGGGCACACGCAAGTATTAGCAGTGTGATTTTAATGGGGTGCACGAAAAAGAAAAAGTAAAAAAGGAGCCACACTCGCCACCATGTTGGAATTCAAAACAAACTAGCGGGTTGGGATTTTTATCATAAATCAAACAAAGCATGTATTTTTTCAAGATAGTTTTCAACTTTTGATTTTAGGTAACCCGCTCCCCCCCCCCCCCCCGTCGGGACTAAAAAAAGTGGGGCACCGTTTTTTTTTTTGTGTACTCTTGCGTAACAACAGCAGGGTCAAAACTAGCAGACGAATGTCGGCTTTTTTTACAAATTGTATTCGAAGAAGGCAAAGTTGGAGAAGGGCTCGATCGAATCGCGCGCTGTAGCCCTCGTGTGACACCGAAAAAGTATCAGAGCTGTGTGTTCCTTCCCCTGCTGCTTGCTCTACCGCTATCAGCGGCAGAGGGAAGCTGCTGCGGTCGCCACATTGTGTGACAACAGCTCGTGGCGATAGATGAGAATAGGGGGTGCTCGTCGCGATCCGGGGACATACATGCGCCTACAGTCCTTCACCGTTCAATTCAGACCAGAAACATGTTAAACACATAGCACGCCAGAACATGCTTCAACGACGTTATGTACGGCAACTTCTCCGAAGGCCTAATCAGGGGGCGTTTTTCAGCGAAATGCGCGAAACCAGCGGTGGGATGATCTTCCACTCAAGTTGCCCTTAAACATACCAAGTACCACGTATAATTTAACGGCGACACAACTCGCATAGTGTTCAGCCGTGGGCATGGTCGCAGCGTCGTCAATGACTCTACAGCAACTCTCTCCTACTTTGTTGTCCAAGGTCACTCACTTGCAGTCTCCGGTCAACGTGTTGCGAAGGTTCGGGAAGGGACCTGCTCGAAAACGCAAGCACGAGGGACGAAAACACCCAGACAGGCTCAACACTTCAACTTACGACGGACGGCTTTGTGTGCTTGTCACTATTATAGATGCACGGCCAACGACCTTGCACATGTGAGCATATATTGAATACTTCCGACAGCAGAATACCACCGTACTGGACTAAATCTGTTGAACGTGCTACGTAGACCATTGCCGTTTTATCTGGCAATGGCGACGATATGTCGAAGTTCTTAGAAGGCGGTTTCCAACAGGGGGTCTCTTGTAGTTTGATAACGCTGTTTGATTTTAAGGGGTTTTGGTTTATTTGGTGTGTGTTGTAAGAAGGTTGAGGTTTCCACGTGTTTTCCTCGCCTCGTATGTGTGAATGGCCATACCATGCCGCACACCGAGTAGGGGGGCTGTCAAATATGCTTGGAGTACAGCTGTAAGTATCGCACAGTCATGTGCGGTGGAACACGTATATGGCGGAAGGCTTGCTTATTCCGGGGATACTTAGGTACTGAGTGTAACTGTCACTACGGCCAACGACGGACGTCCGAGGTGGATTAATCTTCACTCCGAAGGTGGATTAATCTTCACTCCGATATAATCCAACACAGCATTCAATCCAACCATGACCATGCGCGATGTTTACCTCGCCTAACTGCGTATGACCTGTCACACCCCAGAACCTAGATAAATCTCAACCCCAACACGTGTGGGTAGCAGAGAACGACACAACTGACCCACAAACACCATTCCGGAGTAATATACCGCAGAGATAGTGATAATGGAAACAAACTGCCCCGAGTTCTGGGCAGCAAGCGCTGTTCCACGAAAAAAACTACAGTTCGTGGTTGCGATCGTCCATAACCAGACGTCAATCGCGACCGAGCGGGAGATCGCGTTGGAAGTACCTGTCATCTGGTGCTTGTCGGCGCCACTTTGCTGCGTGCACATCGCATTCGCACGCTGATTACTATCGCTAATGCAGATTGCAGCGACGGCGGCATCAACGTTCATGCCACATCGAATCTGGCGGCCGAACATTCGGGCTTCGAACGTAGGCAAATCAATGCCTAGGGTTCGTGTACGAGTACTGTACTGCTTTGCAGAAGCACACACCTAATACGCGCAGAACTTCGATCGATTGTATCTGCCTCATGGCCACGCTGCCCCCAGACAGTGTCATGAAGAAGTCCTGCGCGGCAGCAATCAACGCAAGCAAAAAAGAAACACGAACGTAACAAGATAAGTCGTGTCGCGACAGCGTTGGTGCACCCTCGCTTTAGATGTGAACATGCTTCGGAGTGCTACTGAGGGGGGTACGGGCCTCAGCATCGCTATCAAAGTGTAACGGTACATGTGATAGTACATGTGTAATAGGGTGTGCGGATATTTGCATGTATACACACTTGCATACTAATCACTTGTTGCATAGCCTGGTATGAAGCTGACCAAATTACACTCACCTCATGATGCGGGGCAACGAGGCGCTGCAGTGATTGTGCAACGAGTCACCTAAATTGGTGGCAATAGCAGTGCTTCATCCTCGAAACTATAGAATGGGCAGGAAGCTTATCGCAAGCTACATACGGTCGTGCTCCGAGTTGTATCCTCTGCTTAAACGCCACGTTACTCGTGCTTGGCAGGATCGGGTGCTGGTACCCTGGTAATTCGTTGTGCTCGATGCTGTTTTTCTGATTTTCAAATGCCGAACGTCAAGTTGTGATCACACGGAGTCTGTTCCAAATATAATCTGTAGTAGGAGTACCATCGCGGTTATTCCCACCTCACCTGCATTCTGGTAAGCGGCAATTTATGCAACCCCGTGCCCACCACGGAAATCGCGTCGTCGTCACTAGCGAACACCAGTCGCCAGTCCTTCCCCAGATCGCCACTCAAGGATGGCCTCAGAGCACCAGTTCGCGAACGAAGCAAGGCGACATCCGCGGAGATCGCCGCGAGATCTCTCTTCGACTCGGCGCATTTTTTCAGCAAGCCGTCAGCAAGGACTTGCGCCTCCCTCTGCGCTTCACGAGCCACAGCCTTCGAGGTACCGCCCGCGGACTTCAAGGCCTCTTTCTCCAGCTGAAGACAAGAACAGAGTTTGCACATCATCAGCGTGCGGGCTGATTTGGGATAGACGCAGACGTGTACAGTGTAAAATTCGAATTCGGTGGTCTGCTTGACCGAAGTACAGGGTACAACTCTGTCTTGAAGTCAATAGTACCAGGACTTGCACATATGCTCCTACTACCTGGGAAGTTAAGTTGTTTCAGAGAGAGCACACTTCAGGTGCTTCGTGTACTCGCAGTATGGATATTTGATGTTTGGCTACACCGCGAGATACTGCGAGTACTCGCAGTATTTTTATATTCTGTACTACAGATACGGCCATGCTCGCAGTATTTCGGGGTTCAATACTACCTGGTACTGACTTCGTACAGCTGTGGAATACTGCTGCACTTCATATTTCAGGGCTCGGTACTGCCGGTACGGCCAACTCTGGCAGTATGTCCTCCGTTGGTACTGCGAGTACTGCGAGTACTCGGAATACCAAAATACTCAATATCGGTATGTGGGCCATTTATAGTCATACTGCCAGTGATACTCGGAGTATCAAGCAAGTACACCAGTATACTGGGAGCCAATTCGGTCATGTTTGTGGCATGAAAAATGAACGAGTAGATACACGAACACGTGACATCAGTCGTCGACATGATACGACCTAGAGCAAGGACCATCGTGTTAGGCACAGGCGGGATATGCGAGCGGTGACTAAAGCAATGCGTGGTATTGGGTCCGTAAGCTTGGCGAAGGGTTGCTCGTACGAATCATACTGGTCTCGACGCACCTTCTTCCTCTTTTTGCCGGCTGCTCCCATCGTAAGAGTGTCGCTGCCTCCCCGATGAGATGGAGCTTTAGCTGGAGCTCTACTTGTGCTCTCGCGATGTCGGAAGGCAGGGGCCATCAGACCGTGGTTGCCTGTTATGAGAAAGCCAGCAGTACATTGGGCAGCAACGGCCAGAACGACGCAAGACAACCGGGAGCACTTCATGCTGACTGCGAGCACACAGAAGCCGTGTACCCGACTGCTACAACAAAACAGGTACCCGACTGCTACAACAAAACAGGGATATTGTTAAGCGCATCCCTGCTCATGAAAGCCTCGATATATACTGGAGCACTTGCTCTTACGGTTTCACCCAGCAAAGTTACTGCTGTAGTGCTTTTCGACTACGAGTAGCACACGAGCACAACAGCAGCCCTTCGGCCATCGGCTGGTGGTATAGCCGTCGAATCAACTAGATATCACCTTCTTCCTCGCTTGACAGACAAACGCATAAAGTGCGTCCCATAATTTGGATGGTGCAGGCCTCTGACGCATTCGGAGCTTGGGATGGCTGGGTTCTATACACGTCGGAAGACGGACACAAGTACCACTGGAATCACCTCACCCACGAGTCCCGTTGGGCTGTGGAACAACGTGCCGAGGACCGCCACGCCGAGGTCAGCACAAGATATTGATTTTAGTAGAACTTTGCCGGGTATTGGAATCCAAGAACTGGCGAGTGCGTACGCATGATCACGAGACCGGCATGCCACTTCTTCCCCGAGCACGATATCATCACGAAGCAAAGAATAAAATGAAAAATGCGTTATCACGTGCGCCTCACCACTCGGCCACGAACACAGCAGATAGAGGTGAACAACCATGACCTTGCATTCCTTGTACACGTACGCGTATTACAGCAACAGTGCTCTTCGTAACGATACTCGAATTATTGATGTACTCGATACAATCGGCAGCCGTCGACATAGCATCGACTCATCGAAGTATTGTCGGCCGTTCATCCGGAAGAGCATGCGTTGACATTGGATTCACTCCTCGATGCAGGAGTGTTTTCAAGCGTACATCCGCCAACGCACCAGCACGACCAATCCCGATGAACATCGTGCCGACAGACTGGACAACGTTGAAGCGGGGAACGGCGACGACGACCGTACCGACAAGAATGAACTTCGTGACTTCGTAACACCAAGTGCTGGGGTCGGGCCAATAGCGATGTCTGTCGGTGACCAGGTGAGCATGCGCTCAAACCTCTCTGAACGTTGGTGGTACGTACAAGCAAATACTCTCGACCTGGGTGGAAGGTGACACATTGATTGCTCGAACAAACGCTATATGGCGTACTTTAAGTTCCCTCCTCGGTCAATATTTCACGACGAGATTCCCGCCCCGTACGTAATTGACATACCCCAGTTTTTTTTCCAACAGTGCACATCTCGTAAGGAGAGCTCCGATTATGCAGTTTACCGCATAGTCACCATTTCAAGGCGTTTGAGATGCCCGCCTTGATGTCCGATTCGTACATTATCCATACGTAGTACGAGTACCTGATTATTGTACTTGAACGATGTACGCCTTTAAAGAGCTTGATCGAGCAAGCCGAGAGTATGGGTAAGGCATGGAAAATGACAGCACCGCCCAAGGATGCATCTTTACGTGCCCATGCGTTTGTTACCAGTATTGTATACCTGGTGTACCGAGAGAGCCAGCCAGTGCTATCACTTCAAGAGCGTCAACTTATATATGACTAATACATGTCGTATGGATGACTGCAGCTCTTTTTGATGGCACACTACTTTGGTAGATTCGGTACAAAAAGTACTCGGCGAACGTGTCCTTACTGCTATGACACAAAAGTGTACTCACAATAATGCGATACAATATGACTGCGTTGAACGAAAAACGTGTTTTGTTTGTGGCGCCGATTTAGGATAAGACGAACAGAAGCGGGATTGCTGGTCGTGTGTCTGACGCCCTACGAAAGGCAATGGCGTCGGTCGAACGCCCTCGTCAAGACGCCGTGGGTGACAGGAGCGCGAATGAACAGGACCCCGAACTCGGACAAAAACAGCGCAGCAAGCGTCAAACGTCTCGTTCCTACCACAGGCGCAACGGCGAGGCCAATTGCACTCTTAGCAGTGGCGACAGTAGTGGCAGCAGCAGCGAAAGTGGCAACAACAACGGATCCGATGGCGCAGGTAGCTGCTGCAGCAGCAGAAGCGGTGGCACTGCAAACACCCGCTTGCACCCATGCGACGAAGACAACCAAGATGCAACGCGTTGGAAATCCGGACGAGACCAAACGGACACGTCTTTTTCGGAGAGCGGGGAGTCTCGTTTCATGGACAATCGATCGCCCGCGATAGGGCAGGGCTTTCGCGAGAGAGCACGCCGCTCACACCGCTCTCGAAAGCATGGCCGTCGGCATAAAGGGAAGGCGGAAACGAGAAAGTTTGAGTCCGTCCACAGGCATCGGGCCTTGACCACAATAACGGCCGAAGTGTTGGCGGGTTTGAGTCGACAGGTGGTGGTGAATGCTGTGAGAACTTCTGTGAGGACCATCCTCGGTGGCTGGAAGGGGATGACCACCGCGGCCCTCAGAGCGGTTCGAAAGTGGCAGGTGCGAGATGTTCTGTCCACTTGTTTTTGTGTATGCCGGTGGAATTCGTTAATGAATATCACATTCCCGGAACAACGCGTGTGGGGCCGGCATTCGACGACCATGTTGATGTTTATACTACAGTAGTGTATACTTGAATTTGAACTTATTAATATTTGTGCATGGTTGGAGCTGTTGCAAAACAGGATAATCCGATCATTTGGCTGTTTTTTCTTTGCGCAAGACAACCCCGATTGGTTGGGGTTCGTTTGGGCAGGCTTCGTCGTGCTGCATATCAATTCGTACATACACAGCGTGGCCTGCTAGATGTGACCATACCGTTCAGTTACTCCTTTTAACAGTGTACATTATTGCGCTTGCACATTCCTACCTTCGCCGTCAGTTCGTCCCTGCGCTGCTTGGCATCACGCAGAGACATGCAGAGAGAGCAGTACAGTAATTGACCAGAATATCCTGGCTGCATCACTGATCGGGTATCCACCCTGGCACTCCTTTCACACCAGATAAATAGGAACCTGGGAGGTGCCGTTTTACCCATAGCCGTCACACCAAGCACTTCTTCACAAGAGTCGTGCCCGAAGACCACTCCCTGCCACCTTCAAGACGACGACGTCAAGGTAGACAGCGCCGAAGTCCGGCCATTTTTGCCCAACACGTCCGGTCCCCCGCAGCATTTTCGCTCTTCAAGTCTGTGCGGGATGGGGACAACCCAACGGGTGCCGGAACGGAGAGACATCACAGAGGGGTTTCGTGAGGAAGAAGGGGAGGCCGGCCGTTGGGTAGGAGGGGATGGGGACGTAGAAGACTAAATAAAGCGGGTTGTCGGTTCCTCCGGAGCGGTGGCGCTATATCTGTGATGTTCGATCAGTGATAGTAGGATTGGTTTTGTGGTCCTTATGATGTGACACGGTCGTGTGCGCAATGATGGCAGTTGTTTCGTGGGTACCCCTGAGGCAACTCCAGCCCCGAAAATATCGTGAAACATTTGGCTCAGTTGCAAACAGAACAACGCGCCGTTGGAGCGTCCTTTCTCTACCATACGTTTTTTTATGATGTTGCTTTGCTACGCTTGAGCCTAGTCGACTACGTCTGATAACATCCATGCGTATCTCGTAACGTATTTGCTCTCTTGTGTATGAGGGGGGCCGTCGGGGTCGTTTTTGGGGAGGAGTGACAGTTGTTGCGGATGCATGCTCGCCCCAATTCAAAAATAAAAGGATGGGGGAGTGCCATTCGAGCTGTAAGTGTTGGCGATGATGATAGTCGTTTTAGACGCCCTCGATTCGCTGTCACCCTTCACGTCTCATACGAGTGTATCGTATGCGACGTAGTGTTAGAGTTCGGCCGACATCATGGTGGCGCCATTTATATGTGTACAGTAACATGCATGGGCGCACCTCAAGGGCCGAGTTGGCGGGGTTCCGCTGGCGCGAGTGACTACCGAAGTATTGTGGCAGATACGTGTAAATAGGATAAATATGCGATTGAGAGAGAGGGGGAGGACGGTGGGGGAATGGGGTACTCGTATGAGCAATTGACAGCATTGCAAGTTGCAAGCAAGATGACATCCCATCCCGATTTATTGCTGCTGCAAAATGTACGAAAGCAACCATACTGCATGGGATATGGGAGTAGCTATCACCATACATATGAACAACCAGTTGTGGTGACGAGTCTGCGTACACGCTCGCCATCTACTTGTGACGAACCTGTTATGATAATTACCCTGGGCTGGGTAATCGATCGATCTTTTACCCCTATAGCTCAGTAGGTAATACCTTCACATTTAACGTCGTCGGCAGGACACGGGTTCGAATCTCACTTCGAACGTTTTTTTTTTTAGAAACGCTTGGGCGTACGTCCCTAAAAACACATCTCCCTGGTTCCCCAGGTATTGAAACGAAGCTAGTAGGCCAGCGTACGGCCGTTTACGGTACCGACGCCCCAAAGATCTCGCCGTTCAGAGGGGGGGGGGGTGTAATAAGGGATACCATGGGCTGGGTAATCGATCGATATTTCACCCCTATAGCTCAGTACGTAACACGTTCAAACACCCCACTCAAAATTCCCCATGGGGCCACTCACATGCTGCTACACATGATACCGGCTTGCACTTGACAGCAAGACGATCGACCTACTTACATCGTGCGGATGTGTGACGATGCAATATGTCGTCACAACTACACCAGCCAGCTATATACGAAGGAACGCGAATCCTGGCTCAAGCTGGCTTTGCGATTAGCCGAATATTGAGTTTCTTACTTTAGCGCAGTAGAATCGAGTCGATCGCTTATTTGCAATCCCAAACGCCCACATTTGATACCATCCATAGTGCACGATGACCATTGCTGGCCGTCTCATGAGTGCACGCCAGGCACCCGAACCTGATCACATCAATCTGTTGCTGTGAAACTGTTGCCGAGTAGACAATGTTCCTTAGTGCTTCTACTTCAATCACCCAATCAATGCTTCGTACGCGGTTTGGGTATCCAAAATTTTCTTCGGGGGACCCCTCCGTTGGGAGGAGTACATCACTCTTGATCATGATGGACAAATACCCCAACATTCTTACGTAGGTAAAACCTGCCGTGCTGACCGATAGCGGAACCCCTCAGGCTCGGGCGAGGTGCACGATACTCAGTTTCACCGTCAAACCATGTTTTCATGGTCGTTTAGGTCGTGCTAACACATCTTCGAGCGAGGCACTCTTGTAGGGTCTCTGTAGGGTACACAAGTAACATGGAGAGAGTCTTTTGAGTCTTGCGCCAGGGTGATAAATACAGTGCCCCCCCCACGGTTTCCACATATATATTTATCTCATAGGAAAAATAGTCCAGCCTTGGTTTGTTTTTCTTGGTTTGCTGCTGAAAATGTAAAAGTCAGAGGGGGGCAACAGCAGTTAGTTGGGGAACCGAAAACAGGCCTCCGATTAATAACAGTCTACTCGCAGGCGCAACGATACCTATTGTTGGTATTTATCATGAAACAGGCACAACGACAGCCGTCGACGTAAAATCAACAGAATGTTTCGGTATTTCCGTCAATCGCCCGCAACAAAAACGCCACCACACACAGGCCCGGGAACCTGTGAACCAGCTTCTCGCATTTGAGTATATATTTCGTTAGGATGTTCTGTGTATTTGTCGAGCTACCTATGGAATCGCTCTACATGCCTTCAATTACGGAGCCATTGACTGGCTCTCCTGGTTCCAATCTTCGAGCCGTGAACGAACCACGAGGTGACCATTGTCGTGCTATGTACGAGCTCACGCGCATACAATTTGTTGTGAAACGTGAAACCGAAACGTGAAACGGAACAAAGGGGAGGGGAGGCAGAGCCGGTCCCACTCTTGAAGTAAAAACGTAGACTTGGTGTGTAAACCCCAAAATTTGTTGTGTGGCTGCACCGCACCCCAAAGCACTTGGCGATAGCCGCGTATTCGAGGAAAGGAAGCGCAGTACATCGCTAGGCGCGTTCGGAGTGCACCTTCTCCTGGGGAAAGGGGTTGGAGACCTCCGAAAACACGCAAGATCATGTCAGACAAGGCCCAAGACACGGAGCCAATGGAGGAGGTAGGAGTCCTCCATTTTTTTGTTTTTTTTCATCTTCCCGGGCACACACGCTTCAAAGACACACTCATGGTTGGCATGCGCTACTGCTAGCGTAGCTTGTGTTGGGACACTCACCGCCTTGTGTTATCTGACCCTGGTCTGTGCCTTCTATCCTTTCCGGATGCTCGCTCAACTTCTCCGTACCCTCTTTCTGTCATCCTTTTGAGTCATCCTTCTTTCGCTCCCCACACGATTGAGCCGTGGTGTTCAGCAGACAGGTGATGGATGCTCGCAAGAACAGCAGTGTCGTGTCCTTGTGTGCGTTCTAGGGATATATGTTCCATGCCCACGAGTCACGCGATGCGCGTTGCCCATGACAGCCAGGAGGAGTACCTCTCGTAGTCCATTCACCTCACGGACCGCCGCCCAAGACCTAGTGCTCTACTTCCCTATACGTGCAGACACACACTGGGTTGTGGCGCTTCTTTTTCCCTCTTGCCCAAGTTAGAACATGCACGTGAAAAGTATATGAAGAAAAGAGCACCTTGATCTTGACCTCTAGCTATCTCGCTTTGAGACACATTTTTCAGCAGGGTGTGGAAGGGTCCGTGGATCCCGCCGAATGGGAGAGTGTTGCATTCAGGACTTTATGACCGATCTCACATTTCAAGCAGCTCGTGCGCGTTCATCAAGCCATGCACCAATAGTGACCCAAAGGCGGGATTGAAGGTCAATAGGTCGGCGAAGCTGCAGTGGGGCACCGCCCAACTTCCTTGCCTCGAATGTCTCGTGGGCTTCTTCCATACTGCTGTACCTGGTACGTGCTGGTGCTGCTTACGGCGGCAGTACATCTGTCCGTACGCAATGTGTACTTGCATAGGAAACGCGATTATCCATGTGCCTGCACGACAGCAGTAGGCGTAAGAGGCACAGCATTCGCCGATAACGAAGGGACACACACGAAAATTCCTGTCGGTGGCAATATGCCAATCGATCTTTCATAGCGGTATACCTGTACAGGTATTACTTTGACACACTGGTACCTACTGCTGTACTGCTGTAAGCACTACAGGAGTATAGACCTCTGGCCTTGCGTCCTTGATGCTATGATGTTATACGTGAGAGTATTCCTTGCACCAACTCGCGTTGTTTTTTACCAGGTATACCTCGAAGTATGGCCTCTGGCCTCGGGTCCGCTTGGTACACTATTCAATACCAGGTATGAAGAACACACACGCATACGGGCATTCCTTTTCGTTCACCTCTCACGCAGGATGCCGTCTGACCTCGGGGTCCTGTTGGTTGCCCTCGCAAACACCTCACTTGACCCCCTCCCTCCCTGCCTCCCCCCGCTCTTTGCTTCGAAACGGCGTGTGCCGCGCGTCCCCGCTGTTTGGATCGGTTTTGATGGTTCGTGGGTTGCAGGAGGAGGAAGAGGAGGTAGAGGGAGAGGAGGAGGCCGAAGCGGTTGCCGTAGAAGACCTCTCTAACTCGGACGTAACGACGAAGTACCAAGAGGCCGCCAAGATCGCCAACCTGGCGCTGCAGGGCGTCGTACAGCAGTGCGTGGCCGGCGCACGACGAATCAACGACCTCTGCAAGTTCGGGGACACCGTGATCGAGCAGGTGCTCGTGCTTGAACATTCTGGTTTCTTATATGATGCCAGGGTACCTTGTTGAGCTCTAGATCAACAAGCACAAGTGTTGATATTATGTTAATAGTACCAGGTATGTACGCGCAATGGGTATACCTGGTACGACATACCTGCTACGAGAGTTTCCAGGGTACGAGGTACACGATACGTACGGGATTCACGTACGAACACACTGTTTTTTTTTTTTTTTTTTTTTCTTGGGTGTGTGGCATGTTGTGCTGCTACTGCTGTTGCTCTACTCGCGGTGCTGCTGCTGCTGCTGCTGCTGCTGCGGCTGTGCCGCCGCCGCCGCTGTTGACCGGCACTGCTGTGCATGTGTGGTAATAGTGCTGTACTGGTTTACGCCAAGTTTTTTTTTTTTTTTTTGTAGTTTTGTGACACATTCGTTGGTATCGTACCGATGCGCCAATATTTTGTCGGCAGTACGTACGTGCCACGAGCTGTGGTAATAGTGCTGTATATGCTTACAGCAGATATTGTACATGTTCCTTCCATGGTTGAGAAACGAGCCTCCTTGCTCGTTGCTCGATTGCCGCGGAGTGCCGGCTGCGGTTTCGGTTCCTGCATCCATTTTGTGAAACATTCTCGGTGTTGAATCATTCGGGAGTGCCACGGTGGCATTCCTCGGCCGACGGACAGCGGGATGGTGCCACGTAAGCGGGCAGCTTGGTTTTGCTCGGAGGTCGACGAGGCGCAACACCGCTCGAAACAGCGCTGCGCTTTGAGGCTGCAGCCGACAAGGGAAGTGCGCCCAACGCATAAACGTGGGTATCATCTGTGAACGTCTCACTTCTTTATTTCCGTTCCGGAGGTCGTGTCTCATCCGTTGATGTGCCCCTATATCAACCAATACCTCGTATACACCAGATGCAGTTACTAATATTAATAGTACTCGTCCCAGGTAACGGTATCAACATACGAAGTACCTGATACCAGGTACAGGTAAACACTCTCTTCGATTTATTCACGACGTGTTTTTCTGTTGATATTTTCTGGTGTATACTACCTGGTACATGTTGCAGATTCAAGTGTCGCTTACCGTCTTGCCGGAAATATGACGTACGCGTGATGTTCACATCAGACTCCGAACGGGGAATATATTCACAGGCTGGTACAGTCTGTATCTGAAATGGTAATTTAGTTTCCGTGTCATACCCCAGGTATCATGTACGTGCTGGTAGTCACTTTTTCTCCTTCGTCGCACGGGCACCCCACCCATCCACCCACCCACCCGCCCGGTATGGTGATATCCGGTTGTGGCAGAGGTGCGCTCAGATCTTCCGAAACAAGGTGAAGGGGGTTGCGGTCTCCAAGGGCATCGCGTTCCCGACCTGCGTCTCCGTCAACGAGTGCGTCACGAACAACAGCCCGCTCGAGTCTGAGGCATCAAAACACGTGAGAGGCTGAGGGGAGGGCTATATATATACACACACATATCATGCTCTGATAAGAGTTTGGGTCGTCGTGAGAAGGAGACGAGGTACCCGTAAGGTACCCGCAAGGTACCCGCAAGGTACCGGTAAGGTGCCCGTAAGATACCCGTAAGGTACCCGTAGAAGCAAGTTAACGAGTCAGAGGACGCCTCTTTTCGAGCTATGTTTTAGGCACGTACGTGGCACGTATTAAAGTTTGTGCTGGTACACGATGAGTTGTCGCGTAGTTTTTGTTGGTGTTCGGGGAGCAAGGAAGAACTGGGTGGACAATCGTGGTTCTCGAGATGGTTTGCACGCAGCCCTCCAGGCATCTTTTTTTCCCTCCCACTTCCCCACCCAAGTTCCTCGGAACGCGGCGAGGGGAAGAGGGGAGAGAGAGGGGGCCGAGTGGGCTCGCGCGGCGAACAAGGACCGAGCGCCAGTCCGCTAGCCCAGAAGATAAAATGGGGCACGGTGCTCTCACGTTCGCCCTTTACCTCGCCCTCGTGGCGAGGCTTCGGGTTTGAGCGTTCGAGAGGCGCCTGCCTTGCCGGCTTTGACATTCGGGGAGCGTGATCGGGCGGTGAGCCCCTCTGTTTCCATGGGCCTTTACGCCGTCCGGTTCGCTTTTCCCGCCAAACATTTTTAGATTTGAATCAGCAGCACCTTCAGTATGCTTGATTTTGGTGTTGCGTTCCGTTTTTTTTTTTTCTTTGATGGCAAGCAGTACCTTGAGAATGTTTTTTTCTTTGATAGCAAGCAGTACCTTGAGAATGTGAGTGTTGCGTTCCGTAGTGTCATGGTAGTGTTGGATATGAGATGGGGTCGTTTTTTGCGCGTCGTTAGTTTTGCTGTATCTGGTTGGGGGCTCTCAGCTGTTGATGCTTGTGGGAGTTTGTTCGTATATAAGCGTGACTCGGTTTTGGTCCTACTGCTGTAGGCCTCAGTAGAAGCAACTGCTGCACGATGAAAAATCTCCCCACCGCGCGCGTATGCTATGTACCGGGGCTATATATTCAATGAACATTCGCGTTGATGCACATGACATCACTATGTAAACAGCAGTCGTCAAAACATCGACCTTGCTGTGCACGAATTTGGCAGAAAATCTGCGTCCCGTTCACCATCGAGACCTCCAGAAAGTACATTTGCTTTTTCCAGCTCATCGTTTTCATTTACTTGTTCTCGATGAGAAAGGGAACGCCTGCCACGCTGTCTCCCCTTGATGACACGAGGCGCTGGTTGTGACTGAAGCCCGTCTATTTCTGAGTAAAGGTGACCACGACTCTCCCAGACCTACAAATAGATTGTTGCTTTGCGCCAACGCTAGGTGTATAATTATCACAGTTTTCAGGTCGCACACCTGCTGCAAATCCAATCTTGCACATCGACGTTTTGTGTCGCTTTCGCCGTTGTGCGATGGGACGCGCAGGAGGCTCTCAAGGTCGACGATATTGTCAAGATCGAGCTGGGCTGCCACGTCGACTACTACTCGGGAGTGGTGGCTCACACGGTCAAGGTGAGGGAGAGAGGGATCGCCGCCCTCGTTGGCCGCGGTGGTTGGCTGTTTTGTTGGTGTTTTGCTGCTGCACAAGAGTAACTGCAGCAGTACGAGCAGTTTGGACAAGGCAAGCTCATTAATTCTCTTGAGTCTATGCCGCCTTCAGAATGGCACCGGCACCATCACGACGAGTGTCTGCTGGCGTTGGCTCCTTCCCCCGATCGCTTTTGCGTTCGTCGCCTTGGCGGTCAGCAAGAGACGCGCTATACATATTTACTCGCCAGTTTCATCGTAAGGCGGACACAGCAGTAGGCTCACCACGAAGTATCATAAACAGACGCGAAAGAAAGCGAGGATCACACTTGCACCGGTTTGGTGGTTTCGTCCCAATCGTTCTC
The DNA here is from genome assembly GCA_031763025.1 of Macrocystis pyrifera. Taxonomy (NCBI): domain Eukaryota; class Phaeophyceae; order Laminariales; family Laminariaceae; genus Macrocystis; species Macrocystis pyrifera. The sequence continues at coordinate 2,434,037 of JASSKH010000013.1, forward strand.
GATTTTTTCTTTTGTTTGCCCTTTCTTGCGCAGCACACGACTCTTGTTCGTAGCCTCAGCTACGTGTATATATACCTATATATATATATATATATATATATATGACCATGTTCTGGCGCCCTTAACATGTGCCGGAATGCAGGGAGGGATGCCCGAAACGGCGTCTTTTTTTCCCGTCTCCCTGCTCTCCGCGCACAACTTAGCGCCTAGATTATTCGCCGGTCGCAGCCCCGGTCTCGCGATGCCGCAAGGCACGCGGGCATCGGGGTTTGCGTGTTCCGGCAGCGGCCAGACAACCGCTCACCTATTCCACGGGTGCCGCCCAGCTTTTCACGGGTAGCGCCTACTATTATCACTGGTGAACATTTCGACCTCTGACCCTTTTACCTCTGCAAGTAGGACTGCAGTCCCCTTTTGGGGACGTCCTACAATACTGAGAATTTGAGTGCTTTGTCCACAAAACGGGACCGAAGTCCCAAAAGGAGTTGAGCAGTCTCTCACATTTTTTTTTTTTTTTTTTTTTCTTCTTCAAATTGTTCCGCCTGTTTGTTCAGTGACCACGGGCCAAAGCTTTCAGGAAAGCGCGTACGTGGCTTATTTGAGAACATCATGCGTCGTCATGCAATAGGTGCACTCTGGACCGAAATAGAAGATGACCTTTTTGGTTTTCATGTCGTGGCACAGATGTACAGCAGTATACGCCTTCCCTCAGATTTCGATTCGGGTCGGCAACTTTTGTTTTTAGTTGTATTTTGGCGTGTTCCGGAACTGACCTGTACTTGATTGAGATCAATTTGGTGATCCACTTATCGTATTCCCTGGTACCGGGTTGGGTATACGTACGGTTTTGTCTTTTTGGACAACGTGTTGCTGGACCTGACCTGTTCTGGCGTATGTCTGGTGTTGCAGGTGGGTGTGGACCCGGCGGCGATCGGCTCCGTTACCGGTGTGGAGGCGGATGTGATCCTTGCCGCCTACTACGCCGCCGAGGTGGCCGCGAAAACCATCAAGGCCGGGAACACAAACACGCAGGTCAGGAAACTAGATAATGCTGTTTGCCTCATAATATTTGCTCAAAGTGTGCGAGAGCGTGCGTGCGTGGTTTCGTGCGCGCGCCCTTTCGTGTGTGCATACTTTTGCGCGCGCGTGTGTGTGCTTCCGCATGTGCGAGTTTTCGTGCGTACTAGGTTTGGTGTGTGCTTTGGTGTGTGCAATGTATGTGAGGCAGTCGTGTTTTTGGGACAGATGGGCGGGCGCATGTCGGACGTCCTTCCTAAACGCACACGGTTTGCGGTATTGTGTTGTATTGTTTTTTTGTTGTTGCCGGAGCGTTTCGCTGGACTTGACTCGTGTCTGCAGAAGGGCGGCGGGGGGGGTCGGCGATATCTGTGCGCCCATTATTTAGCTATTTTTGGCGGGACTCCCTGTAATGCTCGCGTATATCATGTTTGTACGTGTACATGCATGCCCGGCTTCTGCGCAAAACAAATATGAAAAGTTGGCGTTTCGACGGATCGCGAGCTGGCAGTTACGTCGCCACCGAAAGGTGGCTAGATCCAATCCACACCGTCAGTCTTGATCCGTCTCCAGCGCCTAGAATAACCGTCGGCCGCTTGCCTCGATACTGCAAAGCATCGAGGCGTTGCGTCGCGCCGACAGCGGCCAGACAACCGCTCACCTATTCCACGGGTGCCGCCCAGCTTTTCACGGGTAGCGCCTACTAAATCACTGGTGAACATTTGCTTTTTTTGAGCTCTAGTTGTTGGCCTATGTTATCGTAGCGTTTGTGGCGATTCGATTCATTCTCTCTTTTTTTCCTGACGTTCTCGTACGTGGTGTGTTTTTCCGATTTCTACCCTTTGAGACTTGATCATCGTAGGCACGTACCGGTGTTGAGAAGTCATGCCTGAGTTGAGTCTCCCAAGCCGAGCATGCGGCGATCATGTGTCTCGTAGTTTTTGAGGTGGATTTTTTGGCGGACACTGCCACTCCTGCAGTCGGTTGGAGACCACTGCTGTCGCGCACCTTGCCGGCCGGGATTCCTCCAGCATGGGGTGATGAGGCGCGTGCGTCGATTGTATTTTGTTGCGGGGATGTGGAGCAAGAAATGATGAAACATATACGTAGACTAAAAATATAAAACACATGAATGTGTCTCTGTGCTCTTTCCCGAAATTCCCTGGCGATTGTTGATTACGTTTTCACTTCCAGGTGACGCAGGCAGCGAAGAAAGTGGCTGATGCGTACGGGGTGAACTTCGTCGCGGGAACCGTGATGGAGCAGATCACGAGGTGCGGGTGAACTCCATCGCTTCGATTTCGAGTCTTTTAATTTGCACGTCGCTACGCGACAATTAAATCGGTCGTTGCCTGTGCGCACGATCTACTTTGGCCTTCCCAGAGAGATGCGCCACAAGTACGTCCGTAGCTTTTGTGTGAGAGACGTCGCGGGTGTTGGACTGATTCCATACATTCTTGCTGTGGTGCAGTGTGGTTTTACTTCGACCCGCATATAATTGAGTCAAGCGCCAGACATGGTCCAACACATACATACCAGGTATATTAGTAATCTATGTATGTACTATATGGGGAGCAAGTTTTTGGTCACGCTGTTTCATCGGGCTTTTCGTGTATTATCATGTAGACGCATGCTTTTTCTCGGATGATTCGTCAACTTGCACATAAGAAATTTCGTGTGCCTCTCCGTTGTCGCTGCTGTGTCCCGGACCAGGTTCGGCATCGCCGGAAAGACGATCGCCCTCTGCAGCGAAGACAAGGAGAAGGAGGTCACCTTCGCGGTGAACGAGGTAACAATCCGCCTAAAACTCCCTTGGGAACATGGTACTACTAATATTTTTGGTCTTGATCGAATCCGTGTAGGAGCAAGCAGCGAGAGCGCCCAGCAGTACAGTCGGTACGGGTAGCATAGGATGATGTTGCCTCCAGGTAAGCATACCTATTTTCGACTCTTTGTACTGCTGTTACTCGGACAACGCTTAACCTTTATCAAACCCTGCGGTATTCACTCAGTCGTCGCCTTAATCGTCATTTCAGTACGGGCCGCATAGGATGATATTGCGCTCGGGCCGTCATACGTACCTGTTTAGGACTCTTTGTACTGGTGTCACTCGGACTAACTACGTACACTTGACCTGTATCAAACCCTACAAGTAGTCACTCAGTGCTCGTTGCTGTAGTCGTCGCCTTAATTATCGTCATTTTCTCCCCCCTCTGAAGTCCCCTAGCAGGGTTGTAAGTTGCTCTGTCCACGAATATAAGAACATTTTTTACATTAATATTCAAACAAAACGAACATTATATTTACGGACAGAGTGGTACGTTACATCCCTTAACCCCCTTCACAAACGAAAGCAAAACCAAAATCTAATCAATGAATGTAGTTCGAAGTATCGATACTCTTCACCGAAACGTTGGTGCTGTTGTTGCAGTAGTTGCACAGACAGGGCTTGAACCGACCGACCGTGTTTTTTTTTTTTTTGTCTGGAGACTGATTTATTTGCCTTGTTGCTTGCACTCCCTACCTTAGTTACCTTGAATCGTTGTTCGTTCGCCTTTGCGGCAGTAAGAGACGCGCTTTTGAAATAAATAACCCCTGCTTTACTAATTGCGCATCGTAGCTTGAGACCTGTATCAGTTTGGACTGCGCAGAAGAAAGCAAGGGATATATATATATATATATTAATTGCCGCATCCGTTTTGATGTTTTTCGTTTTTTCCGCCCTACTTTTAGATTGTTTCCACTTGTTATGAGAGTGTACATACCAGCGTCGTGTATCGCAGGCAGCAGACGAATCTTGCTTAGCCTTTTACTTGCTTGCATGTACTATGGCATGACGACCATATTCTGGCGCCCTTAACATGTGCCGGAATGCAGGGAGGGATGCCCGAAACGGCGTCTTTTTTTCCCGTCTCCCTGCTTTCCGCGCACAACTTGGCGCCTAGATTATTCGCCGGTCGCAGCCCCGGTCACGCGTTGCCGCAAGGCACGCACGTGCTTCGAGGTTTGCTTGTTCCGGCAGCGGCCAGACAACCGCTCACCTATTCCACGGGTGCCGCCCAGCTTTTCACGGGTAGCGCCTACTATTATCACTGGTGAACATTTCGACGTTGAGTAGCCTCTCAGGGATAGCCTTAATGCCCACACCTGCGATTGGCCTGTGCGGCAGTTTTGTGCGCCTTTCCTTTACGTCGCATTGGCGGCTGTCCCCGCCTGCACGCCACGAATGGCGACGCCGCGGTATGTATAATGCGTGCCTCCTGGTCGCAACTAGAAACATTGGCTTGGGCGATTCGGTTGAACCTTGCTTTTTTTTTTGTACGTTGGCGTCCGTCCGGCCTCTGGTGGCGAAACCATTCCTCTGAATTGATGGTGGCTGCTTATTTTTTTTTTACATGGAGAGACTGGCTCACTCTATGGAACGCTCTACAAGTGATGCAAGTACGTACGTAGAGTAACTACGCATACGTACGTGTATTGGGCTGCTCTGTCGCTGTTAACGCGTGCGTTCGTTCTTGCGTCGACGCCAATGCAACCCTCCAGGTGTACGGGGTAAATGTGGTGGTGAGCTCGTCCGACGGAAAGGTTCGAGAGCAAGACCTGAGAACGACGGTTTTCAAGCGAAACGCGAACAAGAACTACCACCTCAAGATGAAGGCCTCCAGGTCAGCTTGTGCCCCCCCCCCCCCCCCCCCCCCCCCCCCCCTTTCGCGGTTCGCATGCCATACGACAGGCACGGGCAGTAGGTGATATACGCTCGGTGCGGTGTGAACCATGTGTAACACCAGGTACAACGGCCAGGGTCTGTGGCTTGATGAAGGTTACGGAGTAGTGCCTGTGGGACGGGCCTGGTTGCGCTTTTTCTGTTGTCCATTCCTATATAGCTTGCTGCATACGCTGCCTAAAAAAATGCCCGGCAAGCAGACGTGGTCTGTGTCTCGGTACAACCGTTTGCAGCGGGGGTGGGGGCGGAGCGGTCTGCCCAACAGGACCGATCGCCCATCGCACACAACCAGGCGCGTTCTTCATCGGTACTCAGAAAAGGTGCACCGAAACTTGGCGAGTCTTATGAGTAAGTTGCTTTACTAAACAATTAAAAAGTGACTTACTCCTCCAAGTTTCGGGACAGATTTTGCCAACATGGATGAAAAATGTGCCTGAGTGTGCGTTGTGCCGGGGTGCTGGTTCAGCTACTTAGCCCCCTTCGCTGCAGCCTTTTTACGAGACACAACGGCTTGGGCCCGCCGCCCTTTTTATTTTCGGCCGCGCGTGCCATGCGCGGCAATCTAATACCGGGGTATGTAGCAACAAAAACAGAACAAGCGGCAACCAAGCACGCTGTAATGCTCCGGCACCTAGATCAAGCCGCGGGCCCGGGCCCAGCTACTCCGCCCCACCCGCTGGCGGAGCAGTTGGCCTGGTGTCACAGCGCAGCGCACAAGCAGGCGGCTTGGGCCCGCCGCCCTTTTTATTTTCGGCCGCGCGTGCCATGCGCGGCAATCTAATACCGGGGTATGTAGCAACAAAAACAGAACAAACGGCAACCAAGCACGCTGTAATACTCCGGCACCTAGATCAAGCCGCGGGCCCGGGCCCAGCTACTCCGCCCCACCCGCTGGCGGGGCAGTTGGCCTGGTGTCACGGCGCAGCGCACAAGCAGGCACGTTCTTGCTCGGTGTTGGTGAAACCCGCACCGAAACAGGACAGTGAAAAATCAACTTACTTTAAAGCAAAAGCAAATTGCTTTTTTCACTGTCCTGAGCCGGTGCTGCTTTCCCCAACGTCGATCGGGGACCGATTGCGTGTGCGTTGTGCAGTGTGACGTTGGGCCAGCTGCTTCCCTCCCCCCAGCTCCCCCGCCGCAGGGTTTGCGTCTCCTCCTCTCGCGCCGCTCGCAGCTTGGTTTTTGCGCGTCCGCTTCAGGCAGCGTTTTCGCCCCCCGCGCTAGTGTGACAGCACAGCCCACAAGCAGGCACGTGCTTGCTCGGTGTTGGTGAAACATGCACCGAAACAGGACAGTGAAAAATCAACTTACTTTAACTAAAAGGAACTTGCTTTTTTACTATCCTTAGCCGGTCGCTGCTTCGCCAACATCGATCAGGGACCGGTTGCGTGTGCGTTGTGCTGTGTGACGTTGAGCCAGCTGCTTCCCCCCCCCCCCCCCCCCCCCCCCCCCCGCTCCCCCGCCGCGGGGTTGGCCTCTCCTCCTCTCGCGCCGCTCGCAGCTTGGTTTGCGCGTCCGCTTCAGGCAGCGGTTTCGACCCCCGCGCTGTACGCACGCAAGACTCTTGGCTTTTGGTCGGCGCCTCTTGAGCTTCCATCTTGACTGTCATCGCTAAAACGCTGCTGCTCTTGCAACCGTGGGGGTTCATCACCACGTCCGGTTCCTCCGCTCTCGGGCAAAGGCTCGCCTTGCGCTCCTTTCAAGGCCTGCGCTGTTCGCCCCTTTCAAGGCCTGAATGTTGGTCGCCGTTGTTGCCGCGGCTGGTCACCACTGATGCCCCCAGCCCTGGCCGAGTTTGTGGCGGCCTCCGCGTTGCCCGCACTCGGTTGTGCTTGTTGACCCTGCAACTCGTGTCTCTCTTGACCATCCACAGGAGAGGAGTCCTGAAGACCCAAAATCTTACTGCAGTCCTCTGCTGGAGATTGATTGAATCTGCCGGCGATATATCTAGCCCTAACCAGAGCGTACTTGGGTCAAGCGCTAGCGTGTCTTGTCTCACACAGGCTCTGGTGTGATAGGCTGGGACGGGATGGGCTCATCGATGGCCGCTCGTGAAAGCAAGGACTCCAAGGGCGTAAACGTCATTTACGTGTCGTTGTAGAGTGCCTGGTCGGCACCTCCCTACGCTGGGAAGCACCGCAGAGAGACAGTGCCAGATGTCTGCAGAGAGACATTGCCGGTTGTCTCTGCAGAGAGACAATGCCAGTTGTCTCTACGTTTTCCTCGGCACTGTTACATAAGTATATTGACGCCGAGTACACGAGTACACTCTCTATGCAGGTTGGACGTGGTCTTGCAGGTTGGGTATAAACAGCATGAAACACGCCGATGTATTATACGTGTTCGTATACATGAGTGTGTGTAGAGTGGGGTCGGGGGTCTTTGGTGTGCAGAGATAGAGTGCGCAGTCGTTTGGGGTTTCACATTTTTATTACGGGGGTCCATAGTTAACAGGACCTATGATGTACATAAAACCCTATATATTTGCCTATTTTTACTCACAAAAATTGGTCCCGTTAACCTTGGACCCCCGTAATAGCTTACGTTTTTGTTCTGTTCCCGTCTTCCGTGCCCCTGTCTGTTGTGGGCCCCCTTTTTTGTTCCAGGTACCTGTACAACGAGGTGAACAGCAGGTTCCCGAGCCTGCCTTTCAGCCTGCGCGCATTGGAAGATGAGAAGCAGGTAAAACGGTTTGCCGCGAGATGCTGTTGTCGTTTCGACGCAAGTGGCTCGCGTTGGATGTGTGTGATAGTTGCGTTGTGTGCCCAAATCGTCGATCCTATTCTCGAGGTACCTGGTATGGCCGGGACACATCCGAAACTGTTTTCAACACTGGTTGCTGTGATAACGATGCCGCTATTTTTTTATTTGCATAATTGACATGCGGCTTACTTTATATAAATGGTTAGCACGAGTTACGAGGCATCGTTTGCTCGTACTGATATTCTTACCTGGTATTTTTTTTTCACCTCCGACAGATGATCGATTCCCACTTCGTAATACACTTTTCTCAGGTCACAGATAGACCCCTGATCTGCAGCAGGTATGATCTACTTCACGTTGCCGGATGGGAGCCGTATAGTAGTAGTCTGCATGATTCAGGGCATGGTTGCTGGGTTGGACGCGTACTATTAGCAGACCCTGAACAACATCTCATGACGGCAGTTTGGCGTCCGTCCGGTTCTCTTGTCAACCTTCCACGGCGCTGAACCCCGCACCCACCGTGTCGTTTCTGTTGCCTCTGTTGGTTGTCCCTTTTTCTGTTCCCAGGCGCGGTTGGGAGTTGTGGAATGCGCATCGCACGACCTTCTGTCGTCCTATCCGGTGGTGTTCGCGCAAAGGGATGCGAAGGTCGCACACTTCAGGTTCACGGTGCTCTTGCTGGCGTCGGGCACCAGCAAGGTGCGGTCCGCGTGATTTAGGCACTATTTGTGGTTGATTGCTTTAATGCGAGGACTGTGTAGTTATGTCCACGCGTATCCGTTGCGTCGTGTGGTAGTACCAATCGCTTCTTCTGATCGCCCTTGGGCGCGCGCGCGTGCGTTGATGGACCAGTTTCGATGATGGCACACGCCCAATCCTTTTCCGAATACCTGTACTACAGTGTATATACGGGTTACGCTGTGGGTGTATTCCCGTACAGCAGTACATGAGCTACCGACCAAACTCGTTGTTTCGGCCTTCAAAATATGTATTTCTCTCTTGTCACTGTTTTCAGTCGGCAATAGCACGCTGCATGCACCGTATACATGCGTCTGACAAAAAGTTATAGTTGTGTCGTAAAGGTGATCGGAGTACGTTCGTCTCGTCACATACAGTAGACTACTATTAATAGGTGGTTACTCTTCCGCGCGTTTCTTTTTCCCTCCAAACGTGCACGGTTTCATTCGACAGGTGACGGGCGTGGAGTTCAACCCGGCAATGTTCAGCTCAGAAAAGTCTGTCGACGCGGAGACGCAGGTTCGTATTTTTGCATGGACGCTGAATCGTTGATATTTGTTGCGTGGGTAAGGAATCGTTTTGTACCGTTGCGTTAATGGACTTTTCAGTGCTGCCTTTGCTCGGCATCGAACCACCAGAGGTCAGCATGCCATGCCATGCATGCGACCTGCCGATGCTTTACACACGCTTTTTTTGGCATGGTTGGTTTCACGTTCACATCCCTTTTTAGCGGAAGGCTGGTAGCGAAGAGCCGCTTTTTCTCTAGTGTGTAGTGCCGATACTGCCAACAGCTGGGCGCAAGTTTGCCTGTCGTTGATTTTGGGTATTTATGGCGCGGATCGCGACGTTTTTTTTTCAACGCCGCTGTTAGGGGTGGGCCTGACCTAACTACCTACCTACCTACCTACCGGTATCGACGACCAAAAAGTGGCATGATGAATTTGAAGGATTGTTCGCAGAATATTGTCAACGTTGATATAATCATCGTCGTAGAAACCCCAAACATCTTGAATTTAGAATGCCAGAAAGAACGAGAGGAGATCGCAAATATCTCGTCTTTACGTCACGAATTGGCACTTCGTACTCCGCCAGAAGGTGCTTAACCGTGGTATGTTTTAGTATGGATACGGTATATAGCCTGTTTACCCGCTTCCTGGCGACCTCGAAAATACCTGCAAAAGTGTGCTTTCACCATTTTTTGCTTTTTACACCTGCTACGTGTTGTTGAACAATACGCATAGAAAAGGTACACGTTATCAATAGTGGGCTTGGATTGTGCGTACCTACTGAAATAATCCGCGCACCATTTCAGACTTTTGTGCTCGAACACCAGCGATTCCAGTATTGGCTCTCCGATACGGGTGGTACGGTAGTACCTCATGGCAAACTCGCACCGAAAAAAAAGTAGTGCTAGAACAAATCGTAGGGCGGCACTTGAAAAAAAATCAATGATGACCTTGCCGCTCGCACGGGAACTACGCTAAGCGAGTTGGCGACGGTCAGGCGTGCGGAGAAAGCTGCAGAGCGCGGTAAATATCAAGCTCTGGAGTGGGTCCGCCAAAACGTAACTAGGGCACGCGACGCTGCCATTGCTCAATGCAACGAGGAAGTCGAAGGTCGAAGGTCAGCGGAAAAACATGCCGAGGAACAAAAAATGTCAAAGGAGAAATAGGAGCTGTTGAGACGCGAAGCTACGGCAAAGTTGGCGGGTGAGCAAGAGCGCAGGGCTCATGCGGAAGCGGAAACGCGTGCAGCCCAAGCGGCGCTGGAGGTTGAGGCGGAGCAGAGGCGGGCGCAAGAGGCACGAGTGGCGAGCCTGGAGAAGATTGCTCGGTTGTCGTTGGTTAGGGATAAGGTGGAGGAAGCGGCATGTTGCTCCAGAGAACGGCTTGGCTTGCAGAAGATGCAGCATGGACATGTAGGACGCCACGCGGGGGGGAGACACTATCGGGACGGCGCACCACCCATCTCGCGCTTCTGTTGCTACTTCTGTGACGTGTCTATTTGATCAGTTACCTTCATATTTGCCTACATAATATATAGTATACCGGGTATATGCTCGTCTTGTATTCTATATGCATCATATTATTAAAATATTACTCGTACTCTATTTACTACATATGTGTTCGCTTTTTGTGAATTTCTTGCCGCTTGCTGCAGGCAGGGGACGTGTGGGCTGTTCGTTTTTGGTTCTTGAAACGAGGAAAGTTTTGGACCTCTGCTGTATTTCAGCTTGATTGCGATTGGATAAGACTGTGAAATTCGATTTGTACTCTCAACGGCCTGGGACACAAAAGTAGCCCAAAAATGGACCTCAGGCGCAGCGCTAACTGTAGAAAAACAAACGCCATTCTATACGACGTTTTTGCAGCCGACCTTCGAAGTTTTTTTTTTAGTGTTTGCGTGCTGACCGAGTGTTTGCTCGCTGCCCCGAGCGTGTACCTACGCCATGAGTGTCGAGTTACCGCAGCAGGAATTTTCACGGTTCTACAACGGGTGAAAGCTTTCGCAATCTCTCCCCAAGTACCCGTCACCTTAATGGCTGTGCCGCCGTCGTCCCCCCCCCCCCCCCCCCCCCCCCCCCCCTTCCTCCACGACCTCCGTCGCTGCCGCCTGTGATTGGCTCTTCTTATTACCACCAACTCTTTCGTAACGGTACCAAAACGGCAGGCGATCTTGGACACGGTCTCGAAGAAGAAGCGAAACAAGAAGAAGAAGAAGACCGGAGGAGAGGCCAAGGCCATGGAAGAAGCGTGATGTTGTCTGTTTCCAATTTTTCGGGAGTATTCCGCCAACAACGCGCACTGAATCTGAATTTCGCTTGCTTGGTATTCATGGTATTAATAGGAGGTAGGGGAGCCAGGCGCGCCCTGCCTGCTGCCCATGTTTGGCGAGGAAGGTGGAGAACGTTTCTTTGCATGGTTGGTGAGGGGTGATGGGGTTTCAGGTTCTCCAAGAGTTGCTTTTGAACTTGACGCGCGGGGTTGGGGGTAGGCTGGTGGTAGGCGAACCCAACAGCGCCCGTTCTACAAGTGCGTTGGTCCCTGTCGTCTCGTCAGTAGAGAGGTCTGCGAAGGTGCAGTTGGTCTACTAACAACTCGTTTTTCTCACACTTGGGAGATATTGCTTCCGCGTGTTGCTTTGGATGTTCTGGCGTGTACATGATCGTTGTTTTGTCTTGTCGGGGATGTGGGAGGAATGGATTTGTTGATGCCTGAAAAAATGGGATGTCTTGATCCGGGAGACAGCCAGCCAGGCAGGCAGGCAGTACGGGGTGAGACGCATCTAATGGAGTGTCGGCGGCGACGAAGGACGTCATCTGCAACCAAACCGCATTTTGCGGCAGCAGCATTGGGATTTTGGTTTACGTGCTCTCGCGCTGCCGGCGTGCTATTGGCGCTGGACCGGACGATTGGTTCCCTTTTGTGCGAAGGCGCGGCAACCACTCTGGACCCTCGGCACGTTTTGTCTATTTTTTTTTTCATTTTCTTCGCGTTTGACCTCGAAATCTATTCAATTTAAAGATATTGCTACGCATGGTCTTTTGCGGGATGCAAGTGATATCGCCAACATTTTATTTCTCCGATGCTGCTGTCCTTCAAACGTGACACAAACGGAATGAACAGCGCGTTCTCTATGGTATTGATAGATATACATGTCGAGGGACTGAATTCCACGTCAGTTTTGCTCGTTGCTACGGCCGCTACGTTTCTTACGGGCTCATCTCTTCATGGCCCACAGGTGTTCCACTGCTTACACCATTTCCATGGTTTCATGCAGGCCAGTATGGATAGCGGCTATACTCGAAGTTTGCTACCGCGTGATCTGTACCTGGTACCCGGGTATACCGCTCCACCACCAGGTATAAATAATATCTCAACAGTTTAGCCATACGTACTTGGTACGTAACAAGTGCCTGCTACAAGGCATCGAGGTGTGGGCTACGTGCAAGACATGCATGTAGGCATGTAGGCATCCCTGATCTTGTTCCGTGCACGCTGACTTTTTCGGGTCAACTTACTATCATCAACGTGGGCGGAATAATAGGAGGAGCCTTCGTACTGAACATAAAATAAATGAAGACCCAGCAGTATGCCTCGAAAACCTGCCCTCACGTTCATTTGTGCAGCGACACGAGCATTACGGGGGACCATAGTAAATAGGACGTACGGTACACACAAAAACCTGTATACCTGGTATATATTTACATATTTTTACAACTCATATTTGGTCCTATTTACTATGTATATGGTCCCCCGTTATATTAATCGTATATTACGCATTTTTCTTCATCATCGTGTTCGGAGCGGCGTATCCACCTACCCAACGTTCTTTTCCCGTCATGTTGGGGAAGAAAATAGTACGTATTTCTTGCTTGTGTTTATCTCATCCACCTACCATCATCGTGTTCGGAGCGGCCTGTCCACTTACCCAACGTTCTTTTCTCGTGATGTTGATGAAGAAACTCGAGCTTGGTTCATGTCGGCACTCTTTTTTTAGTTGTGTTATTAATAATACGGTCTCAAAGTGGTACTTTTATTAACAAAGCGCCCCCTCGCACACTGGAGCGTTTATTTCTCCTTCCCCCAGCCAAGGCACGATTAATTGTGAAAACGACGAGCCTTTAGTTTTTTCAAGTTATTAACATGAACCAAACAGGGGCAGGGTTGGGAGGCAGTGCTGTGCTACTGCTCGGCGGAAAGCAAGCGTTGAATGAAAATTCTCCAGTAAAGAGGCCCGTGATCGGACGGCGTTGCAAACAGGGCCATCCAACACAATCTACTACGTCGTCGGTGGCTTACGTTAACACAAGCTTTCGGAATAGGAGCGATGTTCCAGTCGTCGATTCGCAGGCGCAATATATATATATATTATAAATTTTGAAATACGTCAGCTGTGAGTTCGACTGATTAAATAGTTGATACTCAACTTTTGTAAATTAATTGCGAAGTGAAGGGCCTTCAGTCTCCAGTCTCCACAATAAGCAGCCTTACTACTGACGGTAGACCAGACTCGCATCATAGACACAGCAGTACCCAGTGCCTACTGCTGTTTGTCCGTGTTCAGCCACTACTGTAGTTAGTAGAGATCACAAAGATCGACGGTCGGCACGAGCGGCGAACGCCTAAGGGTGGAACACGGCTTGATGGGGATGGAACGTGGAAACGTGGAACATTAATGCGGCATAATAACCCGTGATTTTGTCCCTCTTCGGGTAATGCGGCTGAATGCCGCCGACGCAGCCAGGCAGGGTGACGAGAGTGACGAATGACGTTTTCATGGTCAGCGCGTCAGTACAGCCTGCAGCTAACCACTGCTGTCACTCTCAACAACACCTGCAACCACTGCCTCCAGCAACTCACCCACAAAGGATTTTGCTGCACGATCGCCTTACGGCTCACACCGAGATACCAAAGCAATCAGAGCTCACACAACCAAAAACCGCTCAGCCCAATTCTCAGAGCAGCGGCAGCGGCAGCAGCAGCAGCACACAGCAGCAGCAGCAGCAGCAGCAGCACACAGCAGCGTTTTAGACGATGAAGTTCTCCACGATCCAGGCTTGCGGTGCTGCCGTGGCGTCTCTTTCGGGTGGGGCAGATGCCTTCGCGACACCGACCGCGTCTCTCTCGCGCACCTCCTCCTCCCGTCGAACAGCGTACGCAACGAACGCCGTGGTGAGGATGGCCGGCGCGACTAACGGCGGCGAGTACGCCGCGAGCCTGCCTGGTGCTCCGTTCGGCATGGCTGCCGAGGGGAAGTACTTCGACCCCGCCGGGTTGGCGACCAAGCAGGACCCGGAGGTGGTGAAGAAGTGGCGAGAAGCGGAACTGAAGCACGGCCGCGTCGCTATGCTCGCCGCCTTGGGAATCATGGTCGCAGAGGTGAGGAGCAAAGGGAGAACGTCGATGTACGGCGGTCTTCGCGTTCGTAGGACACGCGGCCTAAAATTCAATTTTTATTGCATTGTTTAGTTTGCTTCCAACACTACTTCTGCTGTAATAGTCTGGGACCAGTATATACCCCGTGGATAATGGATACCAGGTACCTTTTATAAACTTTAAAACACGTCAGCTGTGAGTTCGACTGATTAAATAGTTGATACTCAGCTTTATACCACCTTGTAAAGATTGTGCGACGAGCTATTACGAGCGATGACTCGAACTGATGAGAGTACCACAGTCAGTATACAGTATGTACACTATTAATATATACGTCCGCTATGAAGGGATATATCGCCCTATATAAGGTAATATAAGATGATATATCGGCCTATATGAGGTGAAATGCGTGATCTGATATGTGGCATAATATGACGACTTGCTGTCTTGACGGTATATCTTGTGTCTTTCGGGCGTACATTTTTGGGCGGACTATGCGTACAATATTACGGGGGTCCATAGTTAACGGGACCAAATTTTGTTAGTAAAATAGGTAAACATATAGGTTTTTATGTATACCAATTAGTCCTATTAACTATGTACCCCCGTAATAGTATATGCCTGGTACCTATGTACGACTACGAGTACGAGTACGAAGCGTGACGCACACACAAGGGGGCGTACAAGGCCTCTGTGTCCGCTGCAGTCTTCCTGTCGTGCGGGTTCGATCCGCGATGAGCGAGTCGAACGCGCCACATCGCCTGCGGCCACAAGCGAGCCACGGCTACGGACCGACGACGCCAGATGTGATGCGGTGACCGGTCTAGGGTGGTGGTAAGGGTAGTGGTAAGGGACGCAGGTTGTTCTGGCAGCTGGAAAGCAGTGCTTCGCTTCTTCTGATTTAGATCTTCTTATTGATGGCGAGAGCTGAGGAGGTGCTCTGGTAGAGAAGTGAGAGGTAGGGGGGCGGGACTCGACGCCCAGATATACTCGTCCCACCCCACGCCACAAGCTCTCCTAAATTCCTTTTATCTGATGTACTCCAACAGAACTTTCCTATGGCTACCGATCGTTCTTCTGCTAATATAAGAACTTCTCACTTCGTAGTCCTATCTGCGTCAAGGAACATTACTCTCGTCTAACGGGCTATCCGCCCTAGGGAACATTCCTAAAATAACGATACTCTCGACTAACGGGATATCCGCCGGGTTAATCCATTCTTTGGATTATTCTCGTATTCGTGAGACTGTACGACTGCAACGCATTATCTATATCTATAGCCCATGAGTGCTCTACTCATATCACAAGTCACCTTCGACATCGTCTAGCGCCGCCACACATCTACATACGTGCAATATAACCTCGCGGAGAAGGGAGGTTGCTGTATCATCATTCATGCATTGTGTGTACCGGGTAGTACGTAGCGGGCACAGATCGCCGAGTACTGAGCAAGTGCTCATCAGTGTGGCACAGGCCCCAACCACGAGCAAGTGCCGATGTGACACGGCGGTGACGTACACGTATATAGGTGATGATAGTACACGAAAACACGATGGATAGGGCAGATAAGAAGTGACATAACACAATATACAAGGTCCATGATACATAACAGTATATATGATGTATCACAATAATATGATACCAAGTATATCACACGATATATGACATGATACCATAATATACCCTGCATATATCACATATCGTAGCGATATGTCGAAAAATACTCGTGATATGGACATGACTAAGGAATATCAACTTTTATGACTCAGTCATGTTTTTTCGGGGGGTATATATAGATATCATATAATTCTCGCTTTTGTCTTCGAGATGGGGCTCCTCCGCCTCCTCGAATTTTCGAGGCCACAACGTGCTCGTTCGCCCGCGCCCAGCGATGTCTTTAGGTAGCCGCCCGTTGTCCACAAGTTGCGTACAGAGTAGAGTCTGACATGCCCCTATCCCGGCCTTCGGGTACCGTTGTCGAGCGTGGGTCGCGGAGTGCCTTGATCAGGCGTATTTCGAGACACGACCAACGTCACGAATCGTGATTTTGTTTTTTTAGTGAAAAATGATAAAAAATGGCGTTATGCATCGTGTTTTTTTTGTCGTGATTCATGACAAAAAAATCACGATTCACGACAAAAATCTCACGAATCGTGTTTTTTTTTTAATTCGATAGGAATGGCCCGCATTTTGACCACTGCAGCACCTCTAAGTTGGGGTGTAGGTCTCTGTTGACAACCTGCGGGAGATCAATCTCGAGAGAAACACCAGCTGCTGTGATGAATCTCTTTCAAGCCACCGTCGCTCTCCGGTAAGCACGAACCAGCTGGAGTTCTAAACGTAGCGTGTTGAAATAGTGACGTTTTTATTCTGTTCCGATGAACATCTAGATATTAGAGTTACCGGAAACCCGGGGACCATAGGACGCTTGGGTGCCAGCGTGGCCTTAACAGGCGCGGAATGTGTCTTACTGCGGAATGTATACCCTTTCCCGTGGGACCCAGTGCCGAATTGTTGTTATGTTGGACATACACTGCCGTACTTTCAAGATCACAGACGCCGTACCGGTAGTGCTTTTCAAATAGCAAATACAGCAAGACTCTTTCGACTGAGTTAGGAGGCCGTCTTTAGTGCTCGGAGCTGATCGCACCGCCTGTGTTTGAGTCGTAGTCACGATGGTTGTGAAGCATTTTGGGTCTCCCTAAGCTCATACCTGGAGCTTGAAAGCTGCGTTCGTTGCAGGCGCCTCCGATGCTTTGCGAGGGGGCACTCCTCGAGGTTTTATGATACTACCCCACTATCAATGCCTACCTAGGGTGCCGAGGGTGACTGCTGAGAGTTGTGGCGTGCTTTTCGACCAGAAATATCGTACCCGTCCATCGACGTAAACGTACACGTAAGCGTTGTGCCGCAATTTCCGTTATACCGCCACACTTTTTCATTCTCGCAATGTTTGGTGTCGTACCTGATACTCCGTCAATTTTGTCGGTAAGCGGTGTGTTGGCCTGATCCTCTGTGGTAAGTACTCGAATACATTAGATATAATTTACCATACTTCGATGTATCGTTTTTATAGTCTCGACCGAACCGACGATGGTTGTCGTGAACAAAAAAGAGCACTTGCCGTATGTACACCCGGTAGCCCCGAAAGGGCCATGGCTTCTTCCCGAAGAACACACCCGCACCGAAGGCGAATCACCCATAATGAACTACAACCGGCATGCCATCGCAATAAAACTGTTCGAGATCAAACAGTACGCTCCTCAAACTTGATGTCCGAACCCCCCCCCCCCCCCTATACCCGCACAAAGCAGGTGCTTCCCAAACTCAGTGTCCGGCCCCCACCCCACCCCCGCCTCCCTCCCGCCCCCCCCCTTGCTCCCCCCTCCCCTTCTACGCGCACCTCAGGTATTCCACCCCCTGTTCATGGGACCGCTTTATGTCGGCGCGGCCATTTACCACTTCCAGGAGATCACCACCACCTATCCCCTCTTCTGGGTCGGATCGCTGGCGCTTGTAGCCTTCGTCGAGGGTCAAACCATCCTCAACGCCTGGGGTACCGTGAGCCCCGTAACAGGCGTGGGAAACCTCAAGGAGGAGTACTACCCGGGAGACCTCGGGTTCGACCCTCTGGGGCTCGCCCCTAAGGACGGGGACGACTTTAGATTGATCCAGTCGCAGGAGTTGGACCTCGGGCGATACGCGATGATCGGAGTGTTGGGCATGATTGCTCAGGAGTGCGTGGACGGAAAGGGCATCGTTGAGCACGTCTTGACTCAAATATGAGATTGTATTTTCCTTTAGGTACACACTACGTACTCGCACGTAAAATGTTTTCTGTTTTGCATTGGTGCGTTGAAAACAATTAATATACGTACTTGCTTCGTACATACACTGCTTTGCATGCTGTAGTAGGTCTTTTAATTTGGAGCGTTTTGAGATTGCATATGTACGGGGTGCTGGTTACAGCAGTTGGTGCTCTGTTCTCAGTTTTCACCCTCGCTTGGGTTTTTGGTTTCGCTGGAGTGGGAACACGGCCTCACCTGTAGAGAGATGTGGATGGAGATGGCGATACTGCTGTGACTAATGATGGTCTGTGCGTTGACTTCTATTAGAAGCTTCTCTCGCGCTGACAGGCCGCGGTCTGAGGCCCACGTGTTGCAGGCGTTGCCCTTGTATCGAATAACTAAATGCGAGGGGCTTTGTGGTGCTCGTTGCTTCTCCTTATGCTTAATTTTACAGCAATGCTGAGAATAAAGAGCTACCGAGCTGAATTCGGGAGTGGCTTGTATTCACGTTTTGCACGGACTGAGTAGAAAAAAACAATTGAAACCTACCGTAATCGCACCTTTCTCCGCTCCAGGTACATGTACGTATATATGTGCCGATACGTAGCGCACGAACAAGGAACAACTATGCCGGCAACGAGTTGCCGCAACCAACAGTCTTCGCTTGGCCGAACTACTGGATTATTTGTTATACCCCCCCGTCCAATATCGTATCCATCGGTTTGATGAATGCAAATTCTGGCCCTTGTCTAAAACACAGAAAGAGGTCTCTTTCACGAGAGTGGCAAAACACGCTCTGGGCTGAGAAGATATCGCTCATTGTTTTATCCTCCTTACTGCCTGGTATTCACATGCAGCTCCGAGAGAGCATACAAACTGGCACTACTCCACCACACTGCAAATATGCTTCCGTCATGCCGTTTCGTTCACACGCAGTCCCTTGGCACGTTTCTGCTCTTCCTTTGTTGGGTGCGGCACAGACGTACTTATGTTGCGTATATTGTGTACAACGACTATGGAAATCTGCTGAACCAAGATTTCATCTCTCGTGTGAGGGAAAAGCAGTACAACCTAGATAGCTGAAACACTCTTGCTGTATATGTGATGCACCTGCCAGGAAACAAAATGGGTGTCTCTTCCTGCAATATCTGCAAGCATAGACGCGGTACCAACAGTAGCAGTCGCCTACAATGGCCTCTTAATCTATTAGTTTTTCATACCCACACCTATGGAACACCATCCTGTGCTTTATACTGTGGTCCACTTTCTTTGCCTGTTCCTCATACCCGTCAGCCCTTAACGACCTCCGGCGCATTCAACACGCAAGATACTACTGTAGAGGCATCCTCGTCAATATTCGTTTAGACGCATGGAACAATAACAGGATGTGTCTCGACATTTGCCTTCTTGCCTACCAGGCAATAACTACCAGCATATATTATGATGAGGCCAGCCTGTTTCAAAGGCGGTTGTTCGTTGTGATGACTGTAGCACGCCTGGATGGCTGGTACTACAGTAGTGCTTACCCCAGTAGTGCTAACCCACGTGCTACCAAGGTTCTACAAATAGCGAACTTCCCGTGAGAGACTCCCCTTTGCGAGTATTCTATAGGGCTTAATCAAGTACCGGTATGATATGTGGAGGGTTCAACACCACATGCTATACCACTTGTCACCGCTTAGCCGGGTTGAATGATCGAAGGCGTCGTCGGTGGTTCAAGCCACCTGTCCGACATCAACGAGTCCTATCTTCTCTATTGATCATTGGTCGCTTGTCGGTGCCCCCGCTTACCGAGAGTTTTCGGGCCATCGCTAATCGACTGTTACGTCGGTGACGGTGATGGTGGTGACAACTCAAGTTGCTGCCACGGCCACGGTGGCGAGGTTGACGTTGGTAATGGCAGTGTTGGGGGCAGCCACGAGCAAGGCTGCAGTGTTGGCGCTACCTGCCGCTGCCACCTGGCGGGAGTTTTTTGAGGACCATCGATTGCCGCTCGAGACTAGGCCTCGTCATACTCATCATGTAGCTCCTACACTTGAAGATCCCGACAGTAAGGCTTGGATAGACAGCAGTCCATAAACGCATGGCCGAATTTGACGGGGCGCTTTCCAGTGGCAACCACAAAATGCTCCCCTCCCCACCACCCATCTCTCATGAATGTTATAGTGGGGTATCCTTCTTCTGTGCGTAAACAGATGACACCCCACCATCATTGCCGTTTCTTAAACAAGCGTCTCCAATATAATTGCCAGTGTAGTTGTTCTTGCCTTCGCCATGGCTACCTACAACTGTACTACTTCAGTATGTATTTTTGCCGAGCATTCCACTTACTTGATGCGGCTCATTTTCACATTGTAGTGTGTGTAAACGGTTTCCGATGGCCCGTGTTGAGTAGCCCCTGTGCTCCGGGCGCCCTTGTTGTTGTTGCCGAGGGGGATAGCCCGATGCTCGGCGGAAAAGAAAGACGAAATAAACCCTATAAACAACCCGTACCCTTGTCGTGGCTGAGGAGCCCTGTTGATGATATGAAATGTATTGAAGCTGGACTTGATAGCAGCGGTGGCGGTGGCGTGTTAGCCCCTGGGTGGACGGACCCCCTTTTGTACGGTGGCTGATTAACCCCGGTTTAGTAGTTTGGATTGAAGGACGCGGAGTCCTGGACACGGAGTCCTCGACACGGAGTCGTCGACACGGAGTCGGGAAAGGAAGTAGATTACAAGAAGAAGTAGCAAGCCACAGCGTACGTCACAGACACATGCGGCCTAAAACACAATTCAGGGGTAAAGATGGTATCCCGATCGTAGATCCACTCAGACACGAAACCCCCCCGAATCTCCGCAATACCTCACGGGATATTTCCTCTCAAGATAATCTGACAATGCTGTGAGTATACTTTTCAGCCCCCCTGCTCGCGACATTGTCATGATTTCGACCCGAATCTTCAACTCTTCGTCAAATTGTCATACCGGAAATCATACTTGTACTCATTCAATACAGAAAACAACGTTCTCACTATCATTCAAATCATTCCTCAATCAATACCAAAAATAAATTCCAAGAAAATCAAACCATCCTCGCATCCTGGAATTCAAAAATATTTCGAACAGAGAAAATAACTCCAACGATTCAAACATTGTTTTCGAAACCTACCCAAATCGTCAATGTAAAACGGCAATTCTGCGAGGTTTCATCAATCCTAAAATGTAGTCCCTTTTCAAAATCGCCAGGGTAAAACGGCAATTCTTCATTTCTTCAAATATCCAATTTCGTGAAATCGCATGGTAAAACGCCAATTTCACGTCAAGGTATCAAAACTAAAAAATATAGATTGCGCAGTGGAAACCACCCTTGTAAAACGGTAATTTCATGTTATCCTCCACAAACTGCGCTCCAACAGAACCAGAAAAAACATGCGGTGTCACCAAGTGAAAACGGTGAACCCGACAAACTCCATAAAATCACGAACACTTAATCCTCCATCTGAAAACAAAAACTGTCATCCGAAAAATCACCTCAAATTCATCACAAAATTCCGGTGGAACTCAAACTCTCTCTCAGGCAACGGCTTCGTGAGAAAGTCTGCGTGCTGGTACCTCGAAGCTACGTGAATAATTTCCAATTCCTTCCTCTCCACTAGCTCCCTCAGAAAGTGGTGCCGCACGTCAATGTGCTTCGAGTTCGAATTCGAAATCGGATGCTTCGCGATCTGAATCGCCCCCTCGTTATCCTCAAACAAAGGAATGCACGGCATACCAGCCTTCGGCAACATGAACCGCCATACCTGCCTCAGAAACAAAATATCGTGCGCAACCATAGCCATGCTCACATACTCTGCCTGCGTCGTAGATGTTGTCACACAATTCTGCGTCTTCGAGATACAGCTGACCGGCCCCCCCGCACACAGAATCACTCCTCCTGACACCGACCTCCTGTCTGCTGCCTTGCTTGCGTAGTCAGCGTCTGCAAATGCAACCAAGTTCAGCCCCTCGACAGTACCTCTCTGAAATGAAATACCAAAATGGCTCGTCCTCACTGCATACCCCAGGATATTGAGCGCCGCATTCCAGTGAATCAGTTTCGGCGAACTGCAATACCTCGCTACTGCCCGTACTGCGTTCAAAAGATCGGGTCTGGTCAACCGAGCGACCCACAGAAGCGATCCGACCAATTGTCGAAAAGGTTCGTTCACCTCCGGCTCATCTACATCAAACTCCCAAAGTCTGTACGTCGTGCTCAACGGCGTACTTTTCCCCCCCCACGTAACACCGTATTCTCCTGCCAGGTTGTCGACGTATGTCTTCTGGGAAATCGTCAATCTTCCTGCCTCCCTGTCTCTCTCGTAATAGCACCCGGAATACCACGTCAAATCCCCCAAGTTCTTCACTGGAACCAATTTGTTCAGGTCTTCCTTGAACTGATCACACCTTGCCTGTTCTCCCACTGCAAAAATGTCGTCGACGTGAACCACCAAGAGCAAAACGACTTTTCCTTCCTCAATCAGACGAAACACACATGGATCTGCCAGGCACTGTTCGAAACTCAGACGCAAAAGACATTTCTTCAACTTCGCAAACCACTGCCTGGATGCCTGCCTCAACCCGTAAAGACTCTTGCCCAAATTCACGATCTTCCCCGACAACGCACCACATCCCTGCGGTAAACGCATGAACACCTCTTCCTCGAGTTCCGCTCGGACGAAAGCCTGATCAACATCCAGGTGAAACAACCCCAAGTCAAGCTCACACGCCAAGGCTGCCAGCAAACGAACACACGACACATCTACAGTAGGTGCATACAGTTCCCCAAAATCCAAGAATTCTCTCTGCATATCACCTCTGTTCAATTTGAGCATTTCCAAATCCACGTCAGGCAACCCTACGGGAATGTCCTCGTACCCAAGAACGTCAGACAATTTCTCAGCTGCCAGATATGCACGAAATGAACTCTCAAACACCCTAAACTTAGTGTGAAGGCTTTCTCCTTTTCCTACCATACCAGTCCACTCTCTAATCTCAAGTTTAGTTCGTACTTCTACAGTTGTAGACATGCCTGAAGGGTGGGCGGGCCCGCTCTGTTGCCCAACCCCTTGACGTATCAGATCCGCCAGGATTGTCAGCCGCCGGATGTCCTCTGGACTCGGCAGGTCCTGTCGTGCATCCTCCCTCCTTTCCTCTGAGGCCACCCCTCGCTGATCAGCCTCATCCTGACCAGAATCCTGAGGAGATGCTGCTGCTCCTCCTCCTCCTCCCATCGCCATGTCTCCATCGATGACCGGCGTAATCCAAGTCCCCAGATAAGGAATCCTAAACGGGAAGAACCTCATCCTCACAGCCCTTTTGCACAGAAGCGTGGACGACTCGTACCAACGCTAGCGTGTTGAGTAGCCCCTGTGCTCCGGGCGCCCTTGTTGTTGTTGCCGAGGGGGATAGCCCGATGCTCGGCGGAAAAGAAAGACGAAATAAACCCTATAAACAACCCGTACCCTTGTCGTGGCTGAGGAGCCCTGTTGATGATATGAAATGTATTGAAGCTGGACTTGATAGCAGCGGTGGCGGTGGCGTGTTAGCCCCTGGGTGGACGGACCCCCTTTTGTACGGTGGCTGATTAACCCCGGTTTAGTAGTTTGGATTGAAGGACGCGGAGTCCTGGACACGGAGTCCTCGACACGGAGTCGTCGACACGGAGTCGGGAAAGGAAGTAGATTACAAGAAGAAGTAGCAAGCCACAGCGTACGTCACAGACACATGCGGCCTAAAACACAATTCAGGGGTAAAGATGGTATCCCGATCGTAGATCCACTCAGACACGAAACCCCCCCGAATCTCCGCAATACCTCACGGGATATTTCCTCTCAAGATAATCTGACAATGCTGTGAGTATACTTTTCAGCCCGCAAGAAAACAAATGCACCCATATGCCACACATATTACGGCATAGCTTCTGACGCTCTCGCGAAACCCCAGATACCCATGAGTATATATCGATTCAGCTTAACGAATACTTCGCAACACTAGATAAACGAGTCTGTATAGTCTATGCTCGCTGCCGTTCGATTCGTCTTGCTTCTTGTATCTGTATCGAGCAAGTGTTAACGTTCTTTTCGATGGCAGCACAAACCCAAAAAATTGTTGAGACAATACTCTGAGAGTCGTACCCTTGCTTCTCTGTGCTGATAACGACACAAAATGGCGAGCCGTCGCGTCTTTATACTGGCCAACGCACGTTGGCAGTTGGCGGCAGTACCGCACATCCGATGAGGCGGTGCCTTGAGAATACTGCCGGCAGACCGCAATTTGTTTCTCGATCTGATCGATTCTACTGAGAGGGCAGGGCTGGCAGTGTCGAAGCAAGGTGTGCCCAAACTGTGCTATATCTACTTTCTTTCGAGCAGCCACTGCCTCCAGCCTTTGAGTTAGTTTTCTCCCCGTGCGCGCTGACGGACAGCTATTAATAAAATAAACCAGCACGAAATATTGTAGGGTGAGACAACACAACGCTCGGCAGGTGACTAGTAGCGAACAAATAAACGCAAGAAAATTTGGGTAGGACCACAGACCGGGTAGGGAGGCCTCATCCAATCCAATACTGACATTGAATGATCGTTGTCAGCGGCATCTAACCCAATCAAAGAATCACTCTTTGGCACAACGATGTGAATCCAGGATTTTGTTGGGCATATTCGCACGAAGCGATCAGTCTGTCGAAGGCTAGTTACCGTGTGCGGATAGGGTAAAAGGCACAGGAAACGTACAGACCTTCTCACCCACCCTACAGGCTTAGTCGTTTTTTTTCTGCGCAATCACATCAATCCCAGGGATAGATGCCGCTCTGAAAGCGAACTCAACGGGGGGTTTATCCCAGGCGAGGCCCTCTCCTCTGGAGGCATCATCCAATCCAAAACTTGCGTCGAGTGATCGTTGGCAGCGTAAAAGAATACTGAAGTAATTGTCGTTCGATACTGTAGGATAAATTCGGACGGCCATGTAAACTCACGGCACGAAAAGTGAACTTTGCAGACGGGCAGACAGGCAGACACACAGGCAGACAGGCAGGCAGGCAGACATATAGACAGGCGAAATTGCACGAATCGTGATACCTGCGCAGCATTGGTTCATGAAGTTTTTCTGCAAGTTGTTAGACATCATCAGCCAGTCCTTCTCGACTTTTCGGACACGCACTTGTCGTTGTCACAACGTCTGCAATGTAATGACAAGATAACTTCAACATACATGGCACTGGAAGTTATACCCGTATACATTCATTCGAGGCACTTGTATTTTGTTCCTTCAATGGGACCATTGCCCTCAGATTGTATCTGTGAAACCGCACATAAAGGACATGGCAACACGACACATACAACGCATTATACAACGGATATACTACAGTAGTATCAAGTTCTTGTGACGTTTCACCGAATACAAATAGACACACGAGGCGTGTACTAGACGTGCATCACACTGTTGAATGTTATCAGCTCACTTCAACCTCTCACGCTATCGATGCTATCGAATGCATGATCGCCCACATTCATGGCAGGCTTGCCTACGCTACTGTAAGTAAAAGCTCGCTTATGATACGCTGGCGGTGTCAGGTGTGTATGCATAATGTGCAAGCCGTGAGCTCGGCTAACACGTCGAAGTTCATGCTGCAATATCAACCAGTATTCCATGCCTTGTCGAGCATTCTTGTTGCACACAGACTGGAGGAAAATTCATGATTGATCTCCGTTGATTTTTCGTACGGCTTAGCAATTACCGCCTCCATAAGATGAACGAAAGCGGTCGGTTTGTCGTATCTCTGACACTGCCTGCCGCCGTACCGCCCCTATAAGATGGACGAACCCCGTCACAACACTTCGAATCTTCAGCCTTGGTGGCCACAACAGCCCGTCAGCCAATAAAAAATCTGCTTGAGGTACTTTGCTCAAATGACACTGACTACAAGTACTCTACATTGTGAGAAACGCGAGAATCTCGCGTATTTCCAGCAAGCCGGAAATCTCGAAGAGCACGTTCACAGAACACCACAACCAACGGCTCATCGACGACTACCGCTCACTACGTAAGAAAGCAGACATTCAGCACATACACACGTTGTAGCCATTTGGGCATGCACGCGAAGCGCACTTCTCGGCGTCCCCACCTTCCCAGGCTGAATAGATATACCATTCCCTCACTCACGCTGCACTAACATCAGTTTCGAAGTTATCGTATCTACTTACACACAATACACAACCAATCACACAAACACAAACGTAAAAAAATCCCAATTGAAGGCACACTGATTCTATATATACTTCGTATGTAGGACCCGGTTTCAAGTCACGCCGGGGTAACTTTCACTCCATTTATATCCATCACAAGAACGTTCTATTGTATTGCTGTACTGCTGTAGATAAAGTGCAGCCTACATCTTCAAAATCACCAGCTTCCACATGAAAACACCGTCCTAGTATAATCTACTGTGAGTGGCAAGCGCAAACCACTGACGGACACCCGAGCGATGAATGGCTAACCGCTACGAAGTCCCTTCGGTAATGCACGCTACAAAACAAGCGATAATTCGAGTAAACAAGCACTAACTAGCGCATACTATACCCCCCTCGACCATCTTACAAATAGCACCTGCATGCAGACATAAAACATTAAAGGTGGCGCACCAGCTTCACGAATCTTGGAGCCCACAAACGTTTTTTTTTTGGACTTCTAAATCAGTAACAGAAAGAGTGACACCGCATCGCGAACAATGATGCCGCACCGCGAAAACTGAAACCAGGAGACTTGACGCTTCACGCTTGTCATAGAGTGTGACGCTGCACCGGACAAATTCGGCAAACCTGAGTCCACGCTACTACGCACTTTGAAACGATATTTTGCACGCTATACTATACGAGTACATAGTATATACTCGTGTTCATGATGCTGCCATTCGTTTCATATTTGCACGACGAGTAGCCGTGCGCAGAAGAAGAGACCCAGTTAAGTTCAGAGCCCTCAAGCTTCCACGTTCCCACCGGTCGGGCTGTTTACAGTACACGCTCTTCGCTCTTCGCGCAGAGACGAGGGGGAGGTTTTCCCTCAAGGGCTTGTTGGTGGATCTGATCACGGGGACGGGATGTAAAAAAAATGGCGGCCAGGAAAACGTGTGGGTGGTTTGTGGTTCAGCAGCAGGAACGTCGATGGTCAGAGTGTATACTATTATACTATTATACCATTATAACTTATTATAGGTGTTGCCCAGAAAACAGCATATTGTCCAAATGGAAGGTATGTACTTTGGACGCTCAGACTAGAACTGACGAAAAACCGATTCCCGTACACAACATCGCATACATACCCTAAATACGTCGTGCTTCAGAGCTAGGCGCATACAACGGCATACAACGACATGTTAAGGTTTTATTGATTTTACATATATACATGTGTTAGAGTCGCTAAAGGTAGCCCAGACACAGAAGAAAAGTAGCACTGCTGCTGTGATGTCCATTTTCCGCCAGGGGAATCGATGCTAATCGGGGGGCATACGGTATAGGGAGGGTGTACCAATCATGTCATGCATAACCGTATAGTCGTATGGTCATAGACCGTCGCACCCTTAGCATGGGGGGGCGGGGGTACTCGACATCATGCAAGGTCGTAGTCGTATGACCATGGACCCTCGCAGCCTACAATGCCGGGACGGACCACGTCAAGTTATCCCGATCAGGCAGACATCATTGCGTGCACTAAGCGGGGGGTCCCTTTTAAGGTCTTTGCTCTGCCGCCGCTCAGAGCCACTCGACCAAGTGACCACGTATTTATTTGCAGTGGTACGGTTAATGACTCCTGATTTGGTGATATACCATGGGGACATGCTTGTTACGTTGCGCCAACAGATTGTTCACAAGCCTATAACTTCGAGAGAGGTACAGAACCACTCGCCCGAATGGCCTACACGCGGTATTTTACGAATTAAAATGGAGGTACTGTAGCCTCGCTGCGGTATTGTATAGCACCGGCGTCCGAAAGAAGGAATGTGACAATACCCCGAGCAGGACGAGAACTAAAGTATTCTTAGAAGGAAATGTTATACGTGAGGGGGATGAGGCACACATACGGCAACAGCAGGAGAATAGTGGCAGCCTTGTATCGCAAAACTGCCGTTCACGGGAAGAAATATTGTCAATCGTCCAAGCCGTAGGCGCGATATAGTGACGAAATTTTGCTGCAAGTAGCGCACAGCAGTTTCTGTGCTTACGAACTGGCTACTGGGGCGAAGGCAAGCAAGCCACTCACCGAACATCTTTTGTTGACCGCATTGCACCGATTCACAAGGACACCTTCGTTTTCTTCTCGTTGCCGAACATAGTCTTCGTCTTTACCACCTGCTCGCCGTAGTAGGGACCCCCGGAGGCGGTGAAGAAGTTGTCCTGGGTCATCTTGGCCTTCTTGCCGTCCACCCACAGCTCCGTCACGGGCGACTTCGTCTCGCGGGCCTGAATTTTCCAGTACCACTCGTTACTCCCCTCAAAGATGAAGGAAGGGTTGCCACCGGAGGGACATTCCACGAACTTCCACTCGATGTCCCAACGCCCGTCACCGCTCTTTGCGAAATCGAGGTCTCCCTTGGCGCACTCCGCGCAGCTGTCGCTGACGAAGC
Organism: Macrocystis pyrifera; assembly: GCA_031763025.1. NCBI lineage: Eukaryota > Phaeophyceae > Laminariales > Laminariaceae > Macrocystis > Macrocystis pyrifera. The sequence goes on from JASSKH010000013.1 coordinate 2,462,524, forward strand.
CCTTGAATTTTCCCTTGATGGGGTTGTGCCCTGCACCCTTCCCGGTGCCGGTACCTTCGATACAGGCTCCGCATATGGTGGAGTCGTCATACATGTCGTAGAGAGATACGGCCATCGGAATCATCCCGTTGTACATGGAGGGGATGGGGTGCTCGATGGCGCAGTTGCCTTCACCGGGTGAGACGTCGCCGTAGTAGGTGCCATCCCCCTTGAACTTGCTGCCATACGGGTACGGAGTCGCCGACGTAGGGGCAAGCAGCAGCGACGCATGCATGGCAGTGGCAAGGATGAGGCGGGTGTTGCTCGTGATCTGAATCATCTTCTTTGGAGATGTTCTTGATGGACCCGTTGTACTGTTGTAGTTTGTAGTGGTACTGCCTGCTGGCCGGCAGTCTCTACAGTAGATGATGGCGTTCGGTGCTGCAAGGATGATTGTGTGGCGGGGGGGATAGGTGTGAGAGATGTGCGGACTGTGATGCACGGCTCTGGTTGGCTTCTGTTGGATTTGTTGAACCGCATACAACGTGTTCGCGCATGTCTTATCCGTTGCTCGTACTGTAAGTAGTGCAAAGCTTTACGACTAGAGGTTACAGTATACTTGGTACTACTCGTATGATACACGATTTTCGTGTCATAGCTTTCGCTCTACTTGGATGCGCGTTCGTCCACAAGACTTTATTTAGCTGTAGGCGCGCATCGTATTTTCGGAGCATCTTGGTGTGTGCCGTTAGAAGGCAGGCCCTCCATTACAACGCAGAGACGAGCATATGCGGCATCACTATTAATACTACTTCATTGGCTCTACTGCAGTTAGTTGTGGGCATTCAACAGCAAACTGCTCCTTGGGTCAGTCGATTAAATTGGTTCAGGCCAAACTTTCGTGTCAGCTGCCATCTCCACCAATCTTCGGGAGTTTCAGCTGGTACCATCATCGCTTGTGCGGAAAATACCAAGTGCGTCAATTTCAGCTCGTATCGTCATCGTTTGTGTGGAAAATACCAAGTGTGTCATTTTGCACGAAATGTGGCAATCGAAAGGTGTCGCTTCCATGTACGGATAAGGGCTTCGAGCTTGAGCTGGAGTGTTTTAATTTGACGTCACGGCACCGCCTTTACCTACCGTTCGCAGTTACTGTCATTGTCCACACATACTGCCAACCTTTGTTCACCTGCCATGCGAGTATACTCGTCGCCCATACGTGCATGTTGACGGTAATTCGTCGTCAAAAAAATGTTCAGAAACTTCTCGTACGAGTATCAAGTTTACGCAGAAAGCTCCACGAAAACCATGGGGTACCCGAAGTTCTCTTTTTAGTCCGATGAAAGGCGTTATCTGCTACACGTGTGTATTACATACAGCTTGGCATGGTGTATAGTGTACCAGGTATAGTAGTTACAGGAACGGCAAGAATATATAATCAGGGCCGGTTTGTTCGCTATCAGATTAGTATTGCTCATCTCGGTGATTTTTTTAGTGTGCCGGGTACCAATCAATGACACCCAATGATAATTACAGACGGATTGCCCTATAGCATTATAAATAACATCTGTTTGTTAATGGCGCGGAGTCTGAGTACAACCTAAAGTTTGAATGCAGTCACTCTATTAATACTATACACGGGAAGTGTTTGGACCATACTTTGGACACACCCAAACAACATGCACGGCGAGACTAGGAGTTTACACTTGCAACAACATTACAGTTTGTAGTCCTCTTTGTCATTCGGCATATAATACATCTCATGCATGTGTGGCACAATATGGCGTTTAACTTGCGTTCAACCTGCCACGATCACAAAGTTTGGCAAAATCACCGAGTAGCCAACAATGCCGCAGCAAGCAGTAGGTCCCACAGCGAATTTCGCCGCATCGCGGATAGTGTCTTTAAGTGTGTTCAAAATGGCCAGTATATTACTCGTAAAGCGGACATTTATTTCACTGAGATGATCGAGTGTGTGCCCACCTACTACCTCGATCGCCCTCCTATCCTCTCCTACACCGTCCGAACTGTCTTGTTTATTTCCCTAATCATGTATTAATAGTTGGCCGCATACTTCGAACACGTAATGCCGCCTCATATTACCGTTGTATCAACCACCACGAGCGCTCCTGTAACATAGAGAGTACGAGTCGCTTCGTGCCACTTCTGCCGCAAAACTTCACTTACTGTGGTGGCAAACACAGAGCTTCGATAACCATCAACCCAACAGCACATACCTCGAGGACTTTTCTAGACGGTGAATACGTCCAGGAATTGACTGCATGGTCTCTGCGGCAAGTTCTTGAATATTTTCTACGTTTTTTTTCTGCAGGCTTTCGTTGTGGCAGCAAGCATATATAATACATGGTTGTTGATTAGGTTTATGGTCAATCTGGGCCTCCTTGTTTCCCGCTACGTACGCGTTTGTCCAACTATTTCTTCTGCCTTCGGGCCTCATACGAAGTACTTTTTCACCTTCACACCGCGTGCTGCAGGGCCACGCCGATAACGTAAACGTGTGACTGCCGTAGATAGCCCATAAAAAAGGTCCCTGGCTTGCCCCTCGTACGCCCTTTGCTTTCGCCAGTTCTGACATACCTGGTATATTTTTTTATTACCCGATCGTATTATAATAGGCATTTCGTTTGTCACCCAACGATTGTGCATACTGCACTTTTGTACTCATACTACTGTAGTATGACGTCATGTAATGTACACCCAATCAATACCAAGTATATCATACTGGGCAGCGTCCGAAATCACCAAGGAGAAGGAGTGCACTCGTTTCTTGGGGCCCGGACATCGTTCGGACGACAGAAAATACGTGGAACCGCCGGGCTTCAAAGGTAACGTCTAGCGACGATGGTCAGGTGTAATACGGCAACGACGGCGACAGTACTGGGCGGTGTCTTGCGAGCGTAGCAATGCTTTGTGTGAGGATATGAACATCTGGAAGGTGACAAGGAAAATTGATGTCAGATAGTGGTGTAACGCGGTACACGACGGGCGACGGGTCAATGACGCACTTACTGTTGTATTACCAGGGAGTCTGAATACTACAGCAGTACAAGGTTATTGGTAGTGACCCACGTGACGCACTTGTTTATTTTTTCTGCTGACGAAGGCACACAAACATTGAGCAGGTTTCACGTTTGTTTGAGGATCACCACTTGCTAAGTTCTTCTTTCGATGGTGGAGGATGCCGTGCTGTCATATTGCGGCTTTGCATGGCTTGAGACAGACCCCGATTACGTTCCATTCACCGTTTCGATTCCGGGCCGTCTCGAGAATAACATGAACGCTGGTTGCGATGCATGCTGGCTTTCTCTGTGCTTACCTTCGGTATTGCTAGTATCAGTTCGAGTGAGACTGCAGCACATTTTTTATTGATCATGGGCGTACTGACTGTGTACCTTCGAAGGTTGAGGTTGTAAGGTCTGGCAACGAGGGGTGGGGTGGGCGTACTCACTTGTTGCTTGCCTTTGTCTTTTGAGCACTTACTACGCACCCCTTTCGAGACGGAGAACCATTCCTACTCCTAGTAGAGACAACCTCCGACATTTGGGCGCTCATTGCGTTTCCCCTATGTGTTGTATACATCAATTGTTATAGCTTACCTTCTCCCCCTTTCCTGTTTCGCCTTTTAGGACCATCATCTATCTCCTACGGTAGGATATCCACCATTTTCTTGCCATTGTCTGTATAGTGCACTAAGCTTCTCCATGCCATATTCGTTTATCTTTCTTTATAGCCTCCTCGAACACATCCCATTCCTCCTTTGCACATCTCCCATTTTCGGACAATTGACTCCTCTCCATCACTTTGCCACGCGGGCACATCTTTGCACCCTCTCGACTACTGGTATACCTATTTTTCTTCCCGTCAGATCCAGGTCCCCTGAACGAAAAAGCAGTTTGAGCGTTCTCGCAAAGTCCACTCGGCCGTGTAAATACGTTGTCATTCCAATCTCTTTTCTTAAGCCCCCGTGCTGGTAAATCTTCAAGTATTCTTCCCCTTCTATCTTTTTTTATCTTCTTCCTAAATTATCTGTTACTTCTGTCTTGTACCCCTCAAACTTATCCATGGACAGTATATCTTCTACTGGCGTCTTCCTCCTAATTTCCTCCGTAATTTGTTAACTACCTGGTACAAAAGTATGATAATTAGCTTGCTCCAATTCGTCCTTTTGTCACTTTCTCACACACAGTCCTATCGTGTATATATGGCTGGCAACGTTTTTTTTTTTTTACGTAGTCCATACTTTATGTTGTCATTTCGTTTTTCTCACGTCCCTAAATGTTTCAAGTGGGTACATTCCGAGTTCTGGATTCAACTAATAATACTGCTGTATTACTCGTCGTGCTTGAGCATCCTACAGTTTAGTACCTGTTAGCTGCTGCCATAGATGCGGTTTTCTTTCCAATTGTACTTCTCCTGCATGTGCTGGCTTTGGTACTTTCATATCCGTCAGGGACCATATGTTGATCCTAGTGTCTACATGCGAGTCTGGTAGGATCGCGTCCGCCTTGCTTATATGTGGTTCAACTTTCCCCACGACTGCGCCAAGGTACGCGTATTGGTCTACGATCGGTAATTAATCTTCCCTTCACTTCCATTTGAATGTTACAGGGTTCTCCGTGTTATCCTCGTTATGCATACGTATCGCGCACTTTTTTACGTCCGCTGTCACTCTCCTTTCTTTTTAGTATATTCTAGGGCCTCCTCGATTTGTTTTTGCACTGCTTCGGGTATTTCCGATATCCTCACGAAATCATCTACAAAAATGAGTCCCGACACCATGTCATCCCCACGGTGACTCACAGGTTTGCTGCTTCAACTGCGACTGCCATGTCATTAGTATATACCTTGGATATTGGTCAGGTGATAGCATGCATCATTGCGCAACTCCTTGTAAAATATCAACATACTCTGATAGTTCCCCGTACAACATCACCGCGCTTCTACCACATCCAGTAATCGCTGCCATCATTCTCCACATCTTTCCTTCGATCACAATTCTCCATAGCCTTTTCCACAACTTATCCCTCCATACCGTGTCATAGGCCTTCTGTGAGTCTTATAACACGCAATATGTTATTAGCGCGCGGAATCGGGGGTGTATTCATGTCATACATTGCCGTAGTCTTATGGCCATAGACTCCCCAATCCCGACAATGCCGGAATGAAACACATCGGGTTTTCACAGACCAGGCGGGCATTGCTTGCACCGAGAGTGAAGCGTCATGAGATGTTTCTGCGAGTCGCTTGAAGGGTAAGCTGCATCCTGCTAAGAGCCGCCCGTGAGGCCGATTTCGGGGGGGGCGGGGGTTCCTGGTGGAGACTCCAAGGACAGGTGCAACTAGTTGAAGTTTTTCACAAACAGGTGGCAAGCTTACCGAAAGTTTATCGGGCGTCGACCACCTGGTTCACTCTTTCCGGGTGCTGACGAAGTGTTGGAGGGTGGCAAGAGTCGAAGTGAGTGGTATCGGAGGAGGTACTCAATTCAGAGTCGATCGCTCCTCGCTCCTTTTATAACGACCATCTCAGTTTCGCAACGCTTCTTACGCAGTTGGACGAGGTTGAAGTCGTAGTGAATGGCGATCGGGGCTTTTTGCACGGAAACAGGGATATACTGAAGACCTCCAGTTACCATGTGAGGTATTAACGGTGGACGGATGTAAGCGGCCACGGGCAATCGCATTTTCTCCTGTTCATCTGGTGGAAGTCATGGCGATGATCGTGGCGGTTTCAGTGATGGCATGCTCTGTTTTATGGTTGGAGGGAATAGGCCAGCGGGCGGTCTACGCAATGTCCAAGGGGTGACACGACACACATGTCTATAAAACGGAGGAAGGAAGGGACACGAGCAGGGGCTAAACCTTCCCTCCGGTGGAAGGCGTATATAAATTGAGGTTCATATGAGGGGCGACAAATCTAGTATAGCAGAAATGCGGTGTTGACGACAAACCTGGCACGTTTTTACTATTTAAAGGCCGGTTGTCTGACGTATTAGTTGCATTGTTTTGGAACACATGCGATATCCAGTTTGGGTGTCAGACGTTCCGGGGGGAATTTTGTGTTCATACATGCACCTTTCATAGAAGTGAAGCTAAATATAACGTATGTCCTTGCGTTTAAAACCTGATGTTTGTTGGGCAACGGAAAGGAATATGAGTGATGGAACACATTATAGATGCTTACCAGGTATTCACACACACGGGATGTGTGTTGATTAGCGACAACGGAAGTCGATTGTTCCGTATGGGAGTATAGTGTGTAAGGAAGCAGCCCGTCAAATTTACCCTTGCAGGTATGTGCAAACACGAAAACATCACGCGATCATTGCAAAGGGAAAACATTACAGCATGAGGCATTACGGGGGATTAGCAAAAAGGTGCGCGACGCGCTCTCGATATTTACCCGTTTGACGCAACGAGACGGAGAGTAGTACGTTAAATGCCGAGTGAGGCATTGTCGAGGGGTCATAAGGCGTACTGTTTTTTCGCTAGTTTGACATTTTTTCCCTTTCAGCTTCTAGTGCTATCGCTCGTCCTTCCTTTCCCTCCAATACTCTTGTCTACCTCTGGAATGACGTGTGAAAGGTCTGATGCCTCCTGCCTGCTACGACCCCATTGGTTCATATGTATATAAAAACTCAGCGCTTCTTTTCGTTCTTGAACTCACACCAAGCTGCGCTTATTGTTGTAAAATCAAACGACCTTTGCTGCGCTTACGCTAGAGCAACAATAGCCGTGACCAGATATAAAATATTAAAAACTTTCCGGGTAGAAGTCCTCAAGATCAAGGGAGTGCAGGAATACAAGGGAAATAGTGACAGCCTCCGGAGTCAGCGGGCCTTTGAAGCAACATGTTGTATAGGACGCACGTTTGGACATAATTGTTTTCCACTTGGTAGCAAACAACTACGGGCGTACAAAAGCTTTGTGGAAGATTAGTTTCGAGTACTTCCAAGCTCACAGTGAAACAGGAGCACATTTTACGGTGAAAAATCAGGATTTGTTGATCCGTTGACCCTGAAACAAAAAAGGTGTTCTGACTTTTGTTTCTAAAATGCTAAATATCCAATAAAGCTTACTCGCGCCCCGTGGCTCACCAGGATTTTGCCGGTGTACTACTGAACTTTCACCCCAGAGGCGATGTCGTCTTGTCTCTGCCTGTGCGTGACACGAACATGTAAAAGCTGCGGTTTTGGAGGGGTTAAGTCAGTGGCGGTACAGCAGACAAAGCCGTATCAACTTTCGCCTGCGTATCGGACTTCGTACATGAGGAGAACATGCAACCTCGTCTGGAAGCCGTGGATGCGGAGACCGGTCGAAACCGTCGAAGGCATCTAGCAGATATCTCCGGGCTATATTCTAGTAGCTTGACCGTTCCGGTGGCTCGAGAGGGCTTATCCCCGAGCTCGTCATGTGACCAACCCTGACATCGACTGACTGTTGTGCCAGCTTTTTTATTTGCGGGAATTTTGGAGGAAGGCGCATACGGGATTGGAGACACGACGCGAGCAGACGCATGCCAACGTAAATACGTCGGTAACGTAAGGCAGTGCTGACCCCTTCGGACGGCGAAAGTAAATATACGATCCGAATTGTGGAGGGTGGGAGAAACCCTGCTTTGAGACCCTAGATCTGAGTTACGGCTACAAAAGGGCAAGGATTACAACGCGGAGCTAAATTCAAGGATGCAAGAACCAAGACACTAGCGGGAGTGACGACAATTTTTTTTATTTGGGAAGGAGTCGCGTACTACTTGGAGGCCTAGCATAGGTGCTCGAAAGATTTAGTACAGGTATCAGAAATAAGGCCCATGAAGAGGTATGGCCGAGCCCCACTGATCGATCGTTCATCGCAAACACTCAATGATCGATCGTCAATCGAAAACAGCACACTGGTAAAAACATTCCAGGTACCATGGTACCAGGGTACCAGGTATTCGTTATACCTTCACGATATACTTTGGGGGATACTGAAACTTACCAGTACCAGCTATCAGCGCACACGTGCCTGGTGCAACGGGATATATAAGATAGACACACCTGGGTGAATACTTGTACTACCGTGTCAGTAGTATGATGCAACAGTGGTGTATAGATACACCACACAGTAGTCTATCAATTGTACCACACAAAGCAGAACCACAGCGCGCGTGTCTAATTTCAGATACACAAATGATAATTATAGCGACATGGGAATGATGTCGCGCATCCAGTAAGTGTTCTGCTGTGTATTTTCTACCGACAACATGCCATGCAACTACTGTGCTTGACTGCTTGGAACGGTATGTATTGCTCCCCCCCCAAAAACCCCACACGCACCCCCAGTAACGCAGTTAATACCTTCTCCTTGTATCTGATTTTTCTATTACGAGTAGTGCCTCAACATTCTATTAATAATGCAATATAGTCATTTGCCCCAGCCGGTCGTTCGCTAATTTAGTGGTTACCCTCGAAAGCTGCTAGTGTTGATTTCGTGAGTTCGAGTCCCAACCACGTGGTGAGATTGTGAATATATTTCCAAAATAAACAAGAAGGAACCAACTGCTGAGAGCGAGTTGCAAAGGTAGGCGCAATGCGGCGCGAGTCGACGGGGGAAGAAAGGGATGAAGTTTTCTCGCGACAACGGATGCAATGCACGAAACGTAGTGGGGAGTGGGGGGGGGGATAGAGCCTGCTATGTGACCCCGGATCCGAGTTATGCCTACTGTAGGAGGGGAAGAGAAAAAAGGGTGAACATAGTAAAAGTGAAGAAGATTAGTTGTAGAATAGTATCGTTTGCCGGATGTGAGAAGACGTTGTGGCTGAGCTGAACGCGCCAGGGGTGTCACGGAGTCCACTACACCGACCCTCTCGTCTACAGTTATTTTCTTGGCCCCCTAAGGATGATGGGGGTCTAACGTACGCCAACGTACTTGGCCACGAGCCTGAGCCACTTGCACCTGCGATCTGGCACCGAAGCGCCACTGAGAAGTTCGGGGCTAGGAAATGGGCTCGTTGTCTTTTTCACGGTTCAAACATAGTCACCGTTGGTTCCCAGAGTATACTTCGACCGAAGACGAAGGTATCGCCTGGAACATTGCCCTCTCTCGCCCAGACTCGAGAAAAACACTCTTTGGTGGCGAATGCGACTACGTTGCTACCGGCTTCGCTTAATCGGGAGCCGCCGTTGCGGTAGCCATATCCTTGTTCCACTGCTTCGATGGTAAGACAAGAATAGCTGGTAGATACTTTGCGATAAAAACGAGGCGCGTATCCGGGGGAGAAGGGTAGACTTCTGTGACCATGGGTTGCTTAGAGTGACGTCAAACGTAAATAAAATTGCGCGTAGCCGTGGCGGGCCGTCGCACTGCATCGCGGCGTAGTCATGCAGCTTACGATGGAGACTATTCAATAATTAGTATCGCCCTCCCCTGTAAAACTCGCCAATTACTGCGTGAGCTAGACAACCAAAGTACAGTACCTTTTTTCGTTCTCTTAACGATCACCATGACTGCCGATGGAGTTATTAATATATACTTTGCTTTGGGTGGAGAACCGCAACTCTGCCCTAGGGGAAGTGTCGAGTAATGACATGTGTGTACTGTGTGGTATAGCACCTACGAAACAGCTAAATATAATATACCCATTGCCGTCCAACAAGTAGCCACACCAGAAAACAAGTCAGTCCATTCGACGTTGTCATCCGTCCGTATGAAGGTCTGCCTCACAATCGGTTCTGCAGCAGTAGAAGGATGCAGCTCATCCTTCATGCGACTCGCCACATACTTCACGGCGTTTCGCGCTTGGTGCACGCAATGTCGGTCTGGTCAGTGGAAAGCCATATGCGCTACGTCCCATTGTAGCGATGTGAAGGTTCATGGTCATACGACTACGGCCATGCATGACATGGATACCCCCCCCCCCCCCCAGCTAGAAGAGGGTTGTTGCCGCGAGTGTTTAATTTGAATACCTTTATACATTCAACACATCATTTCATCGTGGTGTTTCTGTTTCCACGCCTCCTCGGCCCGGGCGACCTTTTGTACCCCCGGCGGGCAACGATTCACTCGAACATGCCATAGTGATCTCGGAGTTGGTACCAATATGACATGAGTTCACTCCGCAGAAGGATTTCAGAACCGCGGATACATTATTCAGTACGATTCTCGTATTGCGTGGTGGGAGTCCGAATCAGTCCTACTTGATCACGAAAGGCTTGTTTGTGATGTCACGCTAGATATCATCGAGCGTGATAGACTGTACACTTTGAGGTATGTACATTAATGTTGGGGCATTACGCGTAACAGAAGCCGGATGCGTGTTGCGCCCCCCCGCAGGGGCTGCCGGAGGGCACCCCGGAGATCTCTTACCGTGGATTCAACCGCACCTTGGAAAGGTGTGCGTCAGGAGCTGTCTTGGAATGTCGTGCACAATCACTCACAAGCACTGCAGTACGTATTCAACGTTATTCTGGCGATGAATGACGACACCACTATATGTATTACCTGTAGTATTCTGGCTCTCTACGGTGGATCATTTAATGTAAGTATTTGATTGGATGAGGCCTCCTACGCCGGGCAGGAGGTCCCGTCCGGTATTTCCCCCCGCGCTGAGTAAAGTGGCGAATCACAAACTCTGCGCGGGGTTAGTACCTGTAAATGATCTGGGTATACAAGCCCAAGAATACTAACCCTAATGCCGGGTGGGTGGGATAGTCTCAAGGTATGGCGCGACCAACTCTACTCCCGAGGTTTCGGGAGCGAAAGGAAGAAGTGACCTCGCTTCGATACAAATTCCGAGACACATCGATATAAGCAATGGTTCCATTATATGTGCCAAATTTGAATCCATGGATTGGATTTCCATTTTACTGTAGTATTCTGGCTCTCTACCGAGGATCATTTAATGTAAGTATTGGATTGGATGAGGCCTCCTGCGCCGGCCTGTGTCCCGCCCATACTTCGTTATGCCTCCTTTCGGATTGCCTTTGTTTTGTTGACCGCTGGTCCGGGGCAGAACTGTCTCACCCAAACTTTTATCCCCTGAACTCAGTCCTTACTCGCACACGCCGCAAAGTCCTTTCTGAACTCCGGCCACAACAGTAGCTCGCTAGCGTCCGCGTAGCTCTGGCCACGTTTCTTCTTGCTACCCCGCACTTGTCCGCTCGAGGTAGCCCCGATGTAGTACTTCGCAGCTGACTCTGTCTTCCGGCCACCGATTTTCATGATCTCGTCCACAGCCGTCCCGGCGAGGGATTTGCTGAGCGAGCCTCCCACTCGAAAGGAGTGCATCGTGAAGTGGTTCGGCAGGTCTGCCATTCGCAGATAGCTTTGCAGGGTCGCCGTCATACGGGCCGCGGATAGAGAGAGACGGCCCGGGCCACCTTCTGCCGTAGCAACGGGGAAGAGGTGCTCAGTGCTTAAGTCCCACCCAATCCGCTGTGCGGCCGAGATGTACGCCGTAACGCCGTAACCGCCCGAAAGGCGCAAATCGCCGGGCAGTCCCGGTCCGCTAACACTACCACTGCCTCACTAGAGGCCCGCAGCGTCTTGCCAAACTGAAAGTTGAAGATCAAACCCTTAGACGCTGGGGGCCTCAAGACGTGCGAACCCACGGTAAAGGAAAGATAGTATCTCCTACGCATCGAATAGAAGCCAAGGAATACAAGGCGATATCTTGAGTCAGCGAAATACGCTCAGCCACAGAGCTGACCACCTGAGCGCGCAACCGCATGTCGTTTAGCAGATCTATGAGTGTGTGTTCCAGTGTCGGCACGGCCTGATTGACCTGAACCCCGACCTGCTTCTGTTCCTCAGATACGACGCCACCAACGGGCTCGAGCACGGATCTCCTACCCGGCGGACGGGGTCCCATTCCTCTCCCTGCCCGCTTTCTTTCATCGCCATTTTTAGCTTCGAAACAAAACCTTTTCGAACAGACTCGGCCGCGAACGATTTAGCACACGAAGACCCCGTCAGGCACGTATTGTCGCCCGCGTGGCCCACACCGGGGCAATACGCTTCGTGCACCATCTTAGTGCCTTTCCCTTGCGTGTCAAGGAAGCAGAGGAAATTAAAAACATTGTCTGGGGTAGCTGTTTGCCAACCCCAGGACCCCGCCGAAACCACGAGCACAAACGCGTCAAACTCATCGGCCACCCTGCTTTTTCGGACTTGACCGGGGCGCCCCTGCATCGCCGCCAGTACTTGGCGTCGACGTGCTTGCATCTTATCAACATCCACAACCACTGGCACCCGCTCCGGATACCGCGGGGCCGGCAGTGATCGAGCCGGCTGAGCGCCGCACTTCCAGCAGATATTAAACTGTGCAACGTTTTCTTCCTGACACGCAGAGCAAAACGCAAACCGAACCAAGTCCCTGACCGTTGCCGCCCTACCGAGAGGTGGCCCACCCTGAAGGTGGCTCCCGCCAGTGCGGTTCTTTTTGAAAGAGGATACCAAAGAAGGGGGAACGTAAGCCTCGGTGAGCGCTCGAAGACGCCCGAAACAGCGAAATATATGCACGCTACTGCAGTATGTAATGGCTGCTCGTCCCTGCGCGATAGTAGCTGAAACTTGGGCACCCGTCACCCTTTGGTACGGAAGCCTAAAGCGTATGCTATCATCCTCCAGCGAGGGTACCGCCAATTCTTGAGTCCACCATCTGAGCTAGGCCACTGAAACCGCGCGAAACGCGCGTGTATCCTTAATGGAAGTAATCGGATCAACGAGGGGCAGAGCTCTGCCACCCTGGTACGGAGTAAGTGAATCGTTGCCAGCACGCGTCGTATACGGGATGCTGTATCGCGTCATAAGCAGCCCCCGAAGACACACGTGACAACATTGGTGAGGTAATCGATTCAACGAGGGGCAGAATTCTGCCCCCCTTGGTACAAAGTAACTAAATATTTGTAAGCAAGCGTCGAAGCGAAGCTGTGTACCCAGGCGGGTCGTCGAGAAAACATGACGATTGCACCGACACCGGCAACGCAACTCCGTGCGTATCTACATGGGTGTTAATACAGTAACAGAAAGTGTGGATAACGAGTTGCGTTGGTGCCTGAGTACAGTCGAACAAAATAAACTAAAGTATATAAATAAACAAAATACATATATAAAACCATATACATATATGAAAACCCCAAACCCGTGGCGTTGGAGTATCGAGAGCGAATGTGATACCCTCAAAGGTGCGCCGTCACACGTGGGCGAGAATAATACAGCAGTATCGAGCGGGAGGGAGGGGGCACCACAGTACCAGACCCCAGAGGACCATATCCTCCCCTCCCCCGTCAAAACGAGAGAATACAGCAGTATCACGAGGGAGGGAGGTGGCACAAGAGAATACAGTAGTATCGAGGGGAGTAAGGGGGCACAACAGTACCAGACACCTTAGACACTCCCCCCCACCGTGAAAACGGGAGCATACAGCAGTATCAAGCGGGCAGGGGGGGCACAACAGTACCAGACCCCGTAAGACCATACACTCCACTCCACCGTCCAGACGCGAAATAAGCCGTATCAAGAGGGAGGGAGGGGGCACAACAGTACCAGACCCCGTAGGACCATCCCCTCCACAGAATACCGCCATGTCAAGGGGGAGTGAGGGGGTACAACAGTACCAGACCCCGTAGGATCCTACCCTACCCTCCCTTGTCAAACCGAAAGAATGCAGCAGTATCCAGACGGGGGAAGGGGGCACAGCAGTACCAGACCCCGTACTACCCTACCCCCCCCCCCCCTCCAACGTCAGAACGAGGGAATACAGCAGTGTCAAGCGGGCGGGAGGGGCACAACAGTACCAGACCTCGAATACCGCCGTGTCAAGGGGGAGTGAGGGGGCGCAACCGTACCAGACCCCGTAGGGTCCTACCCTCCCCGCAACTGTGAAAATCGAGAGAATGCAGCAGTATCCAGAGGGAGGAAGGGGGCACAACAGTAGCAGACCCCGTAGGACCCTACCCTCCCCTCCACCGTCAGAACGAGAGAATACAGCGGTACCAAGAGCGCGGAAGGGGCACAACAGTACCAGACCCCGTAGGACATACGCTCCACTCCACCGTCAAGGCGCGAAATCAAGCCGTATAAAGTGGGAGGGAGGGGGGCACAACAGTACCAGACCCCGGAGGACAATACCCTCCACTCCACCGTCCAACGAGAGAATTCAGCCGTATCAAGAGAGAGGGAGGGGGCACAACAGTACCAGACCCCGTCCGTAGGACCATAACCTCTACTCCACCGTCAAGCGAGGGAATACCGCCGTATCAAGGGAGGGTGAGGGGGCACAACAGTACCAGACCCCGTAGGATCCTACCCTCCCCTATACTGTGAAACCGAGAGATTGCAGCAGTATCAAGCGGGAGGAAGGGGGCACAACAGTACCAGACCCCGCAGGACCATAACCTTCACTTTAACGTCAAAACGGGAGAATACCGCAGTCTCAAGAGGGAGGGAAGGAGCACAACAGTACCAGACCCCGTGGGACCATACCCTATACTCCCCCGTAGCGGGAGAAAACGACAGTATCGAGAAAGAGGGAGGGGACACAACAGTACCCGATCTCGTAGGACCATACCCTCCCCTCCACCGTCAAGACGCGAAATAAAGACGTATCTGGAGAGAGGGAATGCGGCAGTGCCGCCGTATCAAGGGGGAGGAAGGGACCACAACAGTACCAGACCCCGTAGGGCCGTAGGGCTGTAGTCAGTACGAGCGGGAAAATGCAAATGTATCATGTACTCAGTACGAGCGGGAGAGTGCCGCAGTATCGAGGGAGACCCTTCGCTCCACCGTCCAACTAGAGAATACAGCAGCATCAAGCGGGAGGGAGGGGGCACAACAGTACCAGACCCTCTAGGATCATACCCTCCTCTGAACGTCCAAGCGGGAGAATGCAGCAGTATCAAGAGGCAGGGAGGAAGCACAACAGTACCAGACCCCGTAGGACCATACCCTCTCCTCCCCCGTCAGAACGAGAAAACCCAGCAGCATCAAGCGGGAGGGAGGGAGCACAACAGTACCAGACCCTCTAGGATCATACCCTCCTCTGCACGTCCAAGCAGGAGAATGCAGCAGTATCAAGAGGGAGGGAGGAGGCACAACAGTACCAGACCCCGTCAGGCCATACCCTGTACTCACCCCTCAAGCGGAAGAAAACAGCAGTATCGAGAGGGAGGGAGGGGGCACAACAGCACCCGACCCAGGATCTCACCCTCCCCGCCACCGTCCAACGAGAGAATACAGCAGCACAAAGAGCATACAGCAGTATCGAGGGGGGATGGGGGGGCACAACAGGACCCTCCCCTCCCCTCGCCGTCAAAGCCAAATCGCGGCCTGGTACTGTAGTCAGTACGTACGAGCGGGACAATGCAAATGTATCCTGTACTCAGTACAAGCGGGAGAGTGCCGCAGTATCGAGGGAGACCCTTCGCTCCACCGTCCAACGAGAGAATACAGAAGTACAACGAGAGAATACAGCCGTAACGAGACGGAGCGAGGGGCACCACAATACCCGAGCAGGATCACACCCTCCTCGCCACCGTCAAACGAGAGAATACCGCAGTACAAAGAGCATACAGCAGTATCGAGGGGGAGTGAGGGGGCATTCGCGCTTGGTGCAAGCAATGTTTGCCTGGTCGGTGAAAACCCGACATGCTCCGTCCCGGCATTGTAGGGATGCGAGGGTCTAAGGTCATACGACTACGGCCATGCATGAGATCGAGTACATCTCTCCTATCGAGTACACCCCCCCCCCCCCCCCTCCCCTCCCCCGTCACAACCAAATCGTGGCCTCGTACTGTACTCAGGACGAAATGCAGAAGTATCCTGTACTCAGCACGAGCGGGAGAGTGCAGCAGTATCGAGGGAGAGCCGTGAGCGAAAGGACACCGCCAGACCCGGCACCTCGCCATTCACCCCTCGACTCCACGGACCCCAGTACGAGCACATACCACCATCTCGGGTAACTCGAGTACCCTCCGCATAAGCACGTCAATTGGCAGGGGGTGAGAGGACATGGCGGGATCGTAGCATAACACGCTCTACCCCCACACAATCTTCGATACCAATCCGTGTCCCCACGTACTCAATCTCCGACACCAATGTGTCTTTGTCGCCCTGCACCCGTTTATTGTTGTTGATCTACGGCCAGCGGGGACAGCGGTGCCAGACCAACCCAACCTCGTATACGCGAGAAAGCGGCAAACACACTCGCGAGTCTCCGGGGGGTGCGTGGATGTAGTGACGCTGATCAGCTCCTGATCATCCTTGCTCCTTGGTTCCGTAGGATGAACCTACGGGGTCCCACTCGGACCAGCTCCTCCCGCCCAAGACGAGCTCGCTCCAGCCGAGGCACCCCCAGCGTTCGCCCCACCGGCGATTTCGACCGCCTCGAACGGGGCAGCACGTTCCATCCTCCCCGCAGCCTCTACTCTGACTCCCGGCTGAAGGGCTGCACCTTCCTCGTCTGCTCCGTTGAGCAGAACACAGTGCTCCCACTCCAGGAGGATACCCGAGGACCGGAGCAGGTCGATGACGTGTCCCACCAATAGCCTGGTGGATCCGCCTCACGGTACGCACGTGAGGTTCCGGGCCTCCAGTACTTGGGGCCATGTGTGAGAGCCCGGGCGGGGGGGCACCTTGGAAACCAACCCGCCGAGCGCGCACGCAACCTCGTGCCGTGAACCCACCGCAGAGGGTCGGTGTTGAACGCGTGATTCGCGGCATCCTCCAATACTCTCAAGACTTTCGCAACCGATTCGTAAAGCTTACGAGGTTTCGGGAGCGAAAGGAAGAAGTGACCTCGCTTCGATGCAAATTCAGAGACATTTCGATATAATCAATAGTTCCATTTTTTGTGAAAAATTTGAATCCATGGATTGGATCTCCATTATGTATTACCTGGTATATTGATACCACGATCGCATGCCACCATGCTTTAATGTGAGCGCCGCTGAACAGCCGAGCCTCTGATTAATTGCTGAAATCAGAACAATCGGGCTGGTATCTCGCCTGCGTTCAAGACGCGTGTTTGCTTCGTTTTCGTTTCTTTATTTTTTCCTATTATTTTTCCCTTTCTTTCTTCTTTCTTTTCACTCTTCGTGGTTTCCTTTTATTTCCCTATATATTTTTTCGAGTTCACACATAGTACCATGGATGATATGTTCCCCGGTGGCTTGGTAGGTGGTCCGTGTGCCTATCAAGATCAATACCGTGGGCTCGAGTCTCACCGAGTGCATGGTCGTCGGGACTTTTCTTGCATAAAAAAATGATTTTTAGAGGAAAGTGCGAGAGCATGAGTTTGCTACATTCGATGCAAATTGACGAGCAGTGGGAATGCTGAACCCTATGCGCAACAAAAAATAGAGGCACGTACCGGGAGGGAGAAGGGACGACACCTGTGATCACGGCTTGTCCAGAAGATAGTTGAAGGTAAAAACCTACGAGAAAGACTGGAAAGTAAAAGTGACGGTAAAAAAAAAAATGACACGGGAAGGTATACCAAAGCTCGTTATTGTAGTACCAACTCCCTTTTACGGACTGGTGTGATGCTGCCGTGCGCACTGTTTCGCACTTGTTTGTTTTCTCTCCTCGAGATGCTTTTTGTTTTTCAGCCTGTTGTGATCACAGGCAAGGTTTCAGGGAAGTGAGTGAATGTGAGAACATCATCACCATCACAATCATCATCTGGTATGTTGATATCAGAGTGGTGCATTCTTGCAGCTCTAACCGCCGACTCCCCAAACTTCTGTCTGTAGGCAAATGTCTAAATAATATATCCGCCTGCGGCGAATAAACACGCCCGACATTTGTTTTCATCTGCATCGAAAATGTTGCGGCCTACGAAATCGAAGGTGCGGCATGCCTTGCATTGCCTCTGGTGGAAGTTGTGGCAAGCCGCGATTTGGACCCGAAAGCGGTGCCAGCGCAATATGTAGCTTAACAACTATTATGCTATTTAACCGTATATATAGGGTTCTACTTGGTGTGGTACCAGTTAGGATGTTTTGAGAGGCGTAACGGATGATATCGGGTAGATGGGATGCTAACGTCTGTTGAGCTGCTCCTTCAAATACCTTCTTCCGCGCTCGACCCCGAGCCATCCCGAAGATGAGAAGCAATGGGAAAGATGTGTAGCACAGAAGGAGCGTGGGGCGTCAGTACCAGTATCGACAACCCTGCGCCCTTCTCTCTACCGCATTACCTTTACGTCTGGCGTCCATGGAGACGGGCATGCCTCCACTGAGTAGGAGCCGTGTAGTTCGGAGTTCTTCTTTCCCTTCCGTCTCAATCTTCCGTCTGCCTCGGAAAGCCCTCACCTGCGAGCATTATTGCTTCTTTTGGGTTTGTTGTTCGTGATCATTGTTTCCATGTGGACCAACTTTCGATATTTTTGCTCAGCCTCGATCAGGTTTCGACGGCCCTTGCGTATCGCTAAGCGCCTCCCCAGCCCGATATCATCGTGAGTCTGTACCGCTCATGGTCTCGTGATTTTCTTGACGACTTCCCTCTTTGACGCCTCGAGATCTGTTATCCATAATCTACATTTTTCTGCAGAATACCTTACGGCTAGCTTCAAAGTACTAACCTCTTTGTGTGCCTCATTTTCTCGAAGCATCCTGTTGTCCAGACACATATAGCGCAGTAGATATATCATGGCAGCCACTCACCAAGCGAAGCCCTTGCCCCACCAGCGATTACATCACCGTCTGAGGGGGGCGCGTTCGAGTGCTGCTGTGTAAAACATGAGCGTGCTCGATCCATCGGAGGATCAGGCTCCTTCGCGTTGTAACACGCGCGTTGTTTCAATCCTGCAGCTTCGAGTAGATACTGCCTGACCCAACTTCGACCAAAACATATGATAGCCTGACCCAACTTCGACCAAAACAGAAAGAAACCTTTGTTCAGCCAAGGTCTGCTGCCGTCCGAAGTTGATTTTTGTGGCTCGAACGCGATGCGCATTTTCTACAGCAGTAGTTCTGCGCTTTATTTTCGTTCGTGTCAAATATCCGAATCCCAGCTTATGCCGGCGCTCGCACGCATACCGCGCGGAGTCTGGCTTTGTCTACACCAGTACGGTGTTGCACCGCAAGCATGCTCTCTGTACGATCACGCGCTGCGCGAATCACGGAGTTTTGCATGTTAGTTTCTGCGGTGCGAGTTTCGTATGATCTGCTCGATCTTAGATCTTGATGTTTCGATCTTGCAGTTATACGATATCGTATCGAAAGTCGAAAAAATGAGTGACCATATTTGCCTACTACGGGGGACCATATTATAGTGAATAGGACCAAATATTGTTAGTAAAAATAGCTAATTATGTGGGTTTTTATGTATACCATAGGTCCTATTAACTATGGTCCCCCGTAATAGAGATCGGCAGTACTCGGATCGCGTTGATGCTACAACTAAAAACCTGCCAGCTAGAGTTTGCTTCATGGTGTCGTCCTGTGTGCTTGTGTCTCTCCTCTTCTCTGTTTCCACGACTCTTCTCTGTTTGCAACACCTCTTGTTGCCGATATGTTCATGCCTTCTCGATAACTAATCCGCCCCCGAATCACTTCGTGACCTTCAGTTCTGTTCCGGTCCTGTTGGTGAAGTTTGAATACTGCTGGTACTGCGCGCTCTACCCCTATAGTTCTACACTCCGGTGCCAGCGTTGCCCCACAATCCAACCAATAGCTTGAAAAATCACACCAGGTATCAGATATGGCGTCTCCCAACCCCCATGACGAGGAAGATTGTATAGCCCTAGACCTTGCTCCTCGACAACCTGGGATTAGTTATCAGAGTAAGAATGTAGTGAGAATTTAGGGAAGGCTATACATTATATTGTCGATCTGGGCCAGATCATGATGATGCCGTTCTCACTTTTCCTGTAGCTTCTTTAAATACTCTAGCCCGTGGCCACAAAACAGCCTGAAAAAAAAGCGAGAGTCTCGATGGGAGAAAACGAACAAAAGGTACGAAGCAAGGCACGGTACACAATGGGACGATACGAACGAGCTAACGGATTGTGGTATAACATCTCGTATCAATCGCACAACCAATACTACCAGGATTATATCCATGGTACACAAGTACACCCGAAGAAAGAAGGACAGGGAAAATAAAATCACGAAGGAAACCAAATCAAAACGAAAATAAATGAAAAACAATAGGAGCATAAGAAGAGGAAGAAGATGAAACACAACGTGTTCTGAGGACGCGGGTCAAGTCTCGAGGTGACAAGGTTTCTGTACATGCTGGTACGAGCAGTCCTCCTATGGTGTGTCCAGCTCATCGACCAGCATAAGGACGACACAAGAAGACCTGGCGGAACACAAGACAAGAAGAGGGTGGCTCAAATAGGCATCACAACATTGAACGAGCAGCCCTGTGCCCAGCTGATGGATCAAGAATGATACAAAAGACACTAACGACGGCAGAGACAGACAAAAGGAGGTTAAAACACATGAAAAATGAGTAAAAGAGGGTCGCTAAAACAAAACAGAATATAAACAAAATACGGCGACGTAGCCGACGCAGAACGGCAGAGTACAGCGTGGGGGGGGGGGCATCGACTTAGCAGGGAATAGGGTATACAGCAAACAAGGTATCAGGGATTGTAGCGGCAGTACGTGCGTGGTCGCTGGGCCTCTCAACTAGAAAGGCGGCCAGTGCCACGTTCCGGCGGGTGTCTTTCCTTTCTTAACCAGCCCAGCTGCTTTTGCTACGCCTCTTTCAACGCGACTCCTCTTCCTTCTCCCCCCACCGGGCCTTGGGACCAACGGTGTCTTAAGTTGCTGCCTATTTTGTACCTCAAGCGCTCGTCCGATTATCGCATTCTCACTCGCCTTAACAAACCAACGCGTTGTGTATTGCTCTGCCGCTCCCTCAACACGTCCTAACCACTTGACCGATTTCTCCGCCGCCAGTATCCATTGTGTCGCTTGAGTAGTCGATAGGTCGAGACAACTGATCCAGTCTTGTTCTTGCCCTCCGAAGAGATCCATTCCCTCCCCCAGTTCCCCAAACATCACTCGTTTGGGTAGCCTCTCGGTACCCATACGAGCCACTAATCCCGCTAGAAGTATCTTCAGCGTTCTCACCGTCGTCTGGAATGTTTCTCACAGCCAGTCTTGACGAGTGCGTCTTCGTAGGAAAGCATGTGGTAACCGTCGCGATGCTTGCTCTTCCGTCCGATGTAGCGGACGAGAAACCGGTGGTGAGCCGTGCGCATTGTGGTGATATGGGTCACGGTGGGGCTCCACGTGACACACCCGTATCGCGTCCGAGGTAATGTAGACCATGCTACACAGATGTGTCACGTGGAGCCCCACCGTGATCCATCTCGCCATACTGAGGACAGCTCACCACCGATTGGTCCTCCGCTGCATCGGATGGAATAAAACAAATCGCGACAACTACCATGCTTTCCTGCGCAGATGCACTTGCCAAGACTGCTGGAAAAAACTCGTCGAGACAACGGTGCCAAAGCGCAAGATACTCATTTGCGGGGTTCATTGCTCATATGGGTGACAAGAGATTACCAAATGAAGGATGTTTGTAGAACTGGAGGGGGCAAAGCTTTAATTGAGAGAACAAGAGCAGGACTGGACGGTTTGTCTTAAACGCGACCTGTCGTTGTTTATCTTGAACACCGAAGGTGAACAAGGGACGCTGGCAGCGAATACTTTGGGCAAGTGGTTCAGACGTGTTAAGGAAGCGGCAGAGCAGTACTTGAAGTGCTGCTTCGTTACGGAAAAGGAGAATGTAGTAGAACGACGAGCGCTTGAGTACAGAATACGCAGCAAATTAGGACGCCGTTGGACCCAAGGTCCGGGGGGGCAGGAAGAGGAGTGGCGTTGAAGGAGGCGTAGTAACAGCAGCCTCCGAAAGAACTGGCCATCGGTCTACGTAGTTGAGACGCCCAGTGACTGCTGCTTAATGCTGTGTTACAATCCCCGTCGTTGTTGTTGTGTTGCCATATCCCCTACCAAGTCGATGACATCCCTCCCCCCCCCGTACCCTGCCATTCTGCGTCGGTTGCGTTATCTTATTTTGTTTCAACTTTGTCATATTTGTTTGACCCATCGCTATTTTGTTTTGTTTTGTTTTTTTTTTTTCTGATTTTGCTTATGTTTTTTCGTTTTTAACCCCCCTTGACCCGTCTGTGTCCGTCCTCTTTATGCCTGTTGTGTCGTCGTTGACCAACTAGCTGGACAAAGAACTGATCGTTTTTTTCATCTTAGCTCTTCGTCTATACCCTCTTCGTGTGTTCTTGCCTTTCGTCTGGTCTTGTGACCTGCCTTCGCTCTGAGCGCAAGTTTGCTTCGTTTTTTCTTTCTCTCTTTTTTCTTTTTGTTTTTTCGTTTGTTTTTTCACCCTCTTCGTGTTTTTTAGTTGTTGTCGGGTGTGCATATAATGCCATGGACATGTTCCTGGTACTATTTGGTTGAAAGTGATATGGGATTGTATGCCACAGCTCGCTGATACTGTTTCCCTTACGGACTGGTATTGACGTGCGCACTATTTCGTGCTCGTTTATTTTCTCTCGTCCAGATGCATTTTTGTTACAGCCTGTTTTGTGACCACATACAGGAGTTCAGGGACATGAACTAATGCGAGAACATCATGATCGTGGTCTTCACAACTTCGTCTTTGAGCATCCGCAATTTGGGCGGGGCGGTGCGGTGGGCTTGTCATAAAGTGGCCGGCCATACCGTCTGATACATAGGTTAGCCAGCAGCACGCGCCGGTTGGTCTCGATAGTAACGTCGGCGTTTTCGAACACAGTTGACCCAAGGCACGAAACCTTGACGTTTGTTTTCACATCTGGCCGGCTGCCTTAGTAAGGAAAGAGACCCTTTCCATTTTGTTCGTGCTCAGGCTCATGATCTTCGTTTTCACTTCCGGATTTGTCAATCCACACGAATCGTATACCGCAACGATATCTGCCATCATAATCAGACGGCTGTTCCTCGATCTGGAAAATATGCCCGCTTCGTCTGCATACATCATTCCCTAGATCGGTTGTGGCTCGGCCAAAGTCTCGTGGGGTTTATTTTGCTCTTTCTCCGGTCCCGCTCGCCCCCCCCCCCCCCCCGCCTTCTCATTCATCACCTTGGCGCATACTGTATCCTTCACCACATCTGCATTGATGCTAAACCACTCTATTGCCACACGCAGCACGGCAGTAAATGAAACGTTGAACAGCACTGGTGCGAGCACTCATCCTCGCCGCAGGCTCTGTCCCACGCCGAACCAGTCCGAACATTCGCCACCATCTGTCCGGACGCGCGCTTGTATTCCATCGTGAAAGTGGCGAATAACCGCGGGCATCTTTGATGTTACGCAGAACTGAGCGAGCACGGTCCACGAGACAGTTCGGTCGACTGAATCGCATGCCTCGGTGAGGTCAACGAAGCACATGTAGAGAGGTGTGCTCTTCTTTCGCACTAGTTGGCGAAGTCTTCGAGCATGAAGATCATATTAATCGTCGACCGTTGCGATCTGAAGCCACATTGCTACTCCGGCAGGATATTCTCTCGGTCACAAATTGCTTAGGCGTTTGGCGGAGAACCTTGTACCTTGCGAGCGTGTGTCACGAACAAGATGCTTCGATAGTTACCGCACTCCGTTCGGTTTGTATTCTCTGGCAGCACTATAATCATGACGTGTTTCCACTTCTGTGGTACGCCCCTGCCCAACCAGATGATGATCACGACGACGCGAAACTGTTCCAGTATACGGCGGTTATCATCGTGATCTTCATGTAAAGGCGAGTTTGAGCAGCTGAGCTGAGATCTCATCGCGTCCATTTTTTTGGTGTGGCATGCGCTTGATGTTATCGAAGGCAAATCATCGAGAAGTGTGCACGGGGGACAAATCGTTAGCTCTTCAACGATGTTCGGTTCGGGCGCTGGCGATTAAGCATTAGGCAAAGTACTGAACCAATGTACTCACCGATCGCGAATATGCTCAATATCACGAATAAAGCTGCCCTCTGCTTTATTGATGTGTAGGGAGCCGCACGATTTCCCCTCGAAGTCCATCCCCTTCTGGTCGTCATCTATGATGCATAGCTCGAGGCGACGGACGAATTTCTCGAAGAATCTCTGCGCAACTTCGATCCTCACGCGCTCAAGGCGTTTGCCTGCTGTTTTCGAGGACTTCCTGAGGTTACGGTAGTCTGGATTCGCGTGCATGAGCTCTTTCGCGGTTTCCTTCTCCTGCCATGTCGCAAGAATTTCTGCCTTCGGTTCCTCGCTGGCACACCACCCCGCCGGTTCTTGACTGCGTTTCGCACGTGGCGCGATGCTAGCTGCGGTCGATAGCATCGCTTCAGCGAACACCGTTGCCATGTTATCAACATCCGTGCCCGGGGGTAGGGGTATGAATCTGCCGATGAAGGCTCCTCAAAGATGGAGTCTTTCCATCAGTTTTTGGAGGTCGATCGCCCGCCTGCCTTTCGTCAAATCGTCGAAGAAGCCGGGGGTCTTGCTGCGACTAGTTTGTGATCTGATTCAGGTTTCACTAGAGGCGCCTTCTGCCATCAAGCGACATTTGCTGCGCAGACGCGGCTATTCAGCATATATATATTTAAGGAAACGGTGGGAAACATCCTTTGAAGACGATACGAAATGCGCACTAAAATAAATCTTCTTCCCGATCCCAAAATTCCTGCAAAACGTTTCGAATAGAAAAAAGTTCATAAATGTGATAGTTTTTTCCCGGCACACACGCTTACACGACCCCGCTTGGTCGCCATAGGGGGGGTAGAGCTATTCAGATTGGCGACCCGAGCAAAACTCGGGCCTCTGGAAGGTCGAGATACCAGGCATGAAAGCAGTATATTCTCTGCACGTTTGGATTTCGGGTGGTGGTTTCTGTGTGCTTAAGCAACAAACTCCTAAGGGGAAAAAAACAGGCTATATGAGGTACTAGCTGTGCGGTCATGATTCCGGTTTTGTTTTTTCGATCGTCTATTTTGAGGTCCGTTTTAATCCTAAACGTGCTGAAGAACATGTTCGCACCAAAAAAATGCGCCAACTGCATTTGTTTTAGTACACAAGAAGGTACGATTTTTAACTTTTGACCTCAGATTTGTAATCGCCAGCCCACCTTGATTTTTTCGGGGAACAATCGGGAGCGGGAGATTTAAGTACAGTTCTCGCTTTTTGTATTTTGGGAGTATTGACGCAGCGAGCAGACAAAACCCGTTGAAACCCGGGCGCTAACATCGTATTCTTCCTTAAATCGCTACGCCCATAAGCAAGGAGGCACCCTGAGGGCAGCATATTTTTTTTCGTTGCTTAGGGGATTTTTCATCATCATCCCTCCCCCTGGCGAATTCTATATCGCTTCATTGTGGAAGGCGTCTCGAGGAGGTCGCGCACGGTGACATTTCGTACGAGTCGTCTGCCTGGTTGCAGTGTGAGGATATAGTTAAGGCGGTAGTGATCTTTCCTAAGATCCAGACTTTGGGAGGTCTACTAGATTCCATGCTTGGGTACTGAAAACCGTATTGCAGGTCAAGTTGGGTTCTGCTGAAAATGCAAGCAGTCGCCGTCCGCTGTTATTCAGCGTATCCCGCCCGGATGCACTCAGCACCTTGTCGTCGGCACAACCTTCTCCCCTCGTGCCAGCGCGAACGCTAGCATCCATCATGACGAGTAGGTGCTCTTCTTTAGGCACTTCTGCATCTGTGATGCCTAGTGCGGAACAAACGATACCCTTGTCACGGGCTAATCTATGACTATCAGTCGGAGCGCTTAGTCGCACTTTGATGAGTCGAGCGCTGATGTACTCCACAGCCAGTCCATCCTTTTCCATATCCTGCAATGCCGACTCATTGATAGCTAGTCTTACTCCGTGTTGGCTCTTGGCCTCCGTACCACCCCCACCAGCTCCGCTGAAGTAAACGGTTCACCCCACCGCTGTGAATTTATTCTGCCCGTCCCGTCTCGTCTCCTGCAATCCAACAACCTCACGCTTGCTTTGCCTAAAGACCTCAATGATCTCTTCAGCATGTCCACATTAGCGGAGAACACTGTGTACTGCAGCGGAGCTGCGGGGGTGGTACGGAGGACAAGGGTCAACGCGATTTAGGGATAGCCATCATAAACCTACTTGCAGGCCACTAGCGATGAGCGGTATGCTGCGCGTTTCACTCGTGCTGTGACAAAGAGGGATACTGGAGAAATGACTCACATGGACATCCTTTATGGGCAGCTCGAACCAGCGTGTCAAAAATATCTTGCGTCCTGGCCGACGGCGAAAACCCCCTCGCCTAAAAATGCGTTGCATCCGGGTCGACGACGAAAACATTCTTGCCCTCCTGCCGTTGTCGTGCCCCACTATTCCCGCCGTACTGAACCCTCGGCGTGGGGTGTGGGAAACTCGCGAACCGAGCGCGCGAGGACAAAGTCCTTCACTGAGGAGACGCTTGCCGAAGCCTGGAAGTGTCGCCTAGCAACATGAACTGACAGACCACGGACTGGCGTCCAACGCTTGTGCCGTGATTGCGGCATAGGGGGACATAATAACTGAGGTGAAGACGACGGCATCTGCAGTAGAGCAGACCGCCGTGACGACCATTCGCCACTGCACTGCCATCGCCAATGACACCAGTACCCTTCTCCAACTTGCAGTGTACGTTCAGTGTAATGCCAATCAACCACGTTGCCCGTTTGGAGAATGACAGAACGCCACGGGTGGTCTGGCTTTGACGATTTGACCCTGGGAGGTTCGTCGCTCGAGCGAACCAGTAGGTGAGACAGCTACAGGTGAAAGGATCGTGGCCATTTTCTGGCCGGAGGGCTGAACGTTGCTGTAACAAACGGATTGTAGTTGACCGCCGCGATATCAGCGATTACCGCATACACACGATACAACACTGCTCGAAGAAAGCGCCAAGAAACACCATTTTCCGTGGCTGGGTCGAGTTCATATAGCGTAGATTCGTGCTCTCCTACAACTATTGGGGGCGTGTTACCACTTTCACACGAGTTTCGTGCATTTCGCGCACTTTCGCAGTATCTCCAAGGGTCGTCCGTGTATACCCGTTACACAAGGGACGGGTCTGTGCCCTTGGGGGAGAGTCGCTTAGTTTGTGAAAACCGGCCCATTTTTCGGGGCTTGTGGCAGCTTGTACATGTGTTTGGGGCAAGTGTTGCTTGCTCGTGCTAGCCTCCTACAAGCTCCTCTTGCCGAAAATCGGATACCAAGTGGCAACAACGGGGGGGACACTTTACTGGAATATACTAACGTCACGAAAAAGGGCGAACATATTGAAGAAATAACCTTTCCAGGCAAACCAAAGGCACCCAGTGAACACGCACGAAGGAACGTGGCTGCCCAAACGGTCTGTCATGGGAGGGGAAAGCGTTGCATGCGTTTGAATCGACCAAGCAACAAAGCGTACATGCGCAGGTTGGGTATTTGAGTTTTATTTATTCGGGATGGTGCCGGGGGGGTGTTCGTGTTCTTCGTGATACCGTAGTTCATATCATGTGCCTCGCTACCTGTGCTTCCTTGTCATTGACGTGCTACCAGTACGATACACAACATATCGTGCTACTACGACTCATGATTCCTTTCTCTAGCAGAGAGATGGTACGTTCATACTTACAAAAATATCACAAACTAAGCGTACCACTAACCAGTGTTTTCCGGTACTGGTAGCACGGCAATGAAAGAAGAAGACGTTCGAAAACTTAAAAACCAACGAAATGGTCCGTGAAAATAGTGGCAGATCACAAGGGGGGCTCGGTTCAAGGCGTAGATGATGCAAGAACGACCGTAGACGGTCTGGCATGGCGGGCATACCCAAATGCAACGACGTTTTTCCGGGCTTTCACTCATCGCGAGGTCGACCAAGAGAACAGACGAGGATTTCGAACGATTGGATCTTTGAATTTGACTGACAGGCGGTGGGTCAGCCCAAACCAAGTAGGCACAGTCACAGGTGTTCTCACCTCACACACCGGTTAGCGCATGGTACCCGATCGCACGTCAACAGCTACAGGCTATTCTGCCTGCAAGCTAAGCTACAGATACGGCCCGCCCTTTGCCGACTTGTTCTTGACAGTATACAGCTACATAGACGCAGATGTTTAATCTGTTGGACGAACGCCGTCTATTGCTATTCCAGACACCTCGAGTTCCCCGATTTGTGTCCTCCACAGGGAACCAGCTGCTGGTGGGGATCTAGTTAGGCGACTATACGTTTCCATACATTGGGGTTTCATCTGCGAGCGGGTCAGCACTGAAGGAAACGTAGAGTTTCTGTGTACGCGTGGGATCTCCGTTGTTTGTTTTTAGTGGATGATGCGTGAAATGATAGGCTTGGAATGTAGAACTGTGTTCCAGCTACTGTAGTACATTATATTCCCTCGAACTTGACGGGTGAAGACATAACCTACCGTCAGCTACATCAACATTTTCATCGGGAATGGAATCAAGATCCTCATATCTCTATTCCATGGGCGAGCACGAGCTTCTCACATACAAGAAAGATACCAAGGATTTTACATTCAAGCTAGGGTACCAGTTCTGCACACAGATACATCTTCAAACTCCTTACGTTGGAGCACGGAGCCGGGAGCCGGGCCTCGAGCATCGTTAACGAAGGAAGATGCCGGCCACAAGAGATGAAGGGAGTCGTTCAAAAGCCCTACGATCGCCATTTAATGGCAAAGAAGAGTCCAGACGGTCATACGTTTTGCGACAGACGGTCAGCAGCGGCGTAGTGGCGTAGCTTGTGGAGACCTCCGGGCGAAAAAAAGCGTCAAGTAAAGTACTCGCCTAATATGGAGGAGCAGCAGTTGCATGAGCACTGACGGTGACGACAACTTAATGTTTTGGTTGGCCAGAGTACGAACACCATGTGCCTTCTATCGAATACACAAGATGTAGCGAACAACCCGCCGACAAGCCAGCGAAGGCGCCAGAAGATGTATGGTTGGCATCTCAAGGCACCTTGTGTATGAACGTGTATCCTCGTACTAGAAAACCTAGCGATCATTGCGGCGCTCGACGCCACACCCTGTGGAGTAGAGACACGCAATGCTGGGTGTATGGACGTCTGTCAAAGGCTACAGTAGGTTGTGTAACAGGTAGAATACTACACGGTATCAACGGGCGGTATGCCGCGACCACTGCTCCTAAGCAGCGTGATCGCTGAAGTATCTCGCCCGTGCGACCGTTGGGAATAGTTCCCCCCCAGAAGCCGAGCTCCGTTTTTGCGCCGTTCGCTGTATTGTTAATGAAATCGTCGTCGTATGCCTTCGTTCAGACACAAGTTTCTATATCCGTTAAGGGATGTCACTGCTGCTGTGAACACGAGGGAGACAATTCGTTGCAAACTACTCTGCATTGAAGGTTTTGCGTGCACATGATGGTGTGTCGTATGCCACGTCCCAGAGGATGTGTGGCACTAGGTCTAGTGTACTTCGTGTCACCTATCGTCGGTATATGCGTGTTTCTTCGGTTTAACATTAAGGAAAGACAAAGTAAAAGTAAATATCTCGTATCGCATAAATCGTCGAGGCGATGCTGGTTGACGTTAGTGGTGAAATACTGCCGACTCACCGGTCATTACTTCTAAGACATGGTATTCTGAACCTTGGGGATTTCTTTGAACTCGCGCAGTTCAGATATTTGGTACACGAAACACCCAAGCAGGGCATGCACCACTGCCCGTCGTTTACGAGAGTGTACGACCGCAACAATGCAAATAGATGTATGGTTGTTTCAGTAAGGCCTGAGTTCGCTGCTGTCTCCACGTGGACTTCCTGTAGATCTACCACGAAGTTCTGTAATAAGGTCATCAATACTATAGTACAGACCAGACGCATGCTACGTGTTGTATATATTCTTGCTTTCGTCATGGACGGCACACTCAACGGGAAGAACCGAACCAACTCAAGCGAACCGATGAAGCTTCCGCTCAAAGGGTGAAACGTGGCGGTCGACAAAAACATAAACGATGTCGACATGTGTCTTAACGTCGCGTGAAGGTTGGAAACTAATACATCAAATTGTGCTTGTAGCATCAATGATCAGAACAATGCATAGATCACAATTTCTTGAAGAATCGGCTGCCTCCGGGATTTTTCACCATGATCAGTTTATCACGATGTGTAACAAGCAGAGCGGTACAGCCGACTATGAACACAGAGGGCACCCGCTCTATAAAAAAGTGCTTGTAGCATCAATGATCAGAATAATACGTGGATCACAATTTGTTGAAGAATCGGCTGCCTCCGGCATTTTTCACCATGAACAGTTTATCACGATGTGGAACAAGTAGAGCGGCACAGCCGAGTATTAATACAGGGGGCACCCGCTCTCTAATAAATATGCCTTGATACGGAGGCCAAGATAAATAAGAAAATGCAGTAGACTGAAGAGACGGTGCTCAGGGCCGGGTATGATACTATTAACAAGCCCAGTACAGTAGCCAGTACGTGTAGCCTGTGCGTAATGGTGGTGACATAACAAGAAATTGTTCATCGACACCGAATTATCGTTTTTTAGTAGCGGGCGCCTTTCGTAGGGCATATGCCAGGTTGCACACAGGCAATGGCGCGAACACCAACAGCATTGGGGCGTTGTTGTGCTAAAATATGAGCGCGCGCTCATCGGCCCTACACATTTCACGCCGGTATTCCGCAAGAAAAATGCGTATCGCATCGTTTATCGATTATTTCATCATACTCGTTTCCTAGACTCTTCATCTTCGTCCAACGCCATTTGCTATCCCAACGGCTGGGCATCAATGAGGGCCTTAATCGTTTATTCACATCTACCTTGGACAACAAACCGCGGAGCGTTAACCTCCACCAAACAACGTTCTCACGTAACCCGGCACCCTCTCTTCTACCCAACAACACCCGTTACGCCTGCTGTGTGTGCTAATAAATCTTACGTAGTACTGCAATCAACGTTTTACAGATTAAAAACGGTTTCAAGGCCTCGCCACGGTCTTCCCTCTTACAAAAAATGATAGGGCAAGGCCAAACATACAAACAATTGTTGGTGTACCTCGACGTTGGGAATGAACAACGCCGCCCCCGCTCCCATTAAGCTATACCTATAGCATATCTATACATCTCTAACCCTACGGCAAATCTACGGAACCAAAAGGGCACTCTACAATCAACCCTCAGCGGCTGCTAATAATAACGACTCTATAGCAGCAAGTGCACGAACAGATAATTAAACTGATAAACACACAAGCACAAACAAACAAACACACCAACGACCCGAATAAAAAAACGTATCGAGGTCCATCATCCCGTATATAGGCCATATACACCTCATATCTGTTTCTCGAACAAAGCCTTCTACGACGTTAAATTAACATGGTACTTTTCTAGACGACCGTGTATCGGGGGGACACCCAACCACTAAAACCAATTGTGCCAAATGTGCATCGGGGGCTCCTACTGTATCTCCTTAAAAAGCTGCAGGGAAGTGGATGTGGATTACCCCTTCCACCTCTCAATGGCTCGACTGGCTCTACTTCGTATGCCCCCCCCGAACCAGTTTTACTACGCTTGCCCTCCGGCAACTACGAACTGGTAACAAAACCATCTCAAACATGTAAACCGGTGGAAAAAGTTAACAGCAGGACCTGGTGGTAGATCGTACTCGAGCCTTACTACCCTCTTCGGTATCGCAACAACAATACCACCGTCGGTCGTTTCCTGTACCTTTGATGCCATCGACCGCGTTGTGGTAGTCATTTTCATCTAAAAGACGCAGACAAATCTGCGACAAACAGAGCAGTGGACGGGACACCCCTGGATTGGCAATGTTTGACCTACGGTAAGTACATGGGCCGATGTCGACCAGTCACTTTTGACGACGAAGAAAGTAACACAAAAGAGCGGAAACGAATACTACTACTGTAGCTGCTCGTTTTCTTCTCGATTAGCAACAGGAAGCGAGCGAAGCGCATGCACAATAAGTGGTGTTCGGATCAACTTCTGCGTAGTTCGTTGCTCTAATAGGGCTCCTGTATACATGTACGACACCTACGCGTCAGGGGTTTTGCTTGTGGAGTAGTGTGCAGTCTTCTGACTTTGGGAACTGCACTGAACAAGTTTGCAAATCGTACTCTACGCTTAGAAAACTGGCAAAATTTAGACGTGCGAAGAAGGGGTTCTGGAGCAACCACCACATCCCAACCCAGAAGAAGTGGCATGTTCCCACCAAGAGATCGACGACTGGACCTCACGCCACGGGCTTCTTACCGGGCCTGCTAGTTCAAAGGAGTAACACAGGGCGCCAAGAATACAGGAGGGCATGGGCGAGGGGATAAGCCGAGTGAGGGAGGGGATGGCGGGACGAAGGATGTAGAGTTCAAAGCAAGTTATTTTTACGATTTCCCTACCCGCTGCCACTGCAGCTGCAAGTCCGGAGCCCCTCATATATACCTGGTGTCGGGTACGCTAGGTATTGGTCTACAGTAGTACCACTAACTGTACATATATCACAGAGTTAAGAATAACATAATGCCATGGGATAGCGAGATTGTAGCTCTACATGTACCAGGAGTTCTTAGACGTCAAAATAACCACACAAAACGTACTTGTGCTCGAGTACAACGACAACACGTAGTCGTCGTATTCCATCTACTACGTGGACACGCCAGGGTAATAGGACACTGAACTGGTGTATCAATACCAGCAGCTAGTCGTTAGGCCGTACTTTTAGAGAAGGGAGAAAAAACATCTACGAGGAAAAACATCAGGTAGGCACCGGGTATGCCTATATCGGTACGTCCGTGGACCAACAAACGCTTGCTACTGCTGTAGAAATAATGACGCAGCTTGCAAAGTTGAGTATCAACTATTTAATCAGTCGAACTCACAGCTGACGTATTTCAAAATTTATAAAATACATAGTAGTGATGATGCTCTCACATAAGTTCATTTCCCTGAAATCCTGCCTGTAGGTGAAAAAAATGCGGTGTAACAAAAATGCATCTCGATGGGAGAAAACAAACAAGTACGAAATAGTGTGCACGGCAGAAGTAGCACGTAAGGGAAACGGTACTACCGAAATACCTGGTACCGTATCTGACACCACACCCTGCCTGGTACATAGATCATCATGGTATACCCCACAATCCTCGTAACACGCGTGACTGCTGGACTCACCGACCAAAATATGCGACATACTGGTAGCTTATTGTAGAATAAATAACAACCCGTATACAATGCGGGACGGACAGAGTATACATACTCAAACCGGCTCACACTTGCGATATGGTCTACACGCGAACCGCGCATCCACAGTAGCTCACACAGGAGTTTGCTTCACAAAAAAACAAGCACTGCTGGATCAGGCGAGATAAAGCAGGCACTACTCCCTCCCCTCCCGCATCTGAAGGACAATGCACATGATTTTACTCGAGCTATCATTTTTCGAGAGAGACATCCCACCTATAATAAATACTATTGCATACAAAACCAACGAATTGGTATCTGGTGCTATTTTGCTGCATCACTCCGAAGGGCGCATTTGAAATACCGTCCACAAACATCGGTGTAACGCATACCAGGGAGAAGAGCCCACATGCCTTGACTGGGAACATCTATTCGCGAGAGATACCCTCCCACCAACTACGGTTTTTTTTTTTCAGATATATTATTAATAGCAACTGCTGCTATTACGGGGGTCCATAGTAAACAGGACCAAATATTGTTAGTAAAAATAGGTAAATATATAGATTTTTGTGTGTACCGTAGGTCCTGTTAACTATGGCCCCCCGTAATAGTGTGCTGCCTCACACACACTGGGGAAAATTGAATCCATCATGTCAACTCACCTAAAGGTTCGAAGATTATAAGCGCGAAACCGGTTCACAAAGCCACCTTCGTCTTCTTCTTCTCTCCGAACATAGTCTTCGTCTCTACCACCTGCTCGCCATAAAAGGGACCGCTCGAAGTGGTGAAGAAATTGTCCTTGGTCATCGTTGCCTTCTTTCCGTCCACCCACAGCTGCGTCACGGGTGACTTGGTCTCGCGGGCCTGAATTTTCCAGTACCACTCGTTGCTCCCTTCAAAAATAAAGGAAGGGTCGCCGCCGGAGGGACATTCCACGAACTTCCACTCGATATCCCAACGCCCGTCACCGTTCTTCGCGAAGTCGAGGTCACCCTTGCCGCACTCCTCGCAGCTGTCACTGACGAAGCCCTTGAACTTTCCCTTGATAGGGTTCTTCCCTGAACCATGGCCGTTGCTGGTACCCTCGATGCAAGCCCCGCACATAGCCGAGTCGTCATACATGTCATGGAGGGATATAGCCATTGGGATCATCCCCTTGTACATGGAGGGGAGGGGGTGCTCCAAGGCGCAGTTGCCCTCACTGGGCGAGACGTTGCCGTAGTAGGTGGCGTCTCCTTTGAACTTACTACCAAACGGGTAGGGCGATGCCGAAGCAGGGCTGAGGATCAGCGATGTACTTGCGACGGCGGCAAGCGCCAGGACGTTGTTCATGATGTGGACCATCTTCTTGTCAACGTGTTGATTTTTGTGCGGTTGGTTCGAAGCTGGTTGTTGGGTGGTGCTGTGTGCCGGGGCTTGCTCGTCTAGCCAGAAGCGTCTGTGTAGGTGTGTATGTGGGTGGTGGATGTTTGTGTGAGAGGGCGGTTAGGTGTGAGAGGGGTGTATGCTGCAGCAGTACGTAGACACGGTTTGTCCGCTGTAGCTGTACGTATATGTCCGTTGGGTTTCGAATTGGACCGTTCAAACGTGTTGCAGATTTTTCCAGCAGATCTCAGACCTCCCTGCAGTAGATAAATAAAACAGTTGGTTGTGCTACGTGCGAGTATCCCCCCCCTGTTACGTTTTTTGTCTTGCTGTACAGTAGTAGACTGTTTATACATTGAAACAACGCAGAGGTTTCTTGAGAGTCAGTCCTAGAGCAGCCCAAGAGCAAATGCGAGAGGAAAATATTTGCTGTTGTTCGGATTTTAGTACTTCAACTCCCTCCGACAAAGGTCACGTCACATTGTTGCAGTACTGGTATGTAATGCAGCACATACTGTACTTGATATGTATGGATACCAAAGACGACATTCATTTCACAACTTGTTCGATGGAAAGCGTTGCCGAGCAAACATTCGGGTGCGAGTCTGGAGTTTACTAAAAACGAAACATCATCGATCGGTTCAGGCTGCTCTGGAGTAACGCCAAAAACTGCGTTGTTGTGCTTTTATTGTCGTCGTTGTTGTTTTGTTTCTCGTTACTTGCGTATTTATACGCAGGTGTTCCTGAGAAGATCTCTGAATGTTTTTAACATGGGCTGACTGCTGCTATTGTATGTTGATACCAAGTGTGGACTATGCTACGAAACAAACCACTTTGCTGAGTTTTCATCCGTCGCTGGAAGCCCAAGAGTGCGGGTTGGCGACAACATTCAGTCGATGAAACTCTACGAGCAGCGGGAAGGCTGAACGCTATACCACTGCGTTGAAATTCCGCATGCAGGCAACTACAGGGGGGTGAAGGAGGGGCGACACCTAATAATATTAATACCTGAGGCCACAGCTTGTCCAGAAGTCTACCCAGGGTTTACTCTTTCACGAGTGGATCCAGACAAGAAAACCCTGTCACGACTACAAAAAAATGTTTTATTACCTGTGGCAAAGGGGTTGCAAACGACATCACACTTCCGAAAAGGTCAAAATGAAAAACAGAACCCAGTGAGGTGAGATGTTTTGTGCACGAATATACGAAAATCGTTTTGATTAACTTGGTTTTAGTATATTGCCCTCTCGGAAAAGGACAATCGGGTGTCGGGTTTTTCTTGTGAGTGCACCCCTGCCACACAAACTATGATACTGCGCTATTCAAACTGTACATAGTTCTTCCACTTTTGTAACTCTGCTTCCAAGCAGTTTGTCCCAGATGGGTGTGCGCATTTACTTTGTATGGTGTACTCGTACATGTCTGGTACTACAGCAGTAGTATGTGATACCTCCGTGTTTCATTAACTTCGTGTCAGTTTTTTTCACGTATTATTGGTTACCATACTACAGTAAGTCTTACGCCCATGATGGCGTTCCCACGGGGCAACCAACGGTAGCAGAACCCCCAAGTAAGCAGGTAGGCTAGAATTTTTGGTTCAATAGAGAAGAGAGAGATCTTTCAGGAAGGACAATAAGGGTCAAACGAGCGATGGCGTTGATATAAGAGCAGGGTCAACAAGTATAAGTGTGATCTCATGTCGCAGCACAGAGGCCTCATTGACCCCAAATTATACACGAACCAACAACCTACGACGCGATGTTACGTCAGTAACCTGAAACAGAAGAAAGGGGACGCCCGCAGGCTGAAGCTTTTTTCGGGAAAGCCCCATTGCTGTACTCGAAGACTGTAATTGTCACTCCGTGATAATTATCAATACGTGAGTGATATCGCAGCTCAACAGCAACACGACAACAATGTAGAAATAGGCTAGGAAGAAGACATACAGTCTCGCCCGTCCATCGTTGGTAGCGAGGTGCACCGTCGACAACGACATCAGTTTTATCAGCGTTTAGTCTACCGGGGTACCTACTCTCTGCGACGAGGTGAGTTGTTTGCCAGACTATTAACGTGGGAGTAGTAACTCTGGGTGAGAGTCTCCGGCTAGTCGCAGCAGGACGCCTCATTGATCCCGAACTACTGCATATACGAATTGACCTACGACGGAATGTTACAACAATATTATGAGAGCCTTCAACAGAGTGTTATAGGTACCGGCATTGCTTGTTGCGGTTTAAAGTCCAACCGTCGTAAAGCCTAGCCGTGATACGTAGATGACTCTTTTTATGGAAATGTTACGATAATTTTGGATTCCTGCGTTATACCTCGAAAGTGTGGAGGAGCCCCTGGTATTCAGCTGTCTGACAGCTGAAAGCTAGAAAAGTGCAAGGCATTACGTAGCGTTGTCGAATTTCGAAAGGGCAACGGTTTTGGAATTTCGAACATGAAATTGTGGTCTAAATGGCACAAACGAGCAGACTGGGCTTCACAGGTATTTACGTTTTCGCAGTGATTTACTACGCACCCGTAACAGGCACACTAACGTACGTATTTGCTCGTCATAGTCTGTTGTATGTGCCAGGTTGGGTATAATATGTATGTACCTAGTGCTCAGGTTTGCACGTAGTTTGGGCTCATGTATGCGAGTAACGTGCGTACACTTTTCCGTGAAACATATATATTACAGCTACCCTCACTACTACCGGCAGTAATATAGCTCACCACGTTTGATACGGCCTTCTCATTTACAGCATGACGTAGCAATCTTCAGCACATATATACCTGCTGTGTGTTACATGGAGTCTGTCAGGGTATATGGGCTATGTGATCCTGAAACATATGATTGCTACTCTATCATAGCCTACACTATATAATACAATGGAGTTGCTTGCGCGTTGTTTTCGAATTGTGTACTTGTACGCAAGGCACAACACGTAGTAGGGAGGGGAGCAGAGCCCGCTACATTGCGACTCCGGATCTGAGTTATCCTATTAATATAGATAGATAGGTATATAAATCACCCAAGGCATTGTGTGCCCAGGTACAACACGATGTAGAATCTGACAACATAGGGATAGGAGTGGATGTACTCAACTAGCTAATGACTCGAGCTAATGTGCTGGATTTATTGATTTTGGCAGTAGAGGGACACGATGGCAACCAACATAGCCGGTACAGGTTCGTTTGCTCTCCAAGAAACAACATGCAACACGCGAGTACGTATCATATCAAATTAATTTATATAATATGATTATGATACATGTACTGCTGTAGATACACCAAGTACGTACGCGCTCTCAGCGCAAATACCGGCAATTCAGTTGGGTACTGATATAGAATGATCTGTTGTACCTTACCTCATCATGTTGCTAATGTGATATACCAGGTTTATATGTAGTACATGTACAGTCTATTATAGTCTACAGTGGCAACTGGAGTTATAATGTGTTTTATTTGCTATATTAAAGCGACCAGCATTGGCATGGGTGAGCGTCAACGGATATCTTGACTCTCGACCCTTCATCCTTGACGCCACGTACTCGTCCCTTGCCATCCCAGAGGAACATGTTGTTGCTTGTTGCTCCAGAAATATATGTCTCTGCGATTCTGTAAAATATCTCAGCACTGCTTGGTCACGCTGCGAAAATGATGCATACCCTGGCAAACAACAACTGAAGGACACCAAGGTGTTAATATTTAGCACCTACCTGCAGCAGATCATGTGCACTGCAATCCGTAACAAAAAGGTTTCAACAACTTTGGATTTGCCTGCCGCACGCAGTGCCCTGTACCACGAGCAATGACGAGCGAAGTATGGGTATACAAAAAGTGTTTTAAAAAGAAATATGGCATATATCTATACGTAAGTGAAGAGGCGGAGAGAAAATAAAAAATAAAGCAGAACGCGTACCAGGTACCTGATACAGCTGTATTACAGTAGGCTATCTACCACACTGGTACCTGGTGATTATATTGCCCTAATATATCCATTGGCTTACTTAGTCACGTGACTACGTGTAAGTAGACCAGTGGGCAGTACGAAATATCATACATACTTTTGGGTGCGTTGAATCTCACTAAGTTGCATTGTTTTCCGGGGCACTCCCCTCGCCACGTATACTACAATAAATAGTAGTATCCAGGAGCACTCTTTCACAACCCTTCATACCGTCTCCAGCGTGTACGCTCGAACATACAGTAGTAACAAATAAATACTAAATCGACGAGAGTAGAAATTCACGATCCAATCTTGGTGGATGTATACTGGCTTACTTACTTGGTCCCGGCGTCACGGCCTACTTAGTCGAGTAGCTAAGTAGATCAGTCAGTAGCGCTATTTATTCAACAGTAGTGCATGGTATCATTGCGATACCCCTTTTGAAACGTAACTACTTGAACATGGAAGTGGGAAAATATAAGGATTCGGAAGCCTATATCAGCTCTCCAAACTTCTAAGGGGTTTCACCACGCTGAATCGCACCGCGATGAACTTTTTGCCCTTCGTGTCGTGCGGTTCGGTTGGGTGGTGCGATTGGAAACTTGAAAAGCTTACGGTGAGTGCGGCACGATTGTCCTGCTGGAGGATCTTACCGTGCGGTGCGGGTGCGATGCAGTGAGGTGCGGTGCGGGGTTTTCGCTTTAGATATATTTACGGAGCTGTGCGATGCGGGGCGAGACGGTGCGGATCTATCCCCATTTCCCAGCATACCGTGCCACAGCGTGGTTTGATTCGACTTAAATACTAGATATTCGTATTCATACGCACTGCGAGGCGTGGTTATTCGATAATCACGTGCTTCCTTCGTACGGTGTGGTACAAGCCATCACGGCATTTCACCAATTACCGGAGATCGAATCCGTACGTGGGTCGCAAGAACATATTGTACGCGTCCAGCCGTCTCCCTCTTCGCTAACAAGACGGAAATTCATCGTAAAAGGAAGGTCCGCATGTGGCGAAAGGGTAGTGAGCGTACGAGTCCAGAAGCGGCGCTGTTAAGCTGGCTCGTTGAGCTTCGCTCAGAGAAATATATGCGTTGGACGATGACGCTCTCTGTG
The DNA here is from genome assembly GCA_031763025.1 of Macrocystis pyrifera. Taxonomy (NCBI): domain Eukaryota; class Phaeophyceae; order Laminariales; family Laminariaceae; genus Macrocystis; species Macrocystis pyrifera. Next base: position 2,502,078 of record JASSKH010000013.1, read on the forward strand.
TCAAATATGACAAACGCCGAAAAGAACGACGAGAATGAAAAGATGGGCATGCCATCTTTCTCCCAACTGGACAGTATTGCAGGCTCTAATGTAGAAAGCACTTTACGAATCATTGCACTTGACCGACCCTCAGCAATGATCCTTGGAGTTTGTTCGTGGAAGATATCCTTTTCTCGCGGCAAAGAGTCCAACTCTACTATTGCCGGCGTCCCGACCACCACTCACAAATAGATCAGCTGTGAGTTCGACCGATTGAGTAGTTGATACTCAACTTTGCGAACTGCGTCATACATCGGGAAATATTACGTGCTCGTGTGAAACGTTGTACTTGCCCATCACCTAACAGGAACTATTGAATATGAAGTTATGCTGCATAGCGACTTCCAGACTGCCTCGCTTCGTAGTATCCACAGTTTCTTGCGTAACTTGGTGTATTTCTCGTAACTTCTCTGTATGGAAGCTGCTGCTATACCACAACGAAGGTTTAGTATTCGTTTCCCGCGCCGCATCGTCAACGATGCGTTCTTCGTGTACAACGTGATATGCATCATACTGTAACTAACGCAATCACTACAACGCGCAACCTGGTAACGCAAAGGCATGCATGTACCTATGACAAGGTTGAGGCAGATAAGGACATGCACATCGCAGTAAGTCACATACGCACATCTTGGAAGCGCGAGGGACTTACTGCACCTTTTTTAGATACACTTTATTGCTCAGTATTGTTTGTCTTACGTCGTTGTTGAGGGTGTTTGGGCTTTAATGCCATGCGCAACGTGTTCGCAGGCTTTCTCTGTCCCAACGATTTCCAAGGTCCCTAAGCGTACAAGTCGGGGCTCCTTGTGGAATATCTCACTATGCACAGCGCGTCCGCAGTGCTTTCCGAGTATACATCTTGGCAAGGTTTTGGATTTCAGAGGTAGACAACACCTCGTAGTTTTTCGACATTGTTCAATGTGTCCACAAGAATGATTTTACGTAACGTGCAGGCGACCACCAGTGGTGTTGTAGTGCCAAACGTTTGGATGAACACGCATACACAGGCTTGAGTAAAAAAAAGGCAATATGTAGTGCCCCTGTACTGCTACAATCGTAACCGCATCTCGATCAAGACTAACGCATACCTCAGCGATCTGTTTGCTGACCAAAATATTGTTCCAGCTGCCAGCCCGTGTCGTACAAGCATGGAGCTTGACACGGTGACAATAATATTTTATTGCCGTCAGTTGGTGCGACTCCAGGTGATGGTGGTGTTCCTGCGATCCTCAGGACGATGTTGCAGCGGCCCCCAAAACAATGATGTTACAACGACATCATAAACGGTGTCACGCAGTCCCAAACTGTGATATTGCGGCGATCCCAGAAACGGTTCTTCGAGCGATTGTTAATAAGTGTTGGCAAGTGCCAGTCCGTGTCGAACAAATATGGCGTGTCGCACGGTGACAACAAAACCTTTCCGTCAACTTAGTTCAACGCCAGGTGATGGTAATGCTCGTGCGATCCTCATGATGATGCCGCAGCGACATCAAAAACAATGATGTTGCAGCGACATCAGAAACGGTGTTCCGGAGTCCTAATCTGTGATAATATGTTAGTCACAGAGACGGTTCCTCAATTGATTCCATGACATTATACGTCGATTCTGAAGACGGGATTATGGTTCTCCCACCATAAGCAACCCCAGACAATTTTTCTAACGTCGGGGGGCGTCTAGACTTTGGGCCAAGGGCCTGTCAACGATGTTCCTCGATGTGAGGGCCTATGCGCTACAAGAACTGGACGCCGCCGTGGAAACCGTTTCCGAAGTTGACGGCGAGCTTCTCGTATGTCTCAGATCGAAAGGAGTGGGCGCTTAGGACAACAACGGAGTACACGCCGCCCTCTCCGGGGTGTGGCTCTCCCTTCTTTTAACAGTCGGCATCGGAATCGTCACAGTAGGTAGGTTTGTGAAGCGAGCACCACTTATTCGTGACATCCATGCGGCATTTTCTCGAGAATTGCTGATCTTGCCCAGGTAGTCGTCGCCCCGCTTATCGTTGTTCTTGGCAGTGACTACAGAGCACTTGTTGAACGCCCTATGCCGCAGGTGTGGCAGGTTACGATCCTGGGGTCAGGCGTGGGCTCTTGTAGATCCCATGCTTGATGACCCGGGGTCTATAACGGCTATTGCCCCAACGTGTAGCTCGGTGACGGGTTTCACCACCGCAGTCAGTCGGCTGTGGCGTTCGGGACTGGGCTGATGTCTTCCCGGGTTTACTACTGATGTGTTGGCATGCATGCGGTTACTTGAACCGTACCATGTGACTAGTACATGTATGTACATGGGAACGTCTGTGACTACGACACACATATTGACACTCTGCTTTTTCTTCCTCATGTTGATCCGGGTCCATCTATCAATCCAGGTGTGCAGATGTACTGGCTCCGAGCTCCTGCTGAGTTTAGTAGTGTAGGTGTGGGTAACTCGCTATTCGTGAAAGAAACATACAGCTGCGCAGGAGTTTGAGCCGCATGATGTAGGTATCGAGGTATTCGCTCAGCTGCATTGTTGTGGCCGCTGGTTTCACCTTCAAGGCGAAAATGCTCCAATTGGTGAGGCCTTGAGGTGCTTGCCCTAACGTTTCTTGAAAGACTTCTACCCATCGTCGAGAGTCCCGCGTTCGTCGTAGGCGTGAATGGCCATCAGGCGACCTGTCGCCTTTCTGTCACCAAGCGCGGGACCGCATACATATCCCAATGGACGCAGTCGAATGCAGCCTGGCGTTGTAGGAGGATCACCTCAGGATCGAACCGAGTTCGTGCCGTACGTAAATATGCGGATTGCTAAAATATATAAACCAACTGCTCTTACAGTCGTAGTATGACGACGGAGAAAAGCAGTGGGCGCCCAGAAGACCTTCCTTGATAAAACTCTCGATGTCACCTCCGTCTGGGCGGAAGTGGTTTTAAGTGCATCCACAACATATTATTTTAATGTGGCTGGCACAATTGGGGGCACGTGCGGTCTGATATATCACCTTCTCCCGTCCTCCTGCCGCCGACCAAAAAGGACGCCTTTGGCTGTAGAACGTATTGCAACATCAGTTTATCCCTGCGGGGAAAACACTGGTCCCCGGCCGCTGGCGCCGGTGATTCTTTAGAGAAACCCGTGGCGTTATCTCGTTGGGGGTAGGCGTCGGAATCAGCACGTTTCAGATGATTTTAATCGACTGTGTGTATCGTGGGATGTCAATCACCCTCACACGTGGTTGCCTATCCGAACGCCGTCGACATGTTCAGGGCTATTGCACTTTCGTACCCGCCTCTCAATACAAATGTGGTATCTAGGGAGACACACGTACAAGTGTAGGAAACATCCAAAGCAAGGGTAACGGGTAGTGCGTTCAAAGTGTTGCGGCCCGAGTCTTCTTCACGAGGAACAGGGACTGAGCCTGATTCTGGTGGTGAACTTTGGGGTGAAGGACACATCACGATAAGCGTCACATCCAGTCTTATCTTCGCAGGGAATATGCATCTGACGTGCACCTGATCCCAGCTGTATGTCCGTCGTTTCTTCGTGAAGCGTAAGATGTTTGTCTCCCCCGCTTCTCTGCGAGTATTCCTCTAAAGAGACGCCTGTGAGGCCTGTTCCGCGAGAATTACGAGTCATGTGCATGCTGTACCTCTGCGGCAATGACCCTACCTAATCGAGTCGGACTCTGATGTTGCAATGCACGGTATTAGGATTCTCATCGCTTCTACGCGGGATAGAGCAGGAGGTTCTGTAGAATCACGGACATTCGTAGGGTCTGCCAATGTATGCCTGTAGAGCGTCATATCCATGACGAGGTGTACAGACGTACCGCTCTCAAGAAGAAACATCAGACCTATAGTCAGGAGTGGTACGGAATGTTCCTGGCTGGGGATCATTTGAACTATTGCTTGAAGACGCTGGTCATGTTTGACGACTCATCAAACGGCAGGGCCCTACCTTGCCCTACCTTAAGCGGAAGTCGATGTTAAGCTACGCTCACTAGACGGCAGCAAGATGAATGACCACACGGGTGGATGCAACGGAACCGACCAAGCGCGGTGGCTGAAGGTGAGGCAGAACGTAGTAGGTGCAGGTTAACTCCATACAAAACAAGGTGGACGTGGTCCGACGGAGAAAGGCCTAAAAGACAACTTTTCTATTGTAGGGAAGTGGAAAAGTTTAGCTTTTCGAGAAGCATTTGGCTCTGCCCGACAGTTAAGATGTCGAAGCTCGTGAGTCTCTGATGTGACGCTGTTGTTTCGCTGGATACAGTGCCCCTGGATGATGCAGGTCGTCAGTCGTGTAGGTCGTTTTTCACGAGGAGGTACCACCTATTGGAGCCTGGATCACACGCGACTATTAGAGCTACTGTAGGTATCCCGGTGAATGTGCGACTATTGTAACCATAGACCAGGAAACAACCTGCTGAGTGGTTACAGTTGCCATCGTTCCTACTGCTGTCATAGTCTGCGCTTGGTGCTAATCCCCGCATGGCTTTCCTCCACACTCATCGCGTCGGTTGAAGTCTGCTGAAAGGCAACATCAGTCAGATGCTTAGATAGTTAAACTTTGCAACAATGCTATAATCAACGAAAGCGTGGTTGCAACGACCTGAGCTGGCCGTAAGCCTGGATCTGGTGTGAAGTCTTCTCGGAGAGACAAGGCGACGGTCGCTACCGTTAGCGCACCTCTCGGCTTGAGCCCATGTTGGGTGGCCGATATTTTATAGTATGACTGTGTGTCGCGGCCGCACTCCAGCAATACTTGAAAGGAGTCGCGATCGTTGACTCTGAAGGGGTTATGGTCCGGGGTTGCATTGGTGGCGAATGCTGTAGTTAGTCAAAGTTCGAGTTACGCGACGTCGGGCGCGGATGCCCAGGCCAATATAATTTTCGACGGAAGCTCCCGTGGTAGCTCTAGTCGATATCTGTTTGGCGGCGTCCTCTGCGCCGTTAGGTTTGCCTTCGAATTCTGTCGTGAATGCCGACCGGAGGTCGAAGCTAGTTCATGGCAAAGATGGTCGTGTACGCCGACGGTCAAAGTTCTTTTTGGATCGTACCGGCTGGCGTTGACGTGACAACGGTCAGCACTTCGTGGGCTAGATCACCTCGAGTGATTCTTTACGATCAAGCGCAGAAACGTTCTACTGGTACAGGACCTGACGGGTGAATCGGGCCCGCAAAAAGCTCACGGGAAGCAGGCAACACAGGTTCCACGCTGCGGGGGATACGATGGCCGTGAAAATGACTGGCAATGGGGAGGAGGGGGCAAAAGGTGTGGCGTGCAATTGCGGAGTGGTGGGGAGGGCCTGGTTCAGTGTGTGATCTACCTCGTCTTCACCACATTTCTTACGGGACTTCGCAGCCGTCGTTGTTAATATAAAAATCACAGCGAGGTGGCCGTTGCTGACTAGTAAAATACTAAGGGAGTCGACGGCATCCCTGGGGGAGATATCGTTTATATGTGAAGGGGCATACCGGTCGTGGATGTGGTCGATTAGGGAAAAATACATACCCTAAGAGTGTCAGGAGGAGTTGACGTTTCTGCCTCAATCAAACGCGTGTAGCTGCATCTCACAAACACACGGCCTCAGTGGATGTGACACCGGTGCTCCGCCAAGAGCACTACGTGTGGTGCAGACTGTAAATACAAGAATAGTAGCATAACGAAGAATGTTCATGATGATTATCAGAGGGAGATGATCGGAGTCGGGCAACTTCGTGTGCGTGGGTACGAGCCGAACCGGCGGAGCAAGGCCCGTGAAGGTGAAGGGTACACAACATTGACAGGTATTGCTGTGGCAACGTGCACCCGTACACCCGTCCCGTTGAGGTGTGGTCGCAGCGCCTGCAGGGGTTTCTATTATGGAAGATTTTGGGGCGTTGTTGAAGCAGGAGTACACGGGTGGTTGACCGCGATGAACCTAAGTTACTACAGTAGTGACAAACCTGGACTTGGGGCGTGTGTATCGTATTTTGTGTCAGGTGGTTGTGAACGGTCCATGGAACATATGACACTTGAAACATTGGTCAATCGAAAGAAGTCTGGACTCTAAACCAACGAGTTTGATGTTTATGGCGTGTTGCGCGCAGGAAAAATACAGGACTGGACATGATATAAACTCCTGGGCTGTATGAAACGTGCTTTTGTGTTGCCCTTCGAACATGTCTTGTAACCGCTTCTACAACCAAACACCGGTAACATCAGTAGTGTGTCGTTATTAGCGTATTTGTTGTACAAACCAAGGGCAATAAAAAAATTGACTACTGCGGAGAAACTGTGAAAGCTAAGACCACTTGGAACACATTTTTTGCTTTGAAGAGGCGATTGCTTCATTTTTTACCATCGTTACATGATCACGACGAACAATAAGTGTGTACAGCACGGGCAAGGTCACAAGAAACAACGACAGAGCTGCTGTTCTAGAACGTCCCTAAGTAATTAATTATTGACCTCGTAATACATTTGTGTCCCAGTTTCAACACAATATTTGTACATATTCAGATAAAGCGTTCTCCCCCCTGTTCCGACGCCATCTGCTACCTTAAGTGGTGGGCACGTATGACCGTCTTCGTCCCTCACCCATGCCTACTTCGTACATCAACTATCAATACCTCACAACCCTGAGCGAGGCTATCACGTAACCGGCTTTTACATATATCACGTGCTTATTTCGTAGCTACAGTAAACACGTCCCCTTCGTGCTATGTGTGAAACAACAGTTTCGTCTATAACCGACAAACGTAAATTTAAGAACTTAATAACCGTGTTGTGAAACGGGGTCAAGGTCCCCCTCCCTAGGGAAGACCTATATCGAGTGACCACTCTTGGTCTTCAACCCCAGCGCGAAAACCGCTGCCCCAACAGACCTTTGCATATACGTAAAGCTCTAATATATGACAATAGTGAACACGACACGATAGTGTGGTTGCACGCCGTCGGCCGCAAGGCGATGCCATGTACCGTACTGTAGTAACCCTCGGAATATTAACACCTGGCGGTCAAGAACACACAACGATGCGATAGAGACATCTCGCTCTGGAAGAAACGCTCCCAAGTTTGACATCATCGTACAAACGCTTTCTTTCTCGTCAGATCAGCTAGCAGTAAAACAAAATGGGCTTGTGAGAAGAACCCGCACTGACAGGGTAAATTCCCATCTAGGGCTGCTTGCTCTTCTGCAGCTCTATCGGCCGTCCTCCTCTCAACGGCCCAACTGGCAGCAACTTTGCTCAACACTCATAGTCAATTAAAAACCCGGGGTCGTCCTGTTGGCAACCAGATATTTCACATGAGCGAACCACCGTGACCTTAACTACTGTACGCTTAATATGCGCGACTGCCCGCTGCTAAATTTACCTAGACGCAACCCCGCACGGGGTATCCCTTCGTACATGTTTACATGCTGGGTTGGGTAATTTCATTGGAACCAGGTGCTTGTAAGTAGTGATCAATGCAACTGCTGACCACCCTAGATACTTTCTAGACCTTCGGAAATATCGACAACACGCCGATTCTACGACACCGCCAACGAACTAAACATTAAACTGGCGGGTGCCTCTGCAATAAAATGTGCGACCTATGCAGGGCTCTCCGTTATTCAAAATATCACATCCACACAGTATGTCGAGACAGGGCGACCCCCTCGACCCGTTCTATGAAGCAGCTCGCAACTTCATACCCACGGAAGCGCTCCTTTGAGCATACAGTTGGTTCGAATGCTGTTTGGTCTACCACTACCGCTGACGCTGGTGCTTTATACGTGCAGCATTGCTTCTGCCTTCGATTTGGACAAAACAAAAGTTATATGCAGTGTTGGCGGGACAGGGGATGCGGAATAGAACGACTTTGTAAGGTGGACTGCTCCATGCCATAATAGCTGTGCGCTCTACCACAATAGGTGCGTAGACAAAGGAACACACGCCAGATTCCACGGCAAGAAGAATTCTCGATTGATCGAGGGCCTACCACGGGGTGGTCGAGTGTCGTACCCGATATATGACATCGCGGGCTTCTTGAAAGACCTCGTGGTTGGTGCGGATCGACAAAGGGCGGCAAGGGCAATGTGGGAGAGGTCAAAGCTGATAGCGGGATGTATATACAGCTGCGTCACGGGCGACTTTGTTTCACGGGCCTGATTTTTTCAGTTCCACTCGTTGCTCCTTTCGAAAATTATGAAAGGGTCGCCACCGGAAGGACATTCCACGAATTTCCACTCGATGTTCCACAACGCTCATCGCCGCTCTCCGCAAAGTCAAGGTCACCCTTGCCGCACTCCTCGCAGCTTTTATCGACGACAAAGCCCTTGAACTTTCCCTTGATGGGGTTCTTTCCTGAGCCATGCCCGTTGCCGATATCCTCGATGCAGGCTCCGCACATGACCGAGTCGTCATACATTTCATGGAAGGCCATAGCAATCGGAATCATCCCGTTGTACATGGAGCGGAGGGGGTGCTCAAAAGCGCAGTTGCCCTCACTAGGCGAGACATCGCCGTAGTAGGTGGCGTCCCCTTTGAAGTTACTGCCGAACGGGTAAGGAGCTGCCGATGTAGGGCTGAGGAGCAACGGCGCACTCGCGACAGCAGCAAGAACCAGCACGATGTCCGTGATGTGTTGATTGCTGCTGCGGCTGGTTGTGGACTGGTGCTGTATGCCGGGGCTTGAAGGTCTGGCCGAAAGTGTCGTTCAGGTTGCGTGTATGGTCGCGTGAGAGGCGGCTAGGTGGGAGGTGTGAGAGCGGTCCGCGCTGCACTACACGATTTCGTCCGATATATGCCTGTTGGTTTTACGAATGTGACCGTTGTAGACGTATCCAAAGTACAGGTGCGTACTGTAAATCTATTTCAGATCCCTCCACGTGGATCTTGTAGCCCCTTTGGTGCTGAATCTTTAGGACCAGCGGCCAGCGACGCAGATTTACACTAGGACAGTCCTGTTTTGGGGACAAAATTACTTAGAATTGAGTGGTTTGTTGTTTGTCTCCGGAACGGAGACTGCAGTCCTAAAACGGTCAAGAGACTGGACCCCAAACGCGTGTAATATTGTCTTTAGGTATAGTAACCTGTTTGCGGTAAGTATGCAAGTATGTATGCCCTACAAGTACTCGTACCACTAAGGAACACGCATCGCGCGATTTGGCTGGTGTTGGTAGCCTTTGTTCTTCTGAATGATGCATACCTTTGACCTTTGACCGTAAACGTTGAGAAAACAGAAATCCAGCAACTATTTGAGCTGCTTGGGATAATCCATTTGAGATTTGAGCTGACTGATATGACTTGCGAAAACACGTCGATTTTCCCGTGAAGTTGTCTGCTTTTGAAACGACTTCGCATTGTGGCATGTATTTCTATGATGTACCGCTGGGTAGTCTATATATCTTACACGTCAGCTTTCAGTTCGGCGCGTTCTCTCATGTGCTGCCGTGAACTTTATATACCTCGTATACACGTTCACCTTCTCCTGGGTACTCAAAATGATTGATAGCAGCATCCCTATATTTGGGGTCAACCAATCGTCAATGGTTTCGAACACAGACAAGCTTGGGGGAAAGGAATCGTGTTGTACAACAAGCAGGGCCTTGGTTCTTTGCGTACATATTTTGTTTGCATTCGTTATGAGCTCGGTGGCATATTTTAATATGTAGCTCTTAAGTATAGATGATTGATCGCGCACTTTGGAGGTCCTGCAGAGAAGGAACTACTATTAATACGGTAACTGTACCTGGTACGGACATCAGTATTAACGCTGTAACAGCCAAGCTGCTTTTAGTTGTTGTTGTTGTTTGTACCTGTAGTCACAATCATCAAGAACAACAGAGAATGCCCGTTGCAGTAACATATTACTTGTTTTCATCCATTGGGTATGTTGTCGATCTTTCCTCAACCATGCGCTCCGTAATGTCAACCGAACACGAAGTACTTGCTGTAAATACTAAAGGTATACAACAGCGGCTATTTTTAGGTGCAGCTTAGTTAGCTGTTGTCATGCCAGAAAAGGCCATCCATGTTGTCTTCACATTAAATCGTCCTTTCTACCCAGCTTCATTAGTACACCCAGTGTCCGTCTTGATTCCTTATCCTAGAGAGATATTGATTCCGTGGCCACAGACTGTGAGACAGAGGAAGACCAAAAATAAAAAAATAATCGCAAATTCAAGTGTCAAGCACGTGAAATATCAGCGTACCGGATACGAGAACACAACAACACAAGCAGGACAAAAAAATAAGAGCAAAAAGACAATAAAACCAAAAAAAACAAAAAAAGAAAAAAATTGAAATGAAAATAGAATACAAACGACGCAAGGACTTCAGAAAGGCTGCCAGACGGGCAGCATACGTACTCAGGAAGGACAGATATCTGCTGCGCGGACGAAACGACACGACAAAGAGGGAGCTACAGGCAGCAGTCTATAAGAGCTAGTCGAACCGATACCTAGCCACCCGATCTATCATTTCGTTTCTGCATTCGTCGACAGCTGTATCAGTACGGCTGCCCTTCCCCCCTCCCTCCCTCCCGTTCAATATTGCTGTTATTTGTCGCTTGTCCAGTCTCGCGCCCCATTGACTCTTGTGGTTGATAGACAGGAGAACCAAAATTAACCCACATCATCAGTCTATAATCAATGACTCAATGTGTGATAACTTGTCGCAAAAAATGAAAACACAGATGTTCCGACCGAAGAACTTCGTAAAGAGAGTGTCGAATTATGAATACCTAATAATGCTCGTTGTTTCGTATGCTGGTGTAATAATAAGTACCTGGTACCGTCTAACAACATACGATATTCGAATGTTACGATCCTTCGAATATTCAACAGTTAGTTTCTCACAAAATCTCCTGTCTCATACCTGGTACCGGTATACCAGGTATATTATTTTTCATACAGCGTACTTCTGTCATATCGTTGTCTACCAGATCAAGTTATCTTTGCGATTTTTTTCGTATTTTTTCAACATATTTCTTCGTACGAGCCCTTTTTGGTAACATGCCAAGTGGTCAACACGAGGGAAGCCCGGTCGGACACATTGGTCGTGGTCCGGGGGCGATCCGTGCACTCTGGAACGCGTGGCAAGCTTTCAAAGTTTGTTTTTTTTTCGCGGGAATGGATAAGACGGTTACCCTGGTCTCAGCGCTAGAGACCTTATTTTGTATTAGTACCTGGTACGTACGTGCCCGGAATGTGTTGTCTGTGTTTTTTGCCTCATGAGCAAACAGCCCAGGCATATAACAGGTAGGCAAAAGACGACATGCACAGAGCACAACGTTACAACGCTGCCCCCTATACGCCGTGCGTGCGTGCCACACCCATTTGAGCTGTATTGCTGTGTCTGGTTGTGTTTGTTGGAGCCTGCGGTCCGTAATCCACCATCTACCTCTTTTTGGTGATGCTCTACGTGAGGCAGATCCACGTACACTCTGGAACGGAGATGCAAGGACCATTTGGATTGAAAATAAGTACCTCAACTGTTCTTATATTTGCGACGTTTTGTATTTCTTGGCGGAAGCACACCCCAGAAATATAGACATCAGACAACATGCAAAGAAAACAAACAGCGTTACAACCCCGCCTAGCAGCACAGGCAGAAGCGGAGCACACCACGCGTGTGTGCTAGGTCCGTGGTGTAGTTTAGTTAGGCTAGTTGCTTTATCGGATGCTGCGGTTCGTCATCGGTCATCACCACCTCTCTCTCTTCTGCCGTGTTGCTGTGCCTGCGTGTGCCGTGTGTCGTTCGCGCGGCGAAAAATAATACTGTGGAGTTTTGGTGATGCACATGGTAAAAAGGTCACGATGCCCGATTTTGGATTAGAATGCGCGAGTCCGATCCTCGCATAGATCAAGTCTAGTTCTTCCTACTTTCTTTTTCTTTTATTTGTTTCAACTTATTTTTTTGCATCATGTACCATGGTACGTACGCAACTCACACATCACAGAAAACAATTATTGCATGAGCAAAGCAGTGGGCGGGCTAAAACCAGCTAGCTACAACGCGATACACGCCTGCCGCCCGCCAGCAGAGCAGGGAGCAACATCATGCGTGCGCGGTAGATTGTCCGCGTGGTATTTCTGTGGCTCCCGAGTTGTATTTTTATCGGATCCTGCGATCTGTAGAAGAGCTGGGAGTCTCTGCTGTTGTGTGATACATGCATGCTGCTACGTACAGGTGCAATTTTCGTGGGCAGTCGAGTGTGGTCGACAGTTCCAACCCTTTCTTCGTTGCGTCCTTTTCTATTGCTGTAAACATTTTCCCACAACTGTACTGCTGTGCTACGTGTGTCGCTCGTGGAGTGCTTTCTTTTTTTTGCCGGCAGTCCTTGGTTTTGTGCGGGAGAGGCCTTCTTCGCCGTGAACGTCACAACGAAGTCATGCACCAAGATACTGGCAATTAACAATGTTTGGCGGGATCATTAATTAATTCCAATAAAAAGCGTTTCAGTCAACAGTAACAGTTCCACACTAAATCCATGTATGTTTTGTCCCCTGAAATGCCGGTGCAGTCTATTAATGGTGTCCATGTCTATACGTACAACAAACAGTAATAAGACAAGTACGATGTTGTTGGCGGTGTGTTCTCAGCGTTCCTCAGCGTTTCTTGGACGTCTTTGTTTGAGTTGTTCGTGGTGGCGCGAGATGAGGTTCACCTTACGGGACGAAATTGCCTCAGCGTGATCCCCGAGCCCGACTGTGTCGGGGCCGGATTCGGGCGTGCTTGCGCCGTGCCCTGGCTGCCAGTTGGCCGGGTGTGCTATGCTCGGTTTTTACAGAATAAGTTCATGTACGTAAGCAGTGAGTTGGGCCTGTTGAGTGGTCGATACTTGCTTTTTCACAGTCATGGCCAAACCTTTTGGTTGACGGCCTAGCTTTGCCCCGTCAGGCCTACTTTTTGATCCGTCAAACCCTCTTCTAAAATACAATAGGTTTTAGCGTTGGGATGTTCTTGACAGCTGTCCGTCAGGGGGAAAATATCCCTGCTCGCTCGCGACGAGAAAAAATCCTATTTGTTCGATGCCAGCACCCAGATTGGATCTCTTCCTCTTTCGCCGAAACGGGAGAGGTCGCCGCCTCCGCGGCTTTTGACAGCTCATGGCGGAAAGAGTATGACGAATATGGGCTGGAGTGGCCGATCTCGCGCTCCACCATTGTGTGTGCGTTGAGGTTTGTGCGTTGCAGAAACGAGTGTCCAATTTCCAATTCGGGGTATTTTACGTGTGAAAGCACCAGTTTTCCGCATTTTTTTTTAGATTCGTAGGCAAGCACAGAATCGTCAAACGCACGCGCGTCGCGAACCTTGAAACGCGCGTCGCTAACCTCTTCGGATGCTCCGCACGCCGGTCGATCAAGCCTCCGTTGGGGTAGAGAAGACGGCGTCTTTGGTTTCGACCGAATCGGATGAGCCTACGCCGCGGGAGGAGCGGCACGGTGGTGGGGTTACAAGGGGTATCTACGAATTTTGTTTTTGTACACGCAGCAGGCAGTATCACATGCAGCGTGGAGTTTCGGTTGTGCTGTGCAGGTGCTTTTTTTTTTTTCCTGTAACCGCCAAGACAAACAGAAGTAATGTACAAGCACGTGTGTGGGTTACGACGAGGTACGACGACGACGTCGTGTTGCTTTTACGCCCTCATGCAGCTCCCCTCACAGACTAGGTCAGCCTGCAATATGTTTCGCTGCTGACCCTCGAGGGTGAGATTACGCCTTTCTTCGCCGTGCCCCACCGTGCTCCCCTGCCCCGACTGCTGTGCTGGGGCGGCCTTGGGCGTGCATGATGTACAGCTTGCTGCTGTTGCTGCTGCTGCTGCTGCTGCTGCCGCTGCTATTTTTGCTACGTACCACCACTGCTGTGATGTTCTGCTGCTGCTGCTCACGCAGCTCCACTCATGGAGTAGGTCAGCCTGCGATATGTATCGTTCCTAAACCTCGAGGGTGTGGTTCTTTATTCATTTTGTTTTAGTTTCAATTTTACTTTTACTTTCCAGCTTCTGGACAAGCCGTGGTCACGGGTGTCGTCTCTTTCCCCCCCCGGTAGATGCCTTCATTCTTATCGCGCAGAGAATTCAGCATTCCGAACGCTTGTCGATTGTTCATTGAATTTTGCTGACTCTCGCTCTCGCGCTATCGGCTCGTCAAGTTTTTACGCAAGAAAAAGTGCCTACGAGCACGAGCACGCACTCCTCGTCGTGCCCCACCGTGTTCCATTGCCTCGACTGCTGTGCCGAGGGCGGCCTCGGGCGTGCGTGATGTGCTGCTGCTGCTCCTGCTATTAGCGCTGCTCTGTTACAGCTGCTCTGCTGCTGCTCCGCTGCTGCTGCTACGTGCAGCTGCTACGTGCAGCTGCTTGTTGTTGCGCTGCTGTTATTGCCGCTGCTGCTGCTCACACGGTCCCCCTCTCGGGTCGGCCCGAGATATAATATTATTGCCTTTCTACCTCGTGCGCCACCGGGCTCCCTTTCTCCGACTGTTGTGCCAGGGGCAGCCTCGGGCGTGTGTGCTAGTACTGCTGCTCCTACCGCTGTTGCGACGCTGTTCTGCCGCTGTTCTGCTGCTGCTGTGTATGTGCTACTGCTGTGCTGTTCTGCTGCTGTTCTGCTGCTGCTGCTGCTGCAACTGTTGCTATGTCTGCGATACGGTTGTGCTGCTAACCCCCGTGAGCATGGTTATCATGCAAGTTGACCTCTCTCGGCGAGGTGTCTCTGCATCTTAAAGCTAAAGACGAATCCATATGCGTCGCAAGCTGTACAAGTACCGTCTCGCCATTGACATTTATTGGGCGTCTCGGAGAAGGTCTCGTGCCAGCATAGTTTTCACATGATAGGTACCTGTACGCTATGCTGCTGCCACTACTGCTTGCTGATTCTGAGCTTGCTGCACCAAATAGTCGCCGGCGCTTTGCACTGTCGATAAAATCGATCGACTGTCGCCTAATTTTCTGTTTTGTGTCTATCTGTATAAGAAGTATACAGGAAGCGTCTCGTACGCAGTACTTTGTAGTGCTGTTTGCTGCTGTACGAACGAGGTATTCGTTGTTGTGCCAGAAGGCAGATGAAAATCTTCGTTTTTCTTTTATGTGCATCGTTTTCAATGTATTCCCTCAAAGTGTTTCTTATATTGCACCCCTTGGCATTACTGTCACCTAACAACCTCAAGTTGCATACCGTACCGCCCTCAGCCATTACAGGCATGAGCGGAGCCGCAGACGGGCGTCAGCGCGCCGCGGCAAAACCCCCTTTGTATGCAGATATTTCATAACGTCGTGATAGTATATCATGTGTCTATGATACAAGATCGTATAATGTACGTTTTTCAATGCGTTCTTTCGCCACTACCGTAGGCACGTCCCGGAGGGGAACTTTGTTTCAAGTACTGCTGCACACCACCTTATTTATATGCAAGCCACCAGCCGTACCCGGTGTTTTTTTTCTTGTATTTAATCAAACGCTTGGTCGTCTTCTGCCTGTTTCTATTGTTTAAAACGTTGCGACGTGCAGCAGATGGGCGAACAGCCTGTACATCAACCACCGGTAAGAGTTTTAATGGTAGCCTGTACAGGGATTTGGTAGAAAACAAGCAAACGTTCGTCCCGTCGTTAATCTGTGGAACTTGAGGCCAGAGACTGCTGATGTACGCTCGAGTCTTGTGGTAAACTTTCCACACCGTCCGTGCTCGCCGTCAAAAACAGTTTTTCAGAAAAACTCAAACAAACCCAGATAACCCCCCAATGTCTCAAAGATTGGGTCACTTTCAACCCAACATTATTATATGCCAGGGCAGAGAAATCACACAGATTTGTTATGTTTCTCTATCAGCATTCCTGTATTCCCTACCATGTACCAAAGGTTTTCTGGTTCTTATCTCTTTTCTACACCCCTCAGTAGATTGCGAGCCTGCAAACTGCGAAAATCTGTTCATTATTTTGTGTTTTTCCTTTCTTGCTTTCTTGCTTGAATTGTACTTTTTCTATCTCTCTTCCCTTTTATGATTTTTGACCTTTTTGACTTCGATTTCGATTTTTCGACGTCGAGTTTTTTTTTTTTTCATTCTGCCTATTTTTCTGGGTAGTATGCGGTTTTATCGGTTTCCGTGGCGACTTGTACGGCGTATCGCATGTATCTGATACGTACGTGCGCGGGCATCACTTTTTTATTTCTGTCTGAGGTGTAGACGTGCTTCAGTCATCATGCGTATTACTCTTTGCTTGTTTTGATTTTTTACCGAGGTATTATTCCACTCCAGAGTTATTAGAGCATGTCTTGCGACCACGGACTGCATCGTATTGCGGCGATGAGCTAATGTGAGAACAACAACCACAGCTATGTTTTATCTTTTCAAACTTTCCGATGATTCGGACTATAGCATCGTGAACGCCACGTTGGTGATAACATTAGCGCCCCATCAGAGAAGCAGGCGACTTGCCCTCTCAACAACAATCGTCGTGCAAAGTTTATACCGTACTTTGCACGGCCGCTCTTATGTCTGTGTGCTACACAAAGGCAAGTTTTGGCCCCATACCCTTCACATGGTATATTACAATAGCAAGCAGCGCTCGTTGTAGAGCTATTTTAGGAATATTTCCTCTGTCTCATAAAGGTAAAACGTTTACCAGCTCGGCGTTTTTCGCCGAGCTCAAGTGACCATCGATCATAGCCGCTAGAGTTATTTGTTATGCGGAATAGAGTCGATACCCTTGCGTTCTTTCATATTAACACTAAGCTAACTGCAGAATACAACTCTAATAGATCGGTAACGAGGCAAGCGTGCCAGAACGAAGGACCAAATAGCGCTGCCGGCGGTTATATAGCTGTACAGGCTACTAATACAATTCTGAGAAACGTCCCCTGTGTGCCGATATCCCGGTTGTACATGTCCACATGGAAGGTCCTCCTGCTATGTATACTGAAGCTCTTTGAGGTTTTAATTGCCGCGTGAAGCTCGATAGCTCAGATCTGTAACCCGGCGTGTCACAGGGTCACAGCCCTGCGTGCCGAGCACCTTCAAGGTGCCGTTGAAGCAGTTATTCTGATCAACGGCCTAACTCCCGCCTCGTGTGTTAGTCATGCCAGTAATAGGACTAAGCTAGCCCATGTCTACTTTTCTCGGCTTAGGACTTGGTAAGCTCCATCATGAGTAGAAGCGACAAGAAATCTCGTTCTCTTCAATGGTGGTTGCCACCTTTAGCTCCGCCTCCGCTGCTGTTGATGGTGATGTCAGTGTCTTCTTATCGGTCTCGCTACAGATGTGCCCTCCGTCCAAGTAGAAGAGGGACCTCGAGGTTAACGTGTGGGTGTCAACGATAGCCGTGGAAGTCAGTGATGGTTCTCCGTCACCGGGTGGAAATTCTAGTGGTCCTGCCGCGGGGGGTTATCGCAATTGTCCGTCCGTTACTGTGAGCGTGTGGACCTCTTTTAGCTCGTAGTCGATCTCGATATTGGGCTCGGCTACTGTAGATGCGCGAATCATGCGCGGCTCTCGAGTACCTGTTGGGGCCCCAGTTAGAGTGGACGTTGTCAATCTGTCGATATCAGGGGATATTACTTTGATCCCCCCAGGCGATGATGTCTGTCAGCCTCAGAAGAGGATGATCTGTCATTTCCAGGCGATGATGCGCCGATAGCTCCAGGTCATGACGTTCGTTAGCCCCAGGAAATGATGCGTCTCCGACCTCATGCGACGATGATTCAGCAGCCCCAGACGATGATAATCCAAGCAACTGATGATCGGATGATGCCAGCTGATGGTGACAAAGAGATCTCGGGCGATGCGGGTGTGTCAATCCAAGGAAACGATGCCCAATCGACTCCAGGCGAAGGTGTTCCGGCGGCCCTATGCTTCACTGATCCCAACCGACGACGCTCTGGCGATCGTAAGGGATGAGGCCTAGCTGATCCCGTGGGACGACACTTCGATACCTACACCAACTGGCCAACGTCATCTTCCACTTGCAGTGGTGGCACCTTGACACCACCCTCCTATATGTGGGGGCTACCTTCTGCAAACGTGGTCGCGAGTCCCCGATTTATTGCTACGGAGAAATATATGATATTTTATCCAGGAATTAACTATTAATAGTCCAGCTTGGAAACCCCACTCAATGGCTTTTGATGGTCAGGTCGCCGTAGTGCCGTCGGGGGTACCAGGTTCAGTCCCTCGCAACTCTCGCTTGCGCGCAGTTTTGATTGTCTTGGGTACGACGAACATAGAGTGTTCTCGTCATCCTGCCCTTCAGCGCGGGGAATAGCTCGTCATTCAAGACGTGTTCGGGTTCGCTGCGGTCCACTAGCATGACCATCATTCCACAGTTGCTGGGAGGAGATGTGTGTCGGTAGTAGCCAACATCTACAAGAGGCCATCTTCGAAATTGTCGCTGACGTTGAAGGCCTGGTTCTCGTCGCCAAAGGCACGAGAGGGGTGGATGTCCAGCGAATTAGTGACGAAAGCGTTGTTGCGTGGTGCTCGCTGTTTGGTATCCTTTCCGGTGATATTCTTGGTGGGCTTAAGGTAGCTGCAGATATATCTCCTGCCTTGTTTCAGTTGCATTACGTGACTGATTTCAACGCCACGTCTGCTAAGCCTCCCCTCTACTTCATAGCTACGGGATAGGTTGTCCACGTAGAGGTGACACCTTGTCGTTAGTATATGGACGAAGTCAAAAAGCCAAAACTCGGGTAATGATACATCTTTAACTTGGTGCTCTCGTACTCCAGCGAAACGCGTTGAACGAGGATGCCCTTGAACTGCCGGTCGGTCAGAGCTTCGTCCATTGCCTGTACTTCTGCTCACTTACTTGATTGTCGCCTTTATAAAGTTGTCGAGTGGGTCTTGTCCGGCATCCCTTGCAGTTGTCGCCAATATTGCGGCCATGGCAGGGATGGTTTAATCGGCGAGTTTGCAGTAATTTACCGTACATATTCGCACGTATATTGACTGTCGCTAATGGTTGCGGCTACATTCTCGTGTTTGAGCAAAATGGGAGATACCTGTGCGTCTGCGTCACCACTGGAGGGACCACGAAGACGCTGTGAACCCTCCAGTTGCGGTGGTCAGCCTAGGCTGCGCTTTCAAGATGTCGTTGATATCCCCGTGATTGGTACTAAGCCCGAAGCAGTTTATATTCCGCCAGTGGTTGAACTCCGAGGGTACCCTGCCTCTGAAGATGTTGAGACCCTCGACGGTGATGGCGAGGTAATTCTCGTCGCTGCTCGAATATCTCATTTTCGTAGCCCTTCGTACTGGAAGTGACACGCTCGAGCGTGAAATGGTCTTGCGCAGAATATATGCGTAGAAGAAGATGTAGTTCGACTTGATGCACAACAGGCCTTCGCGGCACAACAGCTCAGAGAAGTCGATATTAATGCGTGAAAGTGGCCATGACTGGACGGTGCCCACGTACAATAGTAAACATTACGTTGGGCATAGATCGCTCGTGCAGCAGCTCTGTCCGTCGAGTTCGTTGTAGAGTGGTCCCGGCGAGCATTCGCGCTCCGTCGACAAAAAATTAACTTGAGCAATTTGCGCGAAAAATTACGAGCAGTAGTTGGACTACGGGTTGTGTATAGGCTAGTTGCGTGGTTGAAGACGCACACGTTAGCTGCTAACTCCAACTCACATCCCCAACAGACAGTGCAGCAGTTGAGGTATAATTACCGTCTTACAACTGTCGTTGGTCGAGGTTCAAGACTTTCAATCCACGGTATGTTGTGAATTAAGTACAACAGCAGAGCTCTAACTACTGTAGTGCAGCGGTTGTGGTGAAATCGTGGATACCGTACGTCGTTGTTGTTCGGGGTTCGAGACTTCCGATCCTCAGTCCGTCGTGGGTTATGTACATCAAAGTCCTTAAGTACAGCAGTAGCAGTAACAACCGTGAAAAACGCGTTTGTCGTACTTATTCCGAGGTCGACTTTTATCCATTTGATCCACAGCCCATCGTGGATGGCGTATAGCGGCCATTTAGCTACATACGTAGCAGCAGTTGTGTAGAACGTGGTCTATGATATGTCGCTCAAGGTAAATATTGTGGTCTTAGCAGCCGCTGTGTAGCACATTGGTAGGCGACGCGTTCTCTTGAATGACCGCAGAGCAGTAAAGTCTTCACTCGATCGAGACAGTGTTTAGCACTGTATTCACCCACTTTGATCGTTCAGAGTGAACAACGGTCCCGGCCTCAGCCCTCGTCAGCAGTCCAGCCTGATGCTCCTTGGTCTTGCAGACCAAGCTCGGAGCAGATTCCCTGGCGTATCTCCCAGTACCTGCCATAAGTTTTAGTAGCTCATATTAGAGGCGTGTGGCGTGATGTCTGCAGCTACACTGCTAGGGCTAGCACAAGTTTGCGGCTCACAGCCTGTAGGCGGTTATTGTGGCAGAGTAGTGATGCTGGTCGGAACGCTCGCAATTGGAATTGTTAAACAAGTCTAGTGGCGACCTTTAGCTCAGAATTAGGATGTTGACGCTGAAAAAGGCGCCCTCGAGCCAAGAACGAAGAATAAGGTGAAAGTAAGATGATGGGCATGCCATCATCAAACAGCCCGGCAAGGCGCACTTCCTACGGCTAAGTTTTCTGCACGGGGTCCTTGTAGGGCATTGTTCCTGGAGATTATGGTCGTGGAGGTCGATACTCTCCCGGGCAAGTTAGCTAGTGTCAACTTTCCGAACACCGACCAAGATGGTTGTCGCTTTACAACGCACTTTTGCACTGAGATGTCTCAACTGCCATACCGAACGGGAAGTACATGCAGTAATAGTCGCGCTCACGTAGACCGCAGTCTCCCCACCAGAATATTCAACTCTTCCACCAAGTACTTCAGTACGAAGATAGAACGCATCCCCTTGTCTGCCAATTTTTATGATTCAAGCATACTACTGCACATGGTACTGAGCATTGACTACATAGTCGATACCTTATTGATGAGCGACTCTGTAAGCTGCCATTAATAGCTACCTGATATTCTGTAACAAATTATCTATCGGTAGAGGCTCTTCACGGGGCAGTGCCGTGCCGAGGTGCAGTGTGTGTTTCGACGCTTGTGCGGTGCGATTAATTAGTATATAGTGTTTGACAACCGCAAGATGCAGCGCGAGCGCGGTAAGGGTTTCCTCGTGAAGATCTTATCGCGGGGTGCAAGCCACCGACAAGCCAGTTTTCGCTTGACAATGAAAGAGGTCGTCAGTACTTTTTCCGTCAGCATTTTCCACCCCAAGAGGATACGAGACAAGGGTGCGGGTTGTTCGTGAGGCGAATCATTGACTAATCGATTCTCCCATAGGCTGAGGTTTCTAAAACAATGATTTGGTCTGTGAGAGAGGGGGCAAAGTACTTTATTTCACCACCCATGGGGGCAGAGTGAAGGCCAGTAGCATGACGTCGATGACCTCTCGACATTTGTGGATGCTGGCTAAGTAAACGAGGAGGAGCAGAGGAATGAGGCCTCGAGGCTGTATGCTCACGATTCTCCAAGCCACATGCAAAAGAAGGACTACGGTCGTCGATAGGTCGCGATCGCCGGCTGTAGCACTATAGGTAATACAATGTGGAAATGTTGTAAGGGGGGCGTTTGCTACGCCACAATACGGCAACGTTGCGAAAGCTGCGCTCTACCTTAATGCGGATTGAAGAGCTCAGCAAGGATGCGATGCAAACAATTCGGGACCACGATTTCCCTCCTCAAGATTCATCGTTAACCGGACAATAGTTTCGTGTAGATCGCGGTCGGGGTTGGCGGCCGCGGAGTTTGTCAACGATGACAACTTTAAGCAGGTGCTTGAGGGGAAGTTTCTCATTCTAGCCTCGATTGCAACGACTGGACGCAACGGTCAGCCATCAAAGTGAAGAATAAGTACAAGTAGCATGCCGTCGAGCGCGATCCTGAGGCGCTGCGCCAAATGTTGCGCCCCGTCGGAAAAGTCTAGCGACCAATCAAACGGCACGGGTGCGACGTGTCTTACGTTTAGCGGAAGTCGGCCTTAGGCTACATTCACTGGATGACGGCACGATGAATTGTCTCACGGCTTGAGGTGACGTAACCGACTGTGCCCAGTGACTGAAGTTGAAGCAGAACGCAGTGGGCACAAGCCTGACCTGTCTACGCGAAACAAGGTGGACGCGGTACCCCGAATAATGGCTGCGTAGATAAGGTGTCTTGTCTGGGGAAGTTAAACAGCAGCTTTCTGAGACGCTGCCGGCTCTTATGCATTGGTGTCGATGCTAGATGCAGTTCCATCGGTTGATGCAGAGCACCAGCCGTGTTCGTCGCCATGTCTACGAGACGGTACTACACGTTGGAGCTCGACTCCCACGCGTTTCTGGAGCTGAAATTCATGGTGACTGTCCGTCTACGTCAACTGCCGCAGCAGGGACCGCGTCGGAAATAAGCGGAGGAGCATCGGCAGTTGCCGCGATCCCTACCGCTGTGGTGGAAGTTGAAGCTAAGGTTGTAGTTGATTGCCCCTTGAACTTCCAGCAGACTCATCACGTCGGTTGGACCCTGCTAGACAACAAACTCATCTGGACGCGTAGACCTATACCGGACGTGTGGCTGCAGCAACATGCGCCGACGTTTCGACCAGGTTTGGCGCGAGCTCGTCTTGAATACCGGGGGGGGTACTGGTCGCAACCGCGTGCGCACCGTTCGGTGTGAACCCATGCGGGGCATCCCGAACAAACCCCGGTAAATGTGCATCAACGAAGGTGCGACCGATCATAAGCGGGTGATGTCTGCGTTTCGCAGTCGTCGCGATTGAATGCCGGCATCAATTTGGAGGGAGCTACAACGGTACACCCTCGTAAAGCAGTAAGTCTTGCAGCTGAGATGAACGTGGGAGCCGTGGTTGGCCGAGCCTGGAGTACGTATTCTGAAACATTATGGACATTCATCTATAGGTGGTCCCTGGCCGCTAAGACACTTGAAAAAAAGGTCCAGAACCATTTCCTAGCAGAAATATATCCTAGACGACGCTTTGTGTCTTACAACCACTGCTTGCGCAAGATAACACTAAACCCTTGAAAATCGGCAACGAGGGAAGTTTTACGAGGCAAACTATTGCCCGTTAGATATACATGGAGTCCCTGAATGCGGGGTTCTGGGTTGCATGCTGCATGTCTTGCACGCCTTAAATTGCGTTTTATGAACAGAGTCTTTTCCCAGCAGAAGGTGTTCTAGACGTTGTTTAGTGTCTGTTCACGTGTCTTTACTCGCGTAAGACAACACACTTTTGCCGTTGAAAAGGCGCAGTAAAAACGTTTGGTGCACCCGCTATTTCGGATCCTCCTTCTGATGTCTGCCTCGTTCGACATGAAAACATGTCTCAAGCCGAGTCTTTCGCTCACTTTGTTTGTCAAAGGTGCTACCTTAACGGGCGTGTCTAACTATTTCAAAAAGGCCTGCGGCGTGTCTATACGTCTTGACACGCCTGCAGTGTATCTGGGCGGCTATAACCTACCTCGATAGGGAGGAGTTGGTTGACGCAAAACCAGCAGTAACAACATTTCCGGTGGCGGTCCTTGGCTGTCCTCGGTCATTCTGACCACATATCCAGTTGCCTCTAGCACACCTTGTTGACCGTTCCTACAGTACACAGTACTGATTTCTTATTCTATGCAATATGTTAAACGTGCTTGATAGGTGAGCCATGCTTACGGTATGGGCCCACCACCAAGAATCACCTATCCTGTGCAAGCCTTAGCACCTTATGGCGACACCATCCTTGAACAATCTTGAGAGAGCACAGGTCATTTATTGTATACCTGGTACCTGATGAGGGGTTTAACGTAGAGCTCGCCGCTGAGGACGATTTCTTAGTCCAGACTTCAGCGTCCCCCCAAACGTGAGCCTTATGCTACTGTTGGGCTCTTTTTTATTCGTGGGCCATGTGATGTACGGCAATACGACCGAACACAGAATAACGACTGCAAAGTATTTGGCGCGGAAAGCGAACAACCTGCATTTTGTACAAGTACAGCAATCGTTTTTCGAGCTTTCTTTGTAATTCTCGAAACAATCGGTTGGTTGCCCCATGCTGCGTCGGCTGCGTCACCTGAATGTTGTGTCTAAGTAACCGTTTGCTATTTTTTTTTCTGTGATTCCGAATTTATCGCCGGTTTTTTTTCCCTCGCCCCCTTGGGTCCGTCTGTCTTTGTCTTCTTTGTGAATGGTGTGTCGTCCTTGATCCACCAGCTGGACATACGACTGCTCCGTTTTTTCTGTTGTTAGCTCTTTGTCCCTACGCTATTCTTGTCTTGTTGTCGTCCATCTTGTCTTTTTATGACGCCCTTGTGTTGGTCCATCAGCTGGACATATGACAGGATTGATCGCACTAGCGAACAGCAAGCTTGTCGTCGGGGCTCGGCCTGCGCTCTGAGCGCATGTTTGCTTCGTTTTTTTCATGTTTGTTTATTTCTGTTTTTTTTGTTTTTTTGTTTTTACCCCTCTTCGCGTATTCCTTTTTTCTTCTTCCGTTTTTCCGGGTGTTCACTCAATATCATGGATGGCATTTTCTTGGTGGTGTTTGGTTGCAAGTGATACGGGGTGGTATACCACAGCTCGTTGGTACCGTTTCCCTGACGTGCTCGTACTGCCGTGGGCACTATTTCGCACCAGTACTTGCTTGTTATCTCCCATCGAGATGCATTTTTGTTACAGCCTGTTTTGTGGCCACAGGGAGAATTTCAGGGAGTGAGCTAATGCGAGAACATCATCATCTCGTACAAAATACCAAGTACCTATGAGTGGTATTTTATCTGACGGTCAGGGCAGCACGGAAGAAAACGTGCCACCCCGAAAGTTGTATGCAATATATATGTACAATTATTATGAGATACAACAATATTTGGTGGGGTTGCAGGATTTTTGTGACGTTATTTCGAAGCAATCAATTAAACGGGAAACACTGACCGGTTTCGGTTTTCTCAACGGCTACATCCGAACGTTCACATAACGTATTCGCATTAACGATAAACTATAAAACAAACGCGCCCGGATATATCGCTTAGTTGAGTATCATCCACTCAATCGGTCGAATTCACAGCTGGCGTGCTTGCAACAATACCAACAAAAAACAGATGCACGAAGGCTATGATACCAACCATAGTCTTGCGCTCTACAAGTTCATTCGTTCGTACGCACATCACTTGCCAGATAGAGCAGTACCAGATCTTGTCGGGGGCTAGACTCTAAAGCTCTGCGTCATTGCCTGTACAAGGAGTCAGACAAAAGAGGCTACAGTTTCAGTAGGTTCGTGATATAATTTGTTTTGAACGGTCCACTTCGAAACCCAACAGACACATTGTTGTAGCGGACGAACAAAAAATCATACTATAGCAGTAGTGCAGTGTAGCCCACACCTCTCTCACTCTCGACCGCCCTCTCACACCGACACGCACGCAACCGCACAACCACACCCGGCCATAATTTCACGCTCCGGCACCCAGCACCACCCCACATCCACCAGGTTCAAACCAACTACATCAGCAACTTCAAACAACATGGTACACATGATGAACAACATCCTGGCCCTTGCAGCTGTCGCGAGTACGTCCCTGATCCTCAGCTCTGCTTCAGCATCGCCTTACCCGTTTGGCAGCAAGTTCAAGGGGGACGCCACCTACTACGGCGACGTCTCGCCCAGTGAGGGCAACTGCGCCTTGGAGCACCCCCTCCCCTCCATGTACAAGGGGATGATTCCGATGGCCATATCCCTCCATGACATGTATGACGACTCGGTCATGTGCGGGGCCTGTATCGAGGGTACCGGCACTGGGAAGGGTGCAGGGAAGAACCCCATCAAGGGAAAGTTCAAGGGCTTCGTCAGCGACAGCTGCGAGGAGTGCGGCAAGGGTGACCTCGACTTCGCGAAGAACGGTGACGGGCGTTGGGATATCGAGTGGAAGTTCGTGGAATGTCCCTCCGGCGGCGACCCTTCCTTCATTTTTGAAGGGAGCAACGAGTGGTACTGGAAAATTCAGGCCCGCGAGACCAAGTCGCCCGTGACGCAGCTGTGGGTGGACGGAAAGAAGGCCACGATGACCAAAGACAATTTCTTCACCACTTCGAGCGGTCCCTTTTATGGCGAGCAGGTGGTAGAGACGAAGACTATGTTCGGAGAGAAGAAGAAGACGAAGGTGGCTTTGTGAACCGGTTTCGCGCTTAATCTTCGAACCTTTAGGTAAGTTGACATGATGGATTTAATTTTCCCCAGTGTGTGTGAGGCAGCACATTAGCAGCAGCTGCAAATAAACCTGAGAAAAGCCGTAGTTGGTGGGAGGGTATCTCTCACGAGTAGATGTTCCCAGTCAAGGCATGTGGACTTTCTTCCTTCCTTCCTTCCTTGCTAGGGGAGGGGCAGTGTTGCGCTAGCGAGAGATCGGCCTGGTAACCGCTTGCTGCGTGTTTTTCTGAAGCGAACCGCTGTACCGCTGTCTGAGCATGATGGATTGACGGAGGTTCTTGAGGTGGTGGGTCATTCTACGTACCAGGCACCACTCTGCACCGAAATTTAAGGACCATTTTGATTGAATATCAACATAGACAATCCTTTTATTTGAGGACATATTGGTATATGGCTTGGGTCTGCATGCCACTGGTTGCAGAAGATGTGCATTACATACTTGTACCGGTCTATAGTTGTTTTCTATACACACGTCATCCTCCGTGCTCCGCTGTGGTTGGTGCGCCATAGGCACGGGTTTCTGACGGGGGTGTCGTGTGCCAAGATACTTTTTCAACCTTGTCCTGCAGTCGATGTAAAACGTAACCCGGGTGCCGTTGTTTCTCTTTCTGAAAACAGGCGGAGTTGAACATTTGTATGGTTGCAACGACTCGAAAGCGAAAACAGAGCATAGTCAATTAACACTACCATGAGAGTGTCTCGTACTGGTTCAATTTCTAGACATCCTGTGTATCCTACATTACTGTAGTAACAATGTCCTTGACGGGATTATGAGAACAAACAGTTCAGTACTCATAGCGCGCCTGCAGCTTTGTGCACAACAAACCTGAATTGAGCTCGACATCTTGTGTCCGAGTATTGTTTAACTCCCGCGACCAGGCTCACGACTAAACGACAAAAATCCTGTTTTTCCCTTGGTGCCCCCTCGTTGTCGCACCACACGTCAGGTCTCCCAAGAAGTCTCCGGGTTATATCCCGGGTACAACGCTCAACCGCTCGCTGGGTTTCCCCCGCTCCTTCTTGCCATGGAGTCTGCCGTGTGTTGCCTCGTCTACGTACCTCTTCTGGTTGAGCGCCCAACTACTGTTGTGTGGTATGGAGTAGTCCACCTTGCAAGATTGGGCTATTGATGTCTTGTCCCGTGATTCGCCCAAAAACGTTTCGTATCGGTTTGGTTTTAAGCAATGCTGCACGTATGGATAGCGGCGACGGCGGTTGTAGCAGACCAAGCAGTAGTCGAGTAGAGTACGTGCTGGCTAGGGCCTTTCCGTGAGTATGGAGTCGCGAGCTGTGTGTAGCAGAGAGAGTGGTCGAAGCGGTTGTCCGTGTTTTTATATCGCTGTTCGAACGTGATGTTTATGACAAACGGAGATCCCTGCAAAGGTCGCACCATTCCTCGCAGGGGCTTCCGTCGGTTCTCTATTTTTTCCTCATCGTCGACATTTTTGAATTGCCGTGTTGTCGATGATGGTAAATGTGTTTATAGCGTCTAGAAGGTAGAACGTGTGTTTTTTTATACCCGTCCGAGCATGTGAAACATGCACGGTGCGATACCCGTGCGATGTCATGTCTGGGTAATTTTCGTTCCAGGCCATTGTGCTTGTCAAGCGGAGCTGTGTTCTTTGTGAGCGATGTTGTTGCCGGCCGAGGCGTTGAGAGGCCCATATTCACGTCGATAGGTCAAACAGAAGAAGAAACATACCGGTCGCCTGATGGGAAATGGTCCCGTCGGCGCGCGTTCTTCTACATGGCCCATTACGGTTGATTGCTACCTGGTGCGTATTTGTCGAGAAGGAAACGTATGCTGTGAATGGTTTCGTCCTTTCAGCTTTTTTTTCCAAGATCGAAATTTTCTGTTGTTGTTTGTTCGCGGCTGTGAGGAATTAGGCATTCGTGAGGGATATTGCTGTACATAGTGGTATTGCTTTGCGACCGATGGCGTGTATCTATATTATCGTGTCGTTTACAAGTTTATTAAATCATGAAGCTTTACTGTAGTTGTATGTAAACGTCTGTGGGGGGGGGCAGGTTTCGCGCGCTGGGATCGAGGACCACACGGATACGTACGCTAGATATAGGGTTTCCCTACGGCGGGGGACATTGCCCCCGCTCATTAACATGGTTATGAAGCCACATCGTTACGTTTGTATAGAGATACTTGTTGTGTTGCGTCTCATACCAAACGGGCGTGGCTAGTTATGAAATGCGTACTGGTATGGTGTACGCGAGCGTCGGCTGCGTGACGGCCTCGCTTGAGGTTGGAGTTATAAATTTGATGTACAAAGTAGGCATGGATGAGCGTGAAAGGCGGTCAAGCGTGCCCGATTAAGGAAACAAATGGGGCTGAAACAGAGGGGAAAGTTCCTCAAGTGAATATAACGACGGTGTTAAAAATGCTACATTGAGTGGTTGGGTGCTTCCGAAAACACTGGGTCGATCGACATTTACGCTCGGGCGTTTTCCGAGAGAAGCAGCAGCTCTACCGCTGTTACTCACGCCCTTGCTCTTGTTTTACACAATGAACCTGCCTCTCGATCATGTGACGATACTTCAGCACGAAGCAGCCGTTTCTTCAAGGTGATAAAGTGCTCGAAGCCTTCCTATTTTTGTTCACAGCTGTTATAATCAGCATTTGATCGCCCATGGTCTTCACAGCAATTTGCGCCACAAACGCGTAGCCGTCGACCCAATACTGCTGCTGTTTGTTTGTTGCTGTAACTACAAAACACATGTATTTCACCGCCCGTCGTCCATTTATATCGATCGTTTGAACTCGCACCGCGCCGAACGGTCGTGCGATACTGCGGAGACGTTCCGCATGGCCCAAACTCGCAATGCCTTATCCAGCCCTGTGCTTGGCCTTTCGCGTGGCACCATTAATAATAAAGATAGAACCCGGCGATCCATGCCCCCCTCGGTTGGCTGAACCCAAACAGTTTACCCCACAACCTTCGCCACTGCACAAGAGCTAAACTATCGTCTTTGTCGCTTGGTGGTCTACCCTTTGCCCTGCGCCCGTGTTGCTCAGATGGCTGCCGATCACCTTTCCGAGATCACGATCCACACGCTCGAGATCCAGCGTTCAGTAACAGTGCTTCCAACCCAACCTGGCCGAGAACATTGCTACCTGCTGTACTTGGCTAGCATTGTTATTCTCTATCGATGAATTGTAGATTTTTACGCGTTTCGCATGTAGACCGTTTTCTGCCCGCCTTCTCACGTGTTGTAAAAACACCCCAATGCGTTCCGTGATATACTACCATGGCGTCGCTGCAACCATGCCTCAAGCGTACAGGTGCACGTTCTCACGAACGGTACGAGCGCCGCGTCAATCAATGGCTGCCGCTATCGTGTGCCCTTCTTCCGAACGCGCGTAGCTTTGCTCGCGCAGCGCGCACCCACGTGCACGAAGCAAATCATCATCCCTCCCATAAGGCCCTGGCGGTCATCGTGAAGGTTCTTCATGTTTCTCTGTATCTGCGGCCCCTTATATTCATTATGCTTGCGTGTAGCACCGACACCACTGCTGCAGTAGCCGTATGATTGCGTGATGCAGCTGGTGTTGCAATACATGTGCTTGCTTGAAGCAACGATTCCAACTCCTGACGCCGTTATGGTCGGTCCTTTGTCCTCAGCGGCCACATCCACGGCGGCTTCGTGTCACTGCTTTCGAGGAGATGTCCAGTATTAGTGCCGAATCCCTCAGTACGTTTCTCCTGGACGAACGCCACGTCACAACGACGACGGCGGTTGCGATTTTTTTCTGAGCAAGATGAGGAAACAGTCGACCAGGAACCGTCTGGATCAAATCAAGTCCTTCGCACCGATGCTCGATAGCTGGCCGCACCTGCTGCCCCCCTGCTCCATATTCCAGAAAATTATGCGGGCATGGTATCCCCCGCGGCGTGGGCGGCCATGTTGATATAGCCCCGTGCCATCGCTGCCTGCATTTTCGCGGATCCCAATTGTTGTTCTGCACCTTCACCAATATTTTAAAGTAAGCACTATAACGGGGGACCATAGTAAATAGAACCTACGGTACACACAAAAACCTATATATTTCCCTATTTATACTGAAAATATACCGTCGTATTTACTATAGCCCCCCACAATAGATTACATGATGCCTGCTTCCCGAGCCGGTGGCGCCAGCCGTACTTCATTGTTGTGTTGTACTCTTCACTGGAGACAAGACTGGGGTCGGCGATACCGCCCAAACTTTCTTTACATCTACCCTACCGTGGCATGACGCTGAGAAAGACCAGACACAGCAGTGACTAAATGGACGACTGTCGCGTATTCGATTATTTTCGCGCCCGCTTCGAGGCACTGCCGCACGTTTGATTAAAGTATCCCCCCGCACGGGCACCAGCGATCGCCCTGAAAATGATATGTGTAACCAGCTGGTCCAGCAGTCGCCTTAAACTATATTACGGTAATGTTTTTGCTATATTGGCGCCTTCCACAATCAAGCGATATCGAATTCGCCAGGGGGGGGATGGTGAAGAAAAATCTCTTTCTTAGTATTGACATTTTATTCGGCACTCAAGGTGCCTTCTTGCTTATGAGCGTCTTGATTGATAAACGAAGACGATGTTAGTGCCCGGGTTTCAAGGGGTTTTGTCTCCCCGCTGCCGCAATACTCCCAAAACGCAAAGCGGGGACAGCACTTAACAATGTCTCTTCTTTTCCCCCCCCTAAAAATCGACTGGGGAATACGACCGTGAACTCCAAACATGGAAATCGTACCTCGTTACACAAAAAGCTCGGGCGTTGGCGCATTGGTCTTGGGGCGAAGCCGTTCTTCAGCACATTACGTATGACTGAAACGGACCTCAAAATAGCCGGATCGAACATGTAAACCCTGAATCATGACCGCAGAGCCGGTACCTGATATAGTATGGGGGGCCGCACTCTCATGGTCTTATCTGATCGCCCATAAGTTTCTGGTCGCAAAAATAAATAAGGACCGCTTGGTATTCATTTTAATGTTTAAACGGTCCTTATGTGTACGCCCAGAGCAGTATTTTATTGTCAAGTGCCAAAGCATCCTGATTGGGTGTTCCCATAAGGCTTACAAAAGGTTTGGCCAATCAGCAGCACTATACGCGCGGCGAGATTAGTATGCGCGGCGCTATTAGGCTGGCATGCTGCATGCTGCCCCACCATCCTCTGTCTGTGAGCCTGAAACAAGGCGCAGGTACGATACAAACTCAGACGCTTGCAGCAACTCAAAGGCGAAGAGGCGCTGGGCAAGCTGCTGGTGGTGGAGGTACTTCTTCGCAATGTGGGTATTCAGCTGGTGGTGCTGGTGGGGATACAAAACTTCGGCGTGGCGGCATGAAAACCTGTAGTCACCAGGGAGCGCTTCCAGACTCCCCGCAAGAAGGCCTGAAAGGCAGAGGGGGAGGCTTCCATGCAGCAGATGCGCGTGTATGTTGTCGTTTTGTGTCAAATGCTGCTTGTGTGCTCACTGGCGATACGAGTAATCTACCACCTACGAGTGTCGCCTGCTGGTACAGCAGTTTTATACCTGGGACCTAAAAGAACACTGCACCACGACCAAACTACAGCTGTACCGTACGTACTACTGCTGTTGTATGCTCGTACCTACCTGCTGTCCGAGTACCACAGGAGTCCCTCCAGCAGATCGCTAAGACGGTCTGTGCCGTGCGGTCTTCACAAGGGCATCTGTGCTCGTACCGTTTACCACAACAGAAGCAGTTGCCTGAATTTTTCGTGCCTCCCGTACTGACTTCACGTATATACTTGTACCAGTGAGGGCAGGAGAGGTGTCATTGAGTCGAGCGGTGCTCGTGTCATGCATGATGGTGTAATTTCGTAGGGCTCTCCGGCCGAGATAGCTTATATTCCTATATCCTCGAAAAGCTGCTCAGATATACCCACCTCCAAAACATAATGTATTAATTCGTTCTCAGAACAAACAGGGCCGTTAGGCCGTCCGTCAAACATGCACACACTCAAGCTCTTTCAGTTCGATGCAAATACTGTCATCTGCATTCCCGTCGTTCCACCCCGCTTGCGGAACATACGCCTGAATCATCTCCTAGTTGTCTCAGTTGGTACTCCTCTGGTGTTGGGGGGCAATGCCGGCAGCAGGATGAGCTATATAAGAAGCTGGAGGGGTGGAAAAGGGTTGTGACCGTCTGCTCACATCCCCCCAGTCTCCGGGTTCAATTCGCATTTTCCCCTTTTGCCTACATGCCGTGTCCACTTCTGGAAACCCCTCGGGTCCTTGGATTACCACCGTAACATCCTCCCCAGCTGGTTTAGCCGGATAAGGTAAGCCACGCGATATCCTAGACGGTGGACCCGAGATATTCTATGCCCGCCAAACTGAGGGAAGCAAACCCGGCTAATATTTTTTTTTCCGATAAGGAAGGCCTTCCCCCAATACGCACACTACATGCGTCGCCTTGTTCTCTTAACGCGGCGTACACTGTTACGTCCCCTTCAACTACGTTCTTGAATGCTCGCTTGACTCCTTAACTCCCTACAGTTCTCCCGACGTACAATACCTGTACCACCTAACACTATCGTGCCAATCGATAAGAAAGATCACAATCGTCCCGCCTCCGAGGTGAAAACTAGGAAAAAACAGAATGCCAGAGATCGCAAGGAACCCCGTTCCTTCGGACAATAGTCTCCTGTTGCCCCCTACTCCGCCATAGATACACAGATTGCGACGGTAATGCGAGATGACAGGGTGTTTTTTGCATGACTTCAACATAGCAATCACACGCGACTATTACAGCTACCGTAGGTATCCCGGTGAATGTGCGACTATTGCAATCATAGACCAGGCAACAGCCCGCTGAGTGGTTACAGTTGCCATGATTCCTACCGCTGGCATAGTCTGCGCTTGGTGTTAATCCCCGCATGGCTTTCCTCCACACTCATCGCGTCGGTTGAAGTATGCTGAAAGGCAACATCAGATGCTTAGATAGTTTAACGTTGCAACAATGATATAATCAACGAAAGCGTGGTTGCAACGACCTGAGCCGGTGGTAAGCCTGGATCTGGTGTGAACTCTTTCCGGAGAGCCGAGGCGACGGTCGCTACCGTGAGCGCACCGTTCGGCTTGAGCCCATGTTGGGTGGGCAATATTTTATAGTATGATTGTGTGTCGCGGCCGCATTGCAGCAACATCTGAAAGGAGTCGCGATCGTTGACTCTGAAGGGATTAAGGTCCGGGGCTGCGTTGGTGGCGAGTGCGGTAGTTGGTCAAAGTTCGAGTTACGCGACGCCGGGCGCGGATGCCCAGGCCAATATAATTTTCGACGGAAGCTCCCGTAGTAGCTGTAGTCGATATCTGTTTTGCGGCGTCCTCTGCGCCGTTAGGTTTGACTTCGAATTTTGTCGTGAATGCCGACCGGAGGTCGAAGCTAGTTCATGGCAAAGATGGTCGTGTACGCCGACGGTCGAAGGTTCTTTTTGGATCGTACCGGCTGGCGTTGAGGTGACGACGGTCAACACTTCGTGGGCTAGATCACCTCGAGTGATTCTTTACGATCAAGCGCAGACACGTTCTACTGGTACAGGACCTGACGGGTGAATCGGGCGTTGCCCGCAAAAAGCTCACGGGAAGCAGGCAACACAGGCTCCACGCCGCGGGGGATACGATGGCCGCGAAAATGGTTGGAAATGGGGAAGAGGGGGACATAAGGTGTGGCCTGCTATTGCGGAGTGGTGGGAAGGACCTGGTCCAGTGTGTGGTCTACCTCGTTTTCACATTTCTTACGGGACTTCGCAGCCGCCGTGGTTAATATAAAAATCATAGCGAGGTGGCCGTCGCCGACTAGTAAAGTACTAAGGGAGTCGACGGTATCCCTGGGGGAGATATCGTTTTATATGTGAGGGGGTATACCGGTCGTGGACGTGGTCGATTAAGGCAAAATACCCACCCTATCTACGAGTGTCAGGAGGAGTTGACGTTCCTGCCGCAATCAAACGCGTGTAGCTGCATCTCAAACACACGGCCTCAGTAGATATGGCACCGGTGCTCTACCAAGAGCACTACGTGTGGTGCAGACTGTATATACAAGAATAGTAACATAACGAGGAAAGTTCATGATGATCATCAAAGATGGATGATGATCGGAATCGGGCAGCCTCGTGTGCGTGGGTACGAGCCGAACGGGCGAGGCAAAGCCTGTGAAGGTGAAGGGTTCACAATATTGACAGGCATTGCTGTGAAAACGTGCCCCCGTACACCCGTCCCGTTGAGGTGTGGTCGCAGCGCCGGCAGGGGTTTCTATTTTGGAAGATTTTGGGGCGTTGTTAAAGCAGGAGCACACGGGTGGTTGACGGCGATGAACTTTCTACGGTAGTGACAAACCTGGACTTGGGGCGTGTGTATCGTATTTTGTGGCAGGTGATCGTGAACGGTCCATGGAACATATGACACATGAAACATTGGTCAATCGAGAGAAGTCTGGACTCTAGACCAACGAGTTTGATGTTTATGGCGTGTTGCGCGCAGGAAAAATACAGGACTGAGCATGATATAAACTCCTGGGCTGCACGAAACGTGCTTTTGTTTGCCCTTCGAACATGTCTTGCAACCACTTCTACAACCAAACAGCGGTAACATCAGTAGTGTGTCGTTATTGGCGTAGATTGTTGTACAAACCAAGGGCAATCAAAATATTGACTACTGCGCAGAAACTGTGAAAGTCAAGAGCACTTCGAACACACTTTTGCTTTGAAGAGGCTATTGCTTCATTTTTCACCATCGTCACATGATCACGGCGAACAACAAAATGTGTAGAGCACGGGCAAGGTCACAAGAAACAACGTCAGAGCTGCTGCTCTAGAACGTCTCTAAGTCATTTTGTTTTACCTCGTAATCAATTGGTGTCCCAGTTTCAACACAATCGTTGTACATATTCAGATGAAACGTTCTCCCTTCTGTTCCAACGCCATCTGCTACTCTACGTGGCGGGCACGTATGACCGTCTTCGTCCCTCACCCATGCCTACTTCGTACATCAAATATTAATACCTCACAAGCCTGAGCGAGGCTATCGCGTGACCGGCTTTTACATATATCACGTGTTTATTTCGTAGCTACAGTAAACACGTCCCCTTCGTGCTATGTGTGAAACAACAGTTTCGTCTATAACCGACAAACGTAAACTTAAGAACTTAATAACCATGTTATGAAACGGGGTCAAGGTCCCCCTCCCTAGGGAAGCCCTATATCGAGTTTACGGATTGACCACTCTTGGTCTTCAACCCCAGCGCGAAAACTGCCCCAACAGACCTTTGCATATACGTAAAGCTCTAATATATGACAATAGTGAACACGACACGATAGTGTGGTTGCACGCCGTCGGCCGCAAGGCGATGCCATGTACCGTACTGTAGTAACCCTCGGAAAATTAACACCTGGCGGTCAAGAACACACAACGATGCGATAGAGACATCTCGCTCTGGAAGAAACGCTCCCAAGTTTGGCAACATCGTACAAACGCCTTCTTTCTCGTCAGATCAGCTAGCAGTAAAACAAAATGGGCTAGTTAGAAGAACCCGCACTGACAGGGTAAATTCCCATCTAGGGCTGCTTGCTCTTCTGCAGCTCTATCGGCCGTCCTTCTCTCAACGGCCCAACTGTGGCAGCAACTTCGCTCAACCCTCATAGTCAATTAAAAACCCGGGGTCGTCCTATTCCCAACCAGATCTTTCACGTGAGCGAACCACTGTACGCTTAGTATGCGCGACTGCTTGCTGCAAAATTCACCCAGACGTAACCCCGCACGGGGTATCCCTTCGTACATGTTTACATGCTGGGTTAGGTAATTTCGTCGGAACCAGGTGTTTGTCAGTGATCAATGCAATTTCTGACCACCCTAGACACTTTCTAGACCTTCGGAAATATCGACAACACGCCGATTCTACGACATCGCGAACGAACTAAACTGGCGGGCGCCTCTGCAATAAAATGTGCGACCTATGCAGGGCTCTCCGTTATTCAAAATATCACATCCACACAGGATATCGAGACAGGGCGACCCCCTCGACCCGTTCTATGAAGCAACTCGCAACTTCATACCCACGGAAGAGCTTCTTTGAGCATACACTTGAATCTACTGCTGTTTGGTCTACCACTACCGTTGTCGCTGGTGCTTTATACGTGCCGCATAGCTTCCGCCTTCGATTTGGACAAAAGCAAAAGTTATACGCAGTGTTTGCGGGACAACGGATGCGGAATAGAACGACTTTGTAAGTTGGACTGCTCCATGCCATAATAGCTGTGCGCTTTACCAGAATAGGTGCGTAGATAAAGTAACACACGCCAGATTCCACGGCAAGAAGAATTCTCGATTGATCGAGGGCCTACCACCGGGCGGTCGAGTGTCGTACCCGATATATGACATCGCGGGCTCCTTGAAAGACCTGACGGTTGGTGCGGATCGACAAAGGGCGGCAAGGGCAATGTGGGAGAGGTAAAAGCTGATAGCGAAATGTATATAATATAGAGGCGGTAAAGTCTGTAGTCCATACGTGGTTGTGCACAAAGCTGCACC
The DNA here is from genome assembly GCA_031763025.1 of Macrocystis pyrifera. NCBI lineage: Eukaryota > Phaeophyceae > Laminariales > Laminariaceae > Macrocystis > Macrocystis pyrifera. Next base: position 2,538,795 of record JASSKH010000013.1, read on the forward strand.
TGAGCTACCAGTATTGATATGTGTATTGCATGCCTAATCTCACCCTCGACAGCAGCTTGAACACGCGACATAATGAGAACATCATTAGGAGTATCAGACAACTCGATACGGGTACGTACGTAGCGAACATGTTCTCTATTAGATTTGTAGCATACCTGGTACTATAATTAAACACCTCCAGCTGTTTTCGGAGAGAGAAACGATTGCGTCCACTTACTTTAATTCTTCCATCGACTGGTGGACTAAGTTAAAAAGATACCACGGGACACGACACCCTCGCCAGAACACCCGTGCCTACTGAGCACCAACCACATCGGAGCACAGAACATGGCGTATCTATCTGTGTGTTCGTCACACTAAACCTTTATGTCTACCCGCCAACATCCAACGCACTTAGTGTCCGAGCCGATTCTTCAATCCTAGAGAGACACAAGCTATGTGGTCACAAAACTACGATGTAGAGATACTACTTTGCAATGCAGTACGCAAACTAGACCATGCAGAAAGTCATCGTGGATATGACAGACACGAAATACATATCCTAGCGTGCGTTGAAAGAGAGAAATCTCGAAAGGAACAAAAAAAAGCAGCAAACCAGCAAAAAAAAAAAAAAAGTGTCGTACCCCCGTGGAGATGTGACAGAAATATACTAGGTACAAAACAAAAAAAAAAGTACAACATAACAACCTTACAACAGAGTAAGGCTAAGGACGAAAGGAGAGGACATCCAAACCGAAGCACAAGAAAAACATCCTCCAGGTAGCCGCAGCAGTTTGTGGTACGGGAAGCATATATTGATAGGTTCCGCATGCCAATGCTCTTTTTGGGCCGTCGGGGCTGGTTGCGCGTGGCGCAGCACTCGCTGAAGGCTGTGTTGCGCACCTCCCAGGAGCCCCTGGAGGGCCCCGGAGGATCGCCGAAGGTCGATACGAAATACCAGGTATTCGCTAAGAAACGTCAGAAAATACCCCTTCTGATACGCATTTTGCCGGATCGTTTAAACCGTTTTAGAGGCCCGAAACGTATCCCACACAGGTATGTAGGTAGACGTACTATTTCCAAGTTGTTTGCGATAAACTGACTGGTACAGTTGTAAAAATAGTCGCAAAACTACACAATACTGCGCCGAAAACAGCCCAAAATGCTTCGAGCGTGCGGCGCAGAAACATACCCCCATTTTGGTTCGCCTGCGACGCAAAAGGCTCCGCAACAATTTTTGTGCCTCTGGCGAAACGTGTTGCGCAGTTCTAACTGCATGTTGCGCAAAACGGCCACACGCCGTTGGCGCGTGTTGCGCATAGGCGTGATTTCGCGGTAAATGTTGCGCTAGCGTAACAGGGCCATACCTGTAAGAAGTCCTGCAACCTACTATTAGTAGTTGGTCTAATACCTTGTCGCCCTGTTTGCCGTCTCCTTCCTGCCTTCGTCAACCGCGTTTTCCCTACGACCGTCGTCCCTCCCTTTCCCATTTCCTTCAACGACACCCACATCACCTGTGTGTGGTGCTCCCTCAATTTCGCCTCAACTTCGTGCCACACACGAACGACACAAAACGAAAGAGAAAACAAAAGAACATACATAAATAAATAACTCAGGTACAGCACAGTACGTCACGATGTATACATTTGTAGTCTGTACGCATGTGCATCGTAATTTTCCTGAGAATAGATAAACAGTGCCATACAGACCGAAACCCCTGAATAGCAGAGCGATAAACAACCCGATAACCTCCACCGAACGTACAGGCAGCAGCAGTATTAATAGTACAGTACCAGGTAGTGGTTCATTTATAACATGACGCGCAAAAGCGGGGTTATTGCGTCGATTGTTTACAAGCGCACCACTTGTTCTTTTCCAGGAGGGCAAGTAGCAGGAAAGCCCACAAGCTTAAGCTGAAGCTGTCAGTTTGCGAGAGACACCCCCCCCCCTACTGGTGCATTAAGGTGCAAGTACCAACTGCTGCAATTTAACTGCCTTAACCACATTGGCTGGATTGAATGCATTGCGTAAAACTCACCTTTAGACTCGAAGCCTCGCGACCCGCCGATTCACAAGGCCACCATTTTTGTTTTCTTGTCCTCGCCAACTATGATCTTCGTTTTGACTACCTGCTCGCCGTAGAACCCCCCCCCTCAAAGCGGATAAGAAATTGCCCTGGCTTTTTTTATATCCATCCACAGCTGCGTCACGGGCGACTTCGTTTCACGGGCCTGATTTTTTCAGTTCCACTCGTTGCTCCTTTCGAAAATTATGAAAGGGTCGCCACCGGAAGGACATTCCACGAATTTCCACTCGATGTTCCACAACGCTCATCGCAAAGTCCAGGTCACCCTTGCCGCACTCCTCGCAGCTTTTATCGATGTCGAAGCCCTTGAACTTTCCCTTGATGGGGTTCTTTCCTGAGCCATGCCCGTTGCCGATATCCTCGATGCAGGCTTCGCACATGACCGAGTCGTCACACATGTCGTGGAGGGTCATAGCAATCGAAATCATCCCGTTGTACATGAAGGGGAGGGGGTGCTCAAAGGCGCAGTTCCCCTTACTAGGCGAGACGTCGCCGTAATAGGTGGCGTCCCCTTTGAACTTTCTGCCGAACGGGTAAGAAGCTGCCGATGCAGGGCCGAGGAGCAACGACGCACTCGCGACAACAGCAAGAACCAGCACGATGTCCGTGATGTGTTGATTGCTGCTGCAGCTGGTTACGGGCTGGTGCTATGTGCCGGTGCTTGAAGGTCTGGCCGGAAGTGTCGTTCAGGTTGCGTGTATGGTCGCGTGAGAGGCGGCTAGGTGGGAGGTGTGAGAGTGGTCCGCGCTGCACTACATGATTTTGTCCGATATATGACTGATGGATTTTCGAATGTGACCGTTGTAAACGTATCCATAGTACAGGTGCGTACTGTAAATATATGTCAGACCCCTCCACGTGGATCTTGTAGCCCCTTTGGTGCTGAATCTTTAGGACCAGCGACCAGCGACGCAGATTTAGGACCACAGTCCCGATTTGGGGACAAACTTACTTAGAATTTGGGTGGTTTGTAGTTTGTCCCGGAAACGGAGACTGCAGTCCTAAAAAGGTTGAGAGACTGGACCCCAAACGCGTGTAATATTGTATTTATTGCATAGAAACCTGTTTGCGGTAAGTATGCAAGTATGTACGCCCTACAAGTACTCGTACCACTAAGAAATACGCATCGCGCGATTTGGCTGGTGTTGGTAGCCTTTGTTCTTCTGAATGATGCATACCTTTGACCTTTGACCGTAAACGTTGAGAAAACAGAAATCCAGCAACTATTTGCTTGGTATAACCCATTTGAGATTTGAGCTGACTGATATGACTTGCGGAAACACGTCGCCTCTTTCCGTGAAGTTGTCTGCTTTTGACACGACTTCGCATTGCGGCATGTATTTCTATAATGTACCGCTGCGTAGTCTATATATCTCACACGTCAGCTTTCAGTTCGGCGCGTTATCTCATGTGCGGCCGTGAACTTTATATACCTCGTATACAGGTGTACCTTCTCCTGCGTACTCTAAATGATTGATAGCAGCATCCCTACATTTGGGGTCAACCATAACCAATCGTCAATGGTTTCGAATACAGACAAGCTTGGGGGAAAGGAATAGTGTTGTACAACAAGCAGGGCCTTGGTTCTTTGCGTACATATTTTGTTTGCATTCGTTATGAGCTCGGTTGATTTTTTAAATATGTAGCTCTTAAGTATAGCCCATTAATCGGGCACTTTTGAGGTCCTGCAGAGAAGGAACTACTATTAATACGGTAACTTTACCTGGTACGGACATCAGTGTTGACGTTGTAACAGCCAAACTGCTTTTCGCTGTTGTTGTATGTACCTGCAGTCAAAATCATCAAGAATAACAGCAGTCACAATCATCAAGAGTATCAGAGAATGCCCGTTGCAGGAAAATGTCCATTTTTTTTCATTCATTGGTTATGTTGTCGATCTTTCCTCAAACCATGCGCTCCGTAATGTCAACCGAACACGAAGTGTTTGTTTACTGTAAATACTAAAGGTATACAACGGCGGCTATTTTTAACTGCAGCTTAGCTGTTGTCATGCCAGAAAAGACCATCAATATTGCTGTTATTTGTCGCTTGTCCAGCCTCGCGCCCATCGACTTTTTCTTGTGTTCGATAGACAGGAGAACCAAAATTAACTCACATCATCAATCTATACTCAATGACTCAATGTGATAACTTGTCGCAAAAAAAGAAACTACAGATGTTGCGACCGAAGAACTTCGTAAAGAGAGTGTCGAATTATGAATACCTAATAATGCTCGTTGTTTCGTGTACTGGTGTAAAAATAAGTAAAGTATAAAAACATACGATATTCGAATGTTACGTTCCTTCGAATCTTCACCAGTTAGCTTATCACAAAATCTCTTATCTCATACCTGGTGGTACGGGTATACCAGGTATATTATTGTTCATACAGCGTACTTCTGTCGTATCATTATCTACCGGGTTAAGTTATCTTGGTGATTTTTTTTGTATTTGTTTTTCAACGTATCTCTTCGTACGAGCCCTTCTTAGGTAACACGCCAAGTGGTCATCACGAGGGAAGCTCGGCCGGACACATTGGTCGAGGTCCGGGGACGATCCGTGCACTCTGGAGCGCGTGGCAAGCCCTCAAAGTTTGTTTTTTTTTTCGCGGGAATGGATAAGACGATTACCCTGGTCTCAGCACGAGAGGCCTTATTTTGCACCTCGTACGTACGTGCCCGGGGTGTGTTGTCTGTTTTTTGCCTTACGAGTGCACAGCCCAGGCGTATAGCAGGTAGGCAAAATACAACATGCACAGAGCACAAGGTTACAACGCTGCCGCCTGTACGCCGTGCGTGCGTGCCGTACCCATTTGCGTTGTATTACTGTGTCTGGTTGTGTTTGTTGGAGCCTGGGGTCCGTAATCCGCCATCTACCTCTCTGTGCCGGTGCTCTATGTGAGGCAAATCCACGTACACTCTGGAACGGAGATGCAAGGACCGTTAGGATTGAAAATAAGTACCTCACCTGTGCTGATATTTCCGACGTTTTTGTGTTTCTTGGCGGAAGCACACCACAGAAATATAGACATCAGACAACATGAAAAAAAAAACAAACAACATTACAACCCCGCCTTGCTGCACAAGCAACAGCGGGGCACACCACGCGCGTGTGCTAGGTCCGTGGTGTACTGTTTAGTTAGGCTAGTTGCTTTATCGGATGCTGCGGTTCTTCATCGGTCATCGCCACCTCTCTCTCTTCTGCCGTGCTGCTGTGCCTGCGTGTGCCGTGTGTCGTTCCCGCGGTGAAAAATAATACTGTGGAGTTTTGGTGATACATATGGTAAAAAGGTCACGATGCTCGACTTTGGACTTGACTGCGCGAGTCCGATCCTCGCAGAAATCAAGCCTATTTCTTCCTACTTTCTTTTTATTTTTTTTTTTCAACTTAATTTTTGGTATCATGTACCATGGGACGTACACAACCCACATATCACAGAAAACAATTAGCGCATGAGTAAAACAGTGGGTGGGCCAGAACCAGCTGGCTACAACGCAACACATGCTGCCCCCCACCGACGGAGCAGGAAGCAACATCATGCGTGTGCGCCGCCGGCAGAGCAGGAAGCAACATCATGCGTGTGCGGTAGATTGTCCGCGCTGCATTGCTGTGGCTTCCGGGTTGTATTTTTATCGGATCCTGCGATCTGTAGAAGAGCTGGGAGTCTCTGCTGTTGATGTGTGATACATGCATGCTGCTACGTACAGGTGCAATTTTCGTGGGCAGTCGAATGCGGTTGAGAGTTCCAACCCCTTCTTCGTTGCGTCCTTTTCTATTACTGTAAACATTTCCCCACTACTGTACTACTGTGTTACGTGTGTCACTCGTGGAGTGTGCTTTCATTTTTTTCCGGCAGTCCTTGGTTTTGTGCGGGAGAGGCGTTCTTCGCCGTGAACGTCACAACAGAATCATGCATCAACATACTGACAATTCACGATGTTTGGCGGAATCATCAATGAATTTCAATAAAATAGCGATTCAGGCAACAGTAACAGTTTCACACTAGGTCCATGTACGTTTTGTCCCCTAAAATGCAGGTGCAGTCTATTAATGGTGTCCATGTCTATATGTACAGCAATCAGTAATAATACAAGTACGATATTGTTGGCGGTGTGATCTCAGCGCTCCTCAGCGTTTCCTGAAAGTCTGTGTTTGAATTGTTCGTGCTAGCGCGAGATGAGGTTCACCTTACGGGACGAAATTGCCTCAGCGTGATCTACGAGCCCGACTGTGTCGGGGGCGGATTCGGGCGTGCTTGCGCCGTGGCCTGGCTGCCGGTTGGCCGCGTGTGATATGCTCGGTTTTTACATAATAAGTTCAAGTACGTCAGCAGTGAGTTGGGCGTGTTGAGTGGTCGATACTTGATTTATCAGTCATGGCCAAACATTTTGGTTGACGGCCTACCTTTGGCCCGTCAGGCCTACGTTTTGACCCGTCAAACCCTCTTCCAAAATATAATGGGTTTTAGCATTGAGATGTCCTTGACAGCTGTCCGTCTAGGGGCAAATGCCCTGCTCGCTCGCGACGGAAACATGCTATTTGTTCGATGCCAACACCCAGATTGGACCTCTTCTTCTTTCGCCGAAACGGGGGAGGCCACCGCCCCCGCGGTTTTTGACAGCTCATGGCGGAAAGAGTATGGGAAATATGGGCTGGAGTGGCCGGTCTCGTGCTCCACCATTGTGTGTGCGTTGAGGGTCGGGCGTTACAGAAACGAGTGTCCAATTTCCGATGCGGGCTATTTTACGTGTGAAAGCACCAGTTTTCCGCATTTTTTTTTTCAGATTTGTAGGCAAGCACAGAATCGTGAAACGCGCGTCGCGAACCTCTTCGGTTGCTGCGCACGCCGGGCGATCAAGCTTCCGTTGGAGCAGAGAAGACGGGGCCCTTGGTTTCGACCGAATCGGATGAGCCTACGCCGCGGGAAGAGCGGCACGGTTGTGGGGATACAAAGGGTATCTACAATTTTGTACACACAGCAGGCAGTATCACATGCAGCGTGGAGTTTCGGTTGTGCTGTGCAGGTGTTTTTCTCTTTTCTCATGTAACCGCCAAGAAACAAAATACTAATGAACCAGCACGTGTGCAGGTTACGACGAGGTACGATGACGACGTTGTGTTTCTTTTACACCCTCACGCAGCTCCCCTCACAGAGTAGGTCAGCCTGCAATATGTTTCGCTGCTGACCCTCGAGGGTGTGATTACGCCTTTCCTCCCCGTGCCCCACTGTGCTCCCCTGCCCCGACTGCTGCGCCGGGGCGGCCTCGGGCGTGCATGATGTACTGTTTGCTGCTGCTGCTGTTGCTGCTATTTTTGCTACGTACCACCACTGCTGTGATGTTCTGCTGCTGCTCGCACAGCTCCCCTCACGGAGTAGGTCAGCCTGCGATATGTTCCGTTGCTGAATCTCGAGGGTGTGGTTCTTTCTTCATTTTTTTTAGTTTCAACCTCACTTTTACTTTCCAGCTTCTGGACAAGCCGTGGTCACGGGTGTCGTCTCTTTCCCCCCCCGGTAGATGCCTTCATTCGTATCGCGCAGAGGATTCAGCATTCCGAACGCTTGTCGAATATTCATTGAATTTTGCTAACTCTCGGTCTCGCGCTATCGGCCCGTCAAGTTTTTACGCAAGACAAAGTCCCTACGAGCACGAGCACGCACTCCTCGTCGTGCATCACCGTGCTCCCCTGCCTCGACTGCTGTGCCGAGGGCGGCCTCGAGCGCGCGTGATGTGCTACTGCTGCTCCTGCTACTACCGCTGCTCTGTTGCAACTGCTCCGCTGTTGCTCCGCTGCTGCTGCTACGTGCAGCTGCTATGTTGCGCTGCTGTTGTTGCCGCTGCTGCTTACGCAGTCCCCCTCTCAGGTCGGCCCGAGATATATTATCAGGCCTTTCTTCCTCGTGCGCCACCGGGCTCCCTTGCCCCGACTCTTGCATCAGGGGCAGTGTCGGGCGTGTGTGCTAGTACTGCTGCTCCTGCCGCTGTTCCGCCGCTGTTTTGCTGCTGCTACGTATGTGCTACTGATGTGGTGTTCTGCTGCTGCTGCTGCTGCTACTGCTGCTGCTACTGCTGCGATGTCTGCAATACGGTTGTGCTGCTATCCCCCGTGAGCATGGTTATCATGCAAGTCAACCTCTCTCGGCGATGTGTCTCTGCATCTTAAAGCTGAAGACGGATCCATTTGCGTCGCAAGCTGTACGAGTACCGTCTCGCCATTGATTTTACTGAACGTCTCGGAGAAGGTATCGTGCCAGCGTAGGTTTAGCATGATAGGTGCCTGTATGCTGTGCTGCTGCTGAGCTTGCTGCACCAACATAGTCGCCGGCGCGTTGCACTGTTGATTAAATCGATTGACTGTTGCTTAACTAACTGTTTTGCGTCTATCTGTACACGAAGTATACCGAGAGCGTCTCGTACGCAGTACTTTGTAGTGCTGCTTGCTGCTGTACGAACGAGTTATCCGTTGTTGTGCCGGAAGGCGGATGACAATCTTCGTTTTTTTTGTACTTGCATCGTTTTCAATGTATTTTCTCAAAATGTTTATTATATTGCACCCCTTGGCATTACTGTCACCTAACAGCTTCGAGTTGCATACCGTACCGCCCTCAGCCATTACGGGCATGCGTGGAGCCGCAGGCGGGCATCAGCGCGCCGCGGCAAAGCCCCCCTTGTAAGCAGATATTTCATAACGTCGTGAAAGTATATCATGTGCCTATGATACAAGATCGCATGATGTACGTTTTTCAATGCGTTCTTGCGCCACTACCGTAGGCGCGTCCCGGAGGGGAACTTTGAGTCAAGTACTACTGCTGTACACCACCTTATTTATATGCGAGCCATCAACCGTACCAGGTGTTTTTATTGTATTTTACCAAACGCTTGGTCGTCTTTTGCTTGATTTTTTTTGGTTACAACGCTGCGACATGCAGCAGCTGGGCGAACAGCCTGAATATCAACTACCGGTACGATTATTATTGGTGGCCTGTATGGGGATTTGGTGGAAAACAAGCAAACGTTCATCGTTCCTATCGTTAATCCGTGGAACTTGATGCCAGAGACTGCTGATATACTCTCGAGTCTTGTGGTAAACTTTCCACCGTCCGTGCTCGCCGTCAAAAACAGGTTTTCAGAAAAAAAAATCACAAACCCAGATAACCCCCCAACGTCTCAAAGATTGGATCGATTTCAACCCAACACTACTATATGTCAGGGCAGAGATGTCGCTCAGATTTGTTATGTTTCTCTATCAACATTCCAGTATCCCCTACCACGTACCACAGCTTTGCTGGTTCTTATCTCTTTTCTAAACCCCTCCATAGCTTGCGAGCCTGCAATCTGCGAAAATCTTCGCATTCTTTAGTGTGTTTCCTTTCTTGCTTTCTTGCTTGAATTGTACTTTTTTCTCTCTCTTCCCTTTATTGATTTTTGATCTTTTTCATTTCGATTTCGATTTTTCGAGGTTGAGTTGTTTTTTTTCATTCTGCCTATTTTTCTGGATGGTATGCGGTCTTCTCGGTTTCCGTGGCGACTTGTACGGCGTACCGCATATATCTGATACGTGCGTGCGCGGACCTCACTTTTTTATTTCTTTCTGAGGTGTAGACGTGCTTCAGTCATCATGTGTATTATTCTCTGCTTGTTTTATTTTTTCACCTTATGAGAAAGGAAATATTCCTGAAAGAGCTCTACAACGAGCGCTACTTGCTATTGTAATACACCATGCACCATGTGAAGGGTATGGGGCCCAAACTTGCCTTTGTGTAACACACAGACATTAAGAGCGGCCGTACAAAGTACGTTATAAAGTTTACACGACGATTGTTGTTGAGAGGGCAAGTCGCCTGCTTCTCTGATGGGCTCGGCGTTTTTTGCCGAACTCAAGTGACCGTCGATCATAGCCGCAAGAGCTATTTGTTATACGGAATAGAGTCGATATCGTTTCGTTGTTTCATTTCAACACTAAGCTAGCTGCAGAATATATTACTTATAGATCGGTAACGAGGCAAGGGTGCGAGAACGAATGACAAAGAGCACTGCCGGCGGTTATTCAGCTGTACAGACTACGAATACAATTTTGAGAGACGTCCCCAGTATGTCGATCTCCCGGTTGTACATGTCCACATGGAAGGTCCTCCTGCGATGTATACCGAAGCCCTGGAGTTGGTGATCGCCGCGTGAAGCTCGATACCTCAGATCTGTACCCCGGCGTGTCACAGGGTCACAGCCTTGCATGCCGAACACATTCATAGTGCCGTTAAAGCAGTTCTTCTGATCAACGGCCTAACTCCCGCCTCGTGTGATAGTCATGCCAGTAATAGGACTAACCTAGCCCATGTCTACTTTTCTCGGCTTGGGACTTGATATGCTCCATCATGAGTGGGAGCGACAAGAAATCTCGTTCTCTTTAATGGTGGTTGCCACCTTTAGCTCCGCCTGCACTGCTGTTGATGGTGATGTCAGTGTCTTGCTATCGGTCTCGCTACAGATGTGCCCTCCGTTCAAGAAGAAGAGAGTGCTCGAGGTCAACTTGTGGGTGCCAACGAAAGCCGTGGATGTCAGTGCTGGTTCTCCGTCACCGGTGGAAATTCTAGACGTCCTGCCGCGGGGTTTTATCGCAATTATCCGTCCGTTACCCTGAGCGTGGGGACCTCCTTCAGCTCGCAGTCGGTCTCGATATTGGGCTCGGCTACTGTGGATGCGCGAATCATGCGCGGCTCTTGAGTACCTTTTGGGGCCCCAGTTAAGAGTGGACGGTGTCAATCTGTCGACGTCAGGGGATATTGCTTTGATCTCCCCAGGCGATGATGTCTGTCAGCCCCAGAAGATGATGATCTGTCATTCCCAGGCGATGATGCGCCGATAACCCCAGGCTATGGCGGTCGTCAGCCCCAGGAATGATGCGTCCCCCACCTCATGCGACGATGATTCAGCAGCTCCAGACGATGATAATCCAAGCAACCTCTCACACTGATGCTCGGATGATGCCAGCTGATGACGATCAAAAGATCTCGGGCGATGTCGGTGTGTCAATCCAAGGAAACGATGCCCAATCGACTGCAGGCGAAGGTGCTCCGGCGGCCCTATGCTCCAGTGAGCCCAGCGACGACGCTCTAGCAATCGCAAGGGATGAGGCTGAGCTGATCTCATGGGACGACACTTCGATACCTACACCAACAGGCCAACGTCTTCTTCCACTTCCAGTGGCGGCACCTCGACACCACCCTCCTACATGTGGGGGCTACCTTCCGCAAACATGGTTGCGAGCCCCCGATTTATTGCTACAGAGGAATATATGATATATTAACCTAGGCATGAACTATTAATAGTCCAGCGTGGAAACCACACTCAATGGCTTTTGATGGTCCGGTCGCCGTAGTGCCGCTGGGGGTACCGGTTTCAGTCCTTCGCAACTCTCGCTTGCGCGCAGTTTTGATTGTCTTGGGTGCGACCAACAGAGAGTATTTTCGGCATCCGACACTTCAGCGTGGGGAATAGCTCGTCATCAAAAACGTGTTCGGTTTTGCTGCGGTCCACTGGCATGACCATCATTCCACAGCTGCTTTGAGATGTGTGTCGGTAGTAGCCTACATCTACAATAGGCCATCTTCGATATTGTCGCTGAAGTTGAAGGTCAGCTTCTCGTCGCCATAAGCACGAGAGGTGTGGATGTCCAGAGAAATAGTGACGAAAGCGTTGTTGCGTGGTGCTCGCTGTTTGGTATGCTTTCCGGTGATATTCTTGGTGGGCTTAAGGTAGCTGCAGATATACCTCCTGTCTTGTTTCAGTTGCATTACGTGACAGGTTCCACTGACAAGGTGACGCCACGTCTGTCCAGCCTACCCTCCGCTTCATAGCTACGGGATAGGTTGTCCACATAGAGGTGACACCTTGTCGTTAGTATATGGACGAAGTCAAAAAGCCAAAACTCGGGTAGTGATACATCTTTAACTTGGTGCTCTCGTACTCCAGCGAAACGCTTTAAACGAGGATGTCCTCGAACTGCCGGTCGTTGAGAGCTTCGTCCATTGCCCGCACTTCTGCGCTCTTACTTGATTGCCGCCTTTCTAAAGTAGTCGATCGGGTCGTGTCTGGCATCCATTGCAGTCGCCAGTACTGCTGCCATGGCAGGGGTGGTTTAATCGGCGAGTTTGAAGTAATTTACTGTTCTTATTCGCAGTTATTTTGACTGTCGCTATTCATTGCGGTTGCATTCTCGTGTTTGAGCAAGATGGGAGTTACCTGTGTCACCACTATTACAGGGGTCCATAGTTAACGGGACCAAATTTTGTTAGTAAAAATAGGAAATATATAGGTTTATATGTACACTCTAGGTCCTGTTAACTATAGAACCCCGTAATAGTAGGGCCACGAAGAGGCTGTGAAACGCATTGTCATACGCTTTCTGTTGCTGCACGGGGGAAGAATATGCTATCGCCGGTGACCCCCCCGTTGCGGTGGTCAGCCTAGGCTGCGCTTTCAAGATGTCGTTGATATCCCCGTGATTGGTACTGAGCACCAATCAGTTTATATTCCACCTATGGTTGAACTCCGAGGGCACCCTGCCGCTGAAGATGTTGAGATCCTTGACGGTGAGGCGAGGTTGCTCTCGTCGCTGCTGGAATATCCCATTTTCGTAGCCCTTCCTACTGGAAGTGACACGCTCGAGCGTAAAATGGTCTTGCGCAGAATAAGTACGTAGAAGAAGATTAAGTTAGAATTGATGCACAACAGGCCTCCGCAGCACAGCAGCTCAGAGAAGTCGATAAAAATGCGTGAAAGTGGCCATGACTGAACGGTGCCCACGTACAATCGTAAACATTACGTTGGGCATAGATCGCTCGTGCAGCAGCTCTGTCCGTCGAGTTCGTTGCAGATTGGTCTCGGCGAGCATTCGCGCTCCGTCGACAAAAAATTAACTTGGGCAACTTGCGCGAAAAATTACGAGCAGCAGTTGGACTACGTGCAGTGTTTAGGCTAGTTGCGTGGTTGAATACACCCATCTTAGCTGCTAACTCCAACTCATATCCCCAACAGTGCAGCAGTTGAGGTATAATTACCGTCTTACAGCTGCCGTTGGTCGAGGTTCAAGGCTTTTGATCCACGGTATGTTGTGAACTAACTACAGCAGCAGAGCTCTAACTACCGTGGTGCAGCAATTGTGATGAAATCGTGGATGCCGTACGTGGTTCGGGGTTCGAGGCTTCCGATCCTCAGTCCGTCATGGGTTATGCACACCACAGCCCCTAAGTACAGCAGTAGCAGCAACAACTGTGAAGAACGCGTTTGCCATACGTATCCCGAGGTCAACTTCCATGCATTTGATCCACAGCCCATCGTGGATGATGTATAGCGGTCATTTAGCTGCATACGTAGCAACAGTTGTGTTGAACGTGGTCATATGTATCTCAAGGTAAATATTGTGGTCTTAGCAGCCGCTGTGTAGCACATGGGTAGGCGACGCGTTCTCTTGAATGACCGCAGAGCAGTAAAGTCTTCAATCGATCGAGACAGTGTTTAGCACTGTTTTCACCTACTTTGATCGTTCAGAGTGAACAACAGTCCCGGCCTCAGCCCTCGTCAGCAGTCCAGCCTGATGCTCCTTGGTCTTGCAGACTAAGCTCGGAGCAGATTCCCTGGCGTATCTCCCAGTACCTGCCATAAGTTTTAGTAGCTCATATTAGAGGCGTGTGGCGTGATGTCTGCAGCTACACTGCTAGGGCTAGCACAAGTTTGCGGCTCACAGCCTGTAGGCGGTTATTGTGGCAGAGTAGTGATGCTGGTCGGAACGCTCGCAGTAGGAATTGTTAAACAAGTTTCGTGGCGATCTTTAGCTCAGAAGTAGGATGTTGACGCTGAAAAAGGCGCCCTCGAGTCAAGAACGAAGAAGAAGGTGAAAGTAAGAGGATGGGCATGCCATCATCAAACAGCCCGGCAAGGCGCACTTCCTACGGCTAAGTTTTCTGCACGGGGTCATTGTAGGGCATTGTTCCTGGAGATTATGGTCGTGGAGGTCGATACTCTCCCGGGCAAGTTGCTAGTGTCAACTTTCCGAACACCGACCAAGATAGTTGTCGCTTTACAGCGCACTTTTGCACTGAGATGTCTCAACTGCCATACCGAACGGGAACTACATGCAGTAATAGTCGCTCTCACTTAGACCGCAGTTTCCCCACCAGAATGTCCAACTCTTCAACTCAGTACTTCAGTATGAAGATAGAACGCGTCCTCTTGTCTGCCAATTTTTATGATTCAAGCATACTACTGCACATGGTACTGAGCATTGACTACATAGTCGATACCTTATTGATGAGCGACTCTGTAAGCTGCCATTAATAGCTACCTGATATTCTGTAGCAAATTATCTATCGGTAGAGGCTCTTCACGGCGCAGTGCCGTGCCGAGGTGCAGTGTGTGTTTCGACATTTGTGCGGTACGATTAAGTAGTATATAGTGTTTGACAACCGCAAGATGCAGCGCGAGCGCGGTAAGGGTTTCACTTTGAATATCTTACCGCGGGGTGCAAGACACCGACAAGTCAGTTTCGCTTGACAATGAAAGAGGTCGTCAGTACTTTTTGCGTCAGCATTTTCCACCCCAAGAGGATACGAGACAAGGGTGCGGGTTGTTCGTGAGGCGACTCATTGACTAATCGATTCTCCCATAGGCTGAGGTTTCTAAAACAATGATTTGGTCTGTGAGAGAGGGGGCAAAGTACTTTATTTCACCACCCACGGGGACAGAGCGAAGACGTCGATGACCTCTCGACATTTGAGGATGCTGGCTAAGTAAACGAGGTAGAGCAGAGGAATGAGGCCTCGGAGCTGTATGTTCACGATTCTGCAAGCCACATGCGAAAGAAGGACTACGGTCGTCGATAGGTTGCGATCGTCGGCTGTAGCACTATAGGTACGTACTATAATGTGGAAATGTTGTGAGGGGGGCGTTTGCTACGCCACAATACGGCAACGTTGCGAATGCTGCGCTCTACCATCATACGGGTCGAAGAGTTCATTGAGGTGGCAATGCAAAAATTCGGGAACATTATTTCCCCCGTCAAGATTAATCGTTAACCGGACAATAGTTTCGTGTAGATCGCGGTTGGGGTTGGCGGTCGCGGGGTTTGTCAACGATGACAGCTTTAAGCAGGTGCTTGAAGGGAAGTTTCTCATTCTAGCCTCGATTGCAACGACCGGACGCAACGGTCAGCCATCAAAGTGAAGCATAAGTACAATTAATATGCCGTCGAGCGCGATCCTGAGGCGCTGCGCCAAATGTTGCGCCCCGTCGGATAAGTCTAGCGACCAATCAAACGGCACGGGTGCGACGTGTCTTACGTTTAGCGGAAGTCGGCCTTAGGCTATATTCACTGGATGACGGCACGATGGATTGTCTCACGGCTTGAGGTGACGTAACCGACTGTGCCCAGTGACTGAAGTTGAAGCAGAACGCAGTGGGCACAAGCCTGACCTGTCTACGCGAAACAAGGTGGACGCGGTACCCCGAATAATGGCTGCGTAGATAAGGTGTCTTGTCTGGGGAAGTTAAACAGCAGCTTTCTGAGACGCTGCCGGCTCTTATGCATTGGTGTCGATGCTAGATGCAGTTCCATCGGTTGATGCAGAGCACCAGCCGTGTTCGTCGCCATGTCTACGAGACGGTACTACACGTTGGAGCTCGACTCCCACGCGTTTCTGGAGCTGAAATTCATGGTGACTGTCCGTCTACGTCAACTGCCGCAGCAGGGACCGCGTCGGAAATAAGCGGAGGAGCATCGGCAGTTGCCACGATCCCTACCGCTGTGGTGGAAGTTGAAGCTAAGGTTATAGTTGATTGCCCCTTGAACTTCCAGCAGACTCATCACGTCGGTTGGACCCTGCTAGACAACAAACTCATCTAGACGCGTAGACCCTATACCGGACGTGTGGCTGCAGCAACATGCGCCGACGTTTCGACCAGGTTTGGCGCGAGCTCGTCTTGAATACCGGGGGTACTGGTCGCAACCGCGTGCGCACCGTTCGGTGTGAACCCATGCGGGGCATCCCGAACAAATCTCGGTAAATGTGCATCAACGAAGGTGCGACGGGTGATGTCTGCGTTTCGCCGTAGTTTTGATTGAATGCCGGCATCAACTAGGATGAAGCCACAACGGTATACCCAAAGCAGTAAGTCTTGCAGCTGAAATGAGCGTGAGAGCCGTGGTTGGCCGAGCCTGGAGTACGTATTTGAAAAAGTTATGGACATTCAGCTTGAACCAGTCTATAGTTGGTCCCTGGCCGCTAAGACACTACAAAAAAAAGGTCCAGAACCCTTTCCCAGCAGAAAGGTATCTTGGACGATGCTTTGTGTCTTACAACCGCTGCTTGCGCAAGATAGCACTAAACCCTGATAATCGGCAGTGAGGGAAGTTTTACGAGCCAAGCCAATGCCCGTTAGATATATACGGAGTCCCTGAATGCGGGGTTCTGGGTTGCATGCTGCATGTCTTGCGTGCCTTAAATTTGCGTTTTATGAATAGAGCTCTTTCTCAGCAGAAGGTGTTCTAGACGTTGTTTGGTGTCTATTCACGTGTCTTTACTCGCGGAAGACAACATACATTTGTCGTTAAAAAGGAGCAAAAAACGTTTTGGTGCACCCGCTACTTCGGGTCCTCCTTCTGATGTCTGACTCGTTCGACATGAAAACATGTCTCAAGCCGTGTCTTTCGCTCACTTTGTTTGTCAAAGGTGCTACCTTAACGGGCGTGTCTTACTATTTCAAAAAGGTCTGCGGCGTGTCTAAACGTCTCGACACGCCTGCAGTGTGTCTTGGCGGCTATAATCTACCTCGATAGGGAGGAGTTGGTTGTCGCAAAACCAGCAGTAATAACATTTCCGGTGGCGGTCCTTGGCTGTCCTCGGTCATTCTGACCACATATCCAGTTACCTCTAGCCCACCTTGTCGGCTGTTACTACAGTACACAGTACTACTTTCTTATTCTGTGCAATATGTTAAACGTGCTCGATAGGTGAGCCATGTTTACAGTATGGGCCCATCAGCAAGAATCATCTATCCTGAGCAAGCCTTAGCACCTCATGGCGACACCAATCTTGAACAATCTTGAGAGAGCACAGGTCATTTATTGTATACCTGGTACCTGATGAGGGGTTTAACGTAGAGCTCGCCGCTGAGGACGATTTCTTAGTCCAGACTTTAGCGTCCCCCCAAAAGTGAGTCTTATGATACTGTTGGGCTCTTTTTTATTCGTGGGCCATGTGATGTACGGCAATACGACCGAACACATGATGACGACTGCAAAGTATTTGACGCGGGAAGCAACAACCTGCATTTCGTACAAGTACAGCAATCATTTTTCGAGCTTTCTTTGTAATTCTCGAAACAATCGGTTGGTTGCCCCATGCTGCGTCGGCTGCGTCACCTGAATGTTGTGTCTGAGTAACCGTTTGCTATTTGTTTTTCTGTGATTCCGAATTTATCGCCGGTTTTTTTTTTCCCTCGCCCCCTTGGGTCCGTCTGTCTTTGTCTTCTTTGTGTCTGTTGTGTCGTCCTTGATCCACCAGCTGGACATACGACTGCTCCGTTTTTTCTGTTGTTAGCTCTTTGTCTCTACCCTATTCTTGTATTTTTGTCTTCCGTCTTGTCTTTTTATGACGCCCTTGTGTTGGTCCATCAGCTGGACATATGACAGGATTGATCGCACTAGCGAACAGCAAGCTTGTCGTCGGGGCTCGGCCTGCGCTCTGAGCGCATGTTTGCTTCGTTTTTTTCATATTTGTTTATTTCTGTTTTTGTTTTTTTTTTTTTTTTTTACCCCTCTTCGCGTATTCCTTTTTTTTCTTCCGTTTTTTTCCGGGTGTTCACTCAATATCATGGATGGTATTTTCTTGGTGGTGTTTGGTTGCAAGTGATACGGGGTGGTAGACCACAGCTCGTTGGTACCGTTTCCCTGACGTGCTCGTACTGCCGTCGGCACTATTTCGTACCAGTACTTGCTTGTTATCTCCCATCGAGATGCATTTTTGTTACAGCCTGTTTTGTGACCACAGGGAGAATTTCAGGGAGTGAGCTAATGCGAGAACATCATCATCTCGTACAAAGTACCAAGTACCTATGAGTGGTATTTTATCTGACGGTCACGGCAGCACGGAGGAAAGCGTGCTACCCCGAAAGTTGTATGCAATATATATGTACAATTATTATGAGATACAACAATATTTGGTCGGGGTGCAGGATTTTTGTGACGTTATTTCGAAGCAATCAATTAAACGGGAGACACTGACCGGTTTCGGTTTTCTCAACGGCTACATCCGAACGTTCACATAACGTATTCGCATTAACAATAAACTATAAAACAAACGCGTCCGGATATATCCCTTAGTTGAGTATCATCCACTCAATCGGTCGAATTCACAGTTGGCGTGCTTGCAATAATACCAACAAAAAACAGATGAACGAAGGCTATGATACCAACCATAGTCTTGCGCTCTACAAGTTCATTCGTTTGTACGCACATCACTTGCCAGATACAGCAGTACCAGATCTTGTCGGGGGCTAGACTCTAGAGCTCTGCGTCATTGCCTGTACAAGGAGTCAGACAAAAGAGGCTACAGCTTCAGGGGGTTCGTGATATAATTTGTTTTGAACGGTCCACTTCGAAACCCAACAGACATATTGTTGTAGCGGACGAACAAAAAAATCATACTATAGCAGTAGTGCAGTGCAGCCCACACCTCTCTCACTCTCGACCGCCCTCTCACACCGACACGCACGCAACCGCACAACCACACCCGGCCATAATTTCACGCTCCGGCACCCAGCACCACCCCACATCCACCAGGTTCAAACCAACTTTATCAGCAACTTCAAACAACATGGTACACATGATGAACAACATCCTGGCCCTTGCAGCTGTCGCGAGTACGTCCCTGATCCTCAGCTCTGCTTCAGCATCGCCTTACCCGTTTGGCAGCAAGTTCAAGGGGGACGCCACCTACTACGGCGACGTCTCGCCCAGTGAGGGCAACTGCGCCTTGGAGCACCCCCTCCCCTCCATGTACAAGGGGATGATTCCGATGGCTATATCCCTCCATGACATGTATGACGACTCGGTTATGTGCGGGGCCTGTATCGAGGGTACCGGCACTGGGAAGGGCGCAGGGAAGAACCCCATCAAGGGAAAGTTCAAGGGCTTCGTCAGTGACAGCTGCGAGGAGTGCGGCAAGGGTGACCTCGACTTCGCGAAGAACGGTGACGGGCGTTGGGATATCGAGTGGAAGTTCGTGGAATGTCCCTCCGGCGGCGACCCTTCCTTCATTTTTGAAGGGAGCAACGAGTGGTACTGGAAAATTCAGGCCCGCGAGACCAAGTCGCCCGTGACGCAGCTGTGGGTGGACGGAAAGAAGGCCACGATGACCAAAGACAATTTCTTCACCACTTCGAGCGGTCCATTTTATGGCGAGCAGGTGGTAGAGACAAAGACTATGTTCGGAGAGAAGAAGAAGACGAAGGTGGCTTTGTGAACCGCTTTCGCGCTTAATCTTCGAACCTTTAGGTAAGTTGACATGATGGATTTAATTTTCCCCAGTGTGTGTGAGGCAGCACATTAGCAGCAGCTGCAAATAAACCTGAGAAAAGCCGTAGTTGGTGGGAGGGTATCTCTCACGAGTAGATGTTCCCAGTCAAGGCATGTGGACTTTCTTGCTTCCTTCCTTCCTTGCTAGGGGAGGGGCAGTGTTGCGCTAGAGAGAGATCGGCCTGGTAACCGCTTGCTGCGTGTTTTTCTGAAGCGAACCGCTGTACCGCTGTCTGAGCATGATGGATTGACGGAGGTTCTTGAGGTGGTGGGTCATTCTACGTACCAGGCACCACTCTGTACCGAAATTTAAGGACCATTTTGATTGAATATCAACATAGACAATCCTTTTATTTGAGGACATATTGGTATATGGCTTGGGTCTGCATGCCACTGGTTGCAGAAGATGTGCATTACATACTTGTACCGGTCTATAGTTGTTTTCTATACACACGTCATCCTCCGTGCTCCGCTGTGGTTGGTGCGCCATAGGCACGGGTTTCTGACGGGGGTGTCGTGTGCCAAGATACTTTTTCAACCTTGTCCTGCAGTCGATGTAAAACGTAACCCGGGTGCCGTTGTTTCTCTTTCTGAAAACAGGCGGAGTTGAACATTTGTATGGTTGCAACGACTCGAAAGCGAAAACAGAGCATAGTCAATTAACACTACCATGAGAGTGTCTCGTACTGGTTCAATTTCTAGACATCCTGTGTATCCTACATTACTGTAGTAACAATGTCCTTGACGGGATTATGAGAACAAACAGTTCAGTACTCATAGCGCGCCTGCAGCTTTGTGCACAACAAACCTGAATTGAGCTCGACATCTTGTGTCCGAGTATTGTTTAACTCCCGCGACCAGGCTCACGACTAAACGACAAAAATCCTGTTTTTCCCTTGGTGCCCCCCTCGTTGTCGCACCACACGTCAGGTCTCCCAAGAAGTCTCCGGGTTATATCCCGGGTACAACGCTCAACCGCTCGCTGGGTTTCCCCCGCTCCTTCTTGCCATGGAGTCTGCCGTGTGTTGCCTCGTCTACGTACCTCTTCTGGTTGAGCGCCCAACTACTGTTGTGTGGTATGGAGTAGTCCACCTTGCAAGATTGGGCTATTGATATCTTGTCCCGTGATTCGCCCAAAAACGTTTCGTATCGGTTTGGTTTTAAGCAATGCTGCACGTATGGATAGCGGCGACGGCGGTTGTAGCAGACCAAGCAGTAGCCGAGTAGAGTACGTGCTGGCTAGGGCCTTTCCGTGAGTATGGAGTCGCGAGCTGTGTGTAGCAGAGAGAGTGGTCGAAGCGGTTGTCCGTGTTTTTATATCGCTGTTCGAACGTGATGTTTAGGACAAACGGAGATCCCTGCAAAGGTCGCACCATTCCTCGCAGGGGCTTCCGTCGGTTCTCTATTTTTTCCTCATCGTCGACATTTTTGAATTGCCGTGTTGTCGATGATGGTAAATGTGTTTATAGCGTCTAGAAGGTAGAAAGTGTGTT
Organism: Macrocystis pyrifera; assembly: GCA_031763025.1. NCBI lineage: Eukaryota > Phaeophyceae > Laminariales > Laminariaceae > Macrocystis > Macrocystis pyrifera. The sequence goes on from JASSKH010000013.1 coordinate 2,559,921, forward strand.
TTTTTTATACCCGTCCGAGCATGTGAAACATGCACGGTGCGATACCCGTGCGATGTCATGTCTGGGTAATTTTCGTTCCAGGCCATTGTGCTTGTCAAGCGGAGCTGTGTTCTTTGTGAGCGATGTTGTTGCCGGCCGAGGCGTTGAGAGGCCCATATTCACGTCGATAGGTCAAACAGAAGAAGAAACATACCGGTCGCCTGATGGGAAATGGTCCCGTCGGCGCGCGTTCTTCTACATGGCCCATTACGGTTGATTGCTACCTGGTGCGTATTTGTCGAGAAGGAAACGTATGCTGTGAATGGTTTCGTCCTTTCAGCTTTTTTTTCCAAGATCGAATTTTTCTGTTGTTGTTTGTTCGCGGCTGTGAGGAATTAGGCATTCGTGAGGGATATTGCTGTACATAGTGGTATTGCTTTGCGACCGATGGCGTGTATCTATATTATCGTGTCGTTTACAAGTTTATTATATCATGAAGCTTTACTGTAGTTGTATGGAAACGTCTGTGGGGGGGGGGGGCAGGTTTCGCGCGCTGGGATCGAGGACCACACGGATACGTACGCTAGATATAGGGTTTCCCTACGGCGGGGGACATTGCCCCCGCTCATTAACATGGTTATGAAGCCACATCGTTACGTTTGTATAGAGATACTTGTTGTGTTGCGTCTCATACCAAGCGGGCGTGGCTAGTTATGAAATGCGTACTGGTATGGTGTACGCGAGCGTCGGCTGCGTGACGGCCTCGCTTGAGGTTGGAGTTATAAATTTGATGTACAAAGTAGGCATGGATGAGCGTGAAAGGCGGTCAAGCGTGCCCGATTAAGGAAACAAATGGAGCTGAAACAGAGGGGAAAGTTCCTCAAGTGAATATAACGACGGTGTTAAAAATGCTACATTGAGTGGTTGGGTGCTTCCGAAAACACTGGGTCGATCGACATTTACGCTCGGGCGTTTTCCGAGAGAAGCAGCAGCTCTACCGCTGTTACTCACGCCCTTGCTCTTGTTTTACACAATGAACCTGCCTCTCGATCATGTGACGATACTTCAGCACGAAGCAGCCGTTTCTTCAAGGTGATAAAGTGCTCGAAGCCTTCCTATTTTTGTTCACAGCTGTTATAATCAGCATTTGATCGCCCTTGGTCTTCACAGCAATTTGCGCCACAAACGCGTAGCCGTCGACCCAATACTGCTGCTGTTTGTTTGTTGCTGTAACTACAAAACACATGTATTTCACCGCCCGTCGTCCATTTATATCGATCGTTTGAACTCGCACCGCGCCGAACGGTCGTGCGATACTGCGGAGACGTTCCGCATGGCCCAAACTCGCAATGCCTTATCCAGCCCTGTGCTTGGCCTTTCGCGTGGCACCATTAATAATAAAGATAGAACCCGGCGATCCATGCCCCCCTCGGTTGGCTGAACCCAAACAGTTTACCCCACAACCTTCGCCACTGCACAAGAGCTAAACTATCGTCTTTGTCGCTTGGTGGTCTACCCTTTGCCCTGCGCCCGTGTTGCTCAGATGGCTGCCGATCACCTTTCCGAGATCACGATCCACACGCTCGAGATCCAGCGTTCAGTAACAGTGCTTCCAACCCAACCTGGCCGAGAACATTGCTACCTGCTGTACTTGGCTAGCATTGTTATTCTCTATCGATGAATTGTAGATTTTTACGCGTTTCGCATGTAGACCGTTTTCTGCCCGCCTTCTCACGTGTTGTAAAAACACCCCAATGCGTTCCGTGATATACTACCATGGCGTCGCTGCAACCATGCCTCAAGCGTACAGGTGCACGTTCTCACGAACGGTACGAGCGCCGCGTCAACCAATGGCTGCCGCTATCGTGTGCCCTTCTTCCGAACGCGCGTAGCTTTGCTCGCGCAGCGCGCACCCACGTGCACGAAGCAAATCATCCCTCCCATAAGGCCCTGGCGGTCATCGTGAAGGTTCTTCATGTTTCTCTGTATCTGCGGCCCCTTATATTCATTATGCTTGCGTATAGCACCGACACCACTGCTGCAGTAGCCGTATGATTGCGTGATGCAGCTGGTGTTGCAATACATGTGCTTGCTTGAAGCAACGATTCCAACTCCTGACGCCGTTATGGTCGGTCCTTTGTCCTCAGCGGCCACATCCACGGCGGCTTCGTGTCACTGCTTTCGAGGAGATGTCCAGTATTAGTGCCGAATCCCTCAGTACGTTTCTCCTGGACGAACGCCACGTCACAACGACGACGGCGGTTGCGATTTTTTTCTGAGCAAGATGAGGAAACAGTCGACCAGGAACCGTCTGGATCAAATCAAGTCCTTCGCACCGATGCTCGATAGCTGGCCGCACCTGCTGCCCCCCTGCTCCATATTCCAGAAAATTATGCGGGCATGGTATCCCCCGCGGCGTGGGCGGCCATGTTGAATATAGCCCCGTGCCATCGCTGCCTGCATTTTCGCGGATCCCAATTGTTGTTCTGCACCTTCACCAATATTTTAAAGTAAGCACTATAACGGGGGACCATAGTAAATAGAACCTACGGTACACACAAAAACCTATATATTTCCCTATTTTTACTGAAAATATACCGTCGTATTTACTATAGCCCCCCACAATAGATTACATGATGCCTGCTTCCCGAGCCGGTGGCGCCAGCCGTACTTCATTGTTGTGTTGTACTCTTCACTGGAGACAAGACTGGGGTCGGCGATACCGCCCAAACTTCTTTACATCTACCCTACCGTGGCATGACGCTGAGAAAGACCAGACACAGCAGTGACTAAATGGACGACTGTCGCGTATTCGATTATTTTCGCGCCCGCTTCGAGGCACTGCCGCACGTTTGATAAAAGTATCCCCCGCACGGGCACCAGCGATCGCCCTGAAAATGATATGTGTAACCCGCTGGTCCAGCAGTCGCCTTAAACTATATTACGGTAATGTTTTTGCTATATTGGCGCCTTCCACAATCAAGCGATATCGAATTCGCCAGGGGGGGGATGGTGAAGAAAAATCTCTTTCTTAGTATTGACATTTTATTCGGCACTCAAGGTGCCTTTTTGCTTATGAGCGTCTTGATTGATAAACGAAGACGATGTTAGTGCCCGGGTTTCAAGGGGTTTTGTCTCCCCGCTGCCGCAATACTCCCAAAACGCAAAGCGGGGACAGCACTTAACAATGTCTCTTCTTTTCCCCCCCCTAAAAATCGGCTGGGGAATACGACCGTGAACTCCAAACATGGAAATCGTACCTCGTTACACAAAAAGCTCGGGCGTTGGCGGATTGGTCTTGGGGCGAAGCCGTTCTTCAGCACGTTACGTATGACTGAAACGGACCTCAAAATAGCCGGATCGAACATGTAAACCCTGAATCATGACCGCAGAGCCGGTACCTGAGATAGCATAGGGGGCCGCACTCTCATGGTCTTATCTGATCGCCCATAAGTTTCTGGTCGCAAAAATAAGGACCGCTTGGTATTCATTTTAATGTTTAAACGGTCCTTATGTGTACGCCCAGAGCAGTATTTTATTGTCAAGTACCAAAGCATCCTGATTGGGTGTTCCCATAAGGCTTACAAAAGGTTTGGCCAATCAGCAGCACTATACGCGCGGCGAGATTAGTATGCGCGGCGCTATTAGGCTGGCATGCTGCATGCTGCCCCACCATCCTCTGTCTGTGAGCCTGAAACAAGGCGCAGGTACGATACAAACTCAGACGCTTGCAGCAACTCAAAGGCGAAGAGGCGCTGGGCAAGCTGCTGGTGGTGGAGGTACTTCTTCGCAATGTGGGTATTCAGCTGGTAGTGCTGGTGGGGATACAAAACTTCGGCGTGGCGGCATGAAAACCTGTAGTCACCAGGGAGCGCTTCCAGACTCCCTGCAAGAAGGCCTGAAAGGCAGAGGGGGAGGCTTCCATGCAGCAGATGCGCGTGTATGTTGTCGTTTTGTGTCAAATGCTGCTTGTGTGCTCACTGGCGATACGAGTAATCTACCACCTACGAGTGTCGCCTGCTGGTACAGCAGTTTTATACCTGGGACCTAAAAGAACACTGCACCACGACCAAACTACAGCTGTACCGTACGTACTACTGCTGTTGTATGCTCGTACCTACCTGCTGTCCGAGTACCACAGGAGTCCCTCCAGCAGATCGCTAAGACGGTCTGTGCCGTGCGGTCTTCACAAGGGCATCTGTGCTCGTACCGTTTACCACAACAGAAGCAGTTGCCTGAATTTTTCGTGCCTCCCGTACTGACTTCACGTATATACTTGTACCAGTGAGGGCAGGAGAGGTGTCATTGAGTCGAGCGGTGCTCGTGTCATGCATGATGGTGTAATTTCGTAGGGCTCTCCGGCCGAGATAGCTTATATTCCTATATCCTCGAAAAGCTGCTCAGATGTACCCACCTCCAAAACATCATGTATTAATTCGTTCTCAGAACAAACAGGGCCGTTAGGCCGTCCGTCAAACATGCACACACTCAAGCTCTTTCAGTTCGATGCAAAGACTGTCATCTGCATTCCCGTCGTTCCACCCCGCTTGCGGAACATACGCCTGAATCATCTCCTAGTTGTCTCAGTTGGTACTCCTCTGGTGTTGGGGGGCAATGTCGGCAGCAGGATGAGCTATATAAGAAGCCGGAGGGGTGTAAAAGGGTTGTGACCGTCTGCTCACATCCCCCCAGTCTCCGGGTTCAATTCGCATTTTCCCATTTTGCCTACATGCCGTGTCCACTTCTGGAAACCCCTCGGGTCCTTGGATTACCACCGTAACATCCTCCCCAGCTGGTTTAGCCGGATAAGGTAAGCCACGCGATATCCTAGACGGTGGACCCGAGGTATTCTATGCCCGCCAAACTGAGGGAAGCAAACACCGATAAGGAAGGCCTTCCCCCAATACGCACACTACATGCGTCGCCTTGTTCTCTTAACGCGGCGTACACTGTTACGTCCCCTTCAACTACGTTCCTGAATGCTCGCTTGACTTCTTAACTCCCTACAGTTCTCCCGACGTACAATACCTGTACCACCTAACACTATTGTGTCAATCGATAAGAAAGATCACAATCGTCCCGCCTCCGAGGTGAAAACTAGGAAAAAACAGAATGTCAGAGATCGCAAGGAACCCCGTTCCTTCGGACAATAGTCTCCTGTTGCCCCCTACTCCGCCATAGATACACAGATTGCGACGGTAATGCGAGATGACAGGGTGTTTTTTGCATGACTTCAACACAGCAATCACACGCGACTATTACAGCTACCGTAGGTATCCCGGTGAATGTGCGACTATTGCAATCATAGACCAGGCAACAGCCCGCTGAGTGGTTACAGTTGCCATGATTCCTACCGCTGGCATAGTCTGCGCTTGGTGTTAATCCCCGCATGGCTTTCCTCCACACTCATCGCGTCGGTTGAAGTCTGCTGAAAGGCAACATCAGATGCTTAGATAGTTTAACGTTGCAACAATGATATAATCAACGAAAGCGTGGTTGCAACGACCGGAGCCGGTGGTAAGCCTGGATCTGGTGTGAACTCTTTCCGGAGAGCCGAGGCGACGGTCGCTACCGTGAGCGCACCGTTCGGCTTGAGCCCATGTTGGGTGGGCAATATTTTATAGTATGATTGTGTGTCGCGGCCGCATTGCAGCAACATCTGAAAGGAGTCGCGATCGTTGACTCTGAAGGGATTAAGGTCCGGGGCTGCGTTGGTGGCGAGTGCGGTAGTTGGTCAAAGTTCGAGTTACGCGACGCCGGGCGCGGATGCCCAGGCCAATATAATTTTCGACGGAAGCTCCCGTAGTAGCTAGAGTCGATATCTGTTTTGCGGCGTCCTCTGCGCCGTTAGGTTTGCCTTCGAATTTTGTCGTGAATGCCAACCGGAGGTCGAAGCTAGTTCATGGCAAAGATGGTCGTGTACGCCGACGGTCGAAGGTTCTTTTTGGATCGTACCGGCTGGCGTTGAGGTGACGACGGTCAACACTTCGTGGGCTAGATCACCTCGAGTGATTCTTTACGATCAAGCGCAGACACGTTTTACTGGTACAGGACCTGGCGGGTGAATCGGGCGTTGCCCGCAAAAAGCTCACGGGAAGCAGGCAACACAGGCTCCACGCCGCGGGGGATACGATGGCCGCGAAAATGGTTGGAAATGGGGAAGAGGGGGACATAAGGTGTGGCCTGCTATTGCGGAGTGGTGGGAAGGACCTGGTCCAGTGTGTGGTCTACCTCGTTTTCACATTTCTTACGGGACTTCGCAGCCGCCGTGGTTAATATAAAAATCATAGCGAGGTGGCCGTCGCCGACTAGTAAAGTACTAAGGGAGTCGACGGTATCCCTGGGGGAGATATCGTTTTATATGTGAGGGGGAATACCAGTCGTGGACGTGGTCGATTAAGGCAAAATACCCACCCTGTCTACGAGTGTCAGGAGGAGTTGACGTTCCTGCCGCAATCAAACGCGTGTAGCTGCATCTCAAACACACGGCCTCAGTAGATATGGCACCGGTGCTCTACCAAGAGCATTACGTGTGGTGCAGACTGTATATACAAGAATAGTAACATAACGAGGAAAGTTCATGATGATCATCAAAGATGGATGATGATCGGAATCGGGCAGCCTCGTGTGCGTGGGTACGAGCCGAACGGGCGAGGCAAAGCCTGTGAAGGTGAAGGGTTCACAATATTGACAGGCATTGCTGTGAAAACGTGCCCCCGTACACCCGTCCCGTTGAGGTGTGGTCGCAGCGCCGGCAGGGGTTTCTATTTTTGGAAGATTTTGGGGCGTTGTTAAAGCAGGAGCACACGGGTGGTTGACGGCGATGAACTTAAGTTGCTACGGTAGTGACAAACCTGGACTTGGGGCGTGTGTATCGTATTTTGTGGCAGGTGATCGTGAACGGTCCATGGAACATATGACACATGAAACATTGGTCAATCAAGAGAAGTCTGGACTCTAGACCAACGAGTTTGATGTTTATGGCGTGTTGCGCGCAGGAAAAATACAGGACTGAGCATGATATAAACTCCTGGGCTGCACGAAACGTGCTTTTGTTTGCCCTTCGAACATGTCTTGTAACCACTTCTACAACCAAACAGCGGTAACATCAGTAGTGTGTGGTTATTGGCGTAGATTGTTGTACAAACCAAGGGCAATCAAAATATTGACTACTGCGCAGAAACTGTGAAAGTCAAGAGCACTTCGAACACACTTTTGCTTTGAAGAGGCTATTGCTTCATTTTTCACCATCGTCACATGATCACGGCGAACAACAAAATGTGTAGAGCACGGGCAAGGTCACAAGAAACAACGTCAGAGCTGCTGCTCTAGAACGTCTCTAAGTCATTTTGTTTTACCTCGTAATCAATTGGTGTCCCAGTTTCAACACAATCGTTGTACATATTCAGATGAAACGTTCTCCCTTCTGTTCCAACGCCATCTGCTACTCTACGTGGCGGGCACGTATGACCGTCTTCGTCCCTCACCCATGCCTACTTCGTACATCAAATATTAATACCTCACAAGCCTGAGCGAGGCTATCACGTGACCGGCTTTTACATATATCACGTGTTTACACCGCCATCTGCTACTCTACGTGGCGGGCACGTATGACCGTCTTCGTCCCTCACCCATGCCTACTTCGTACATCAAATATTAATACCTCACAAGCCTGAGCGAGGCTATCACGTGACCGGCTTTTACATATATCACGTGTTTATTTCGTAGCTACAGTAAACACGTCCCCTTCGTGCTATGTGTGAAACAACAGTTTCGTCTATAACCGACAAACGTAAACTTAAGAACTTAATAACCATGTTATGAAACGGGGTCAAGGTCCCCCTCCCTAGGGAAGCCCTATATCGAGTTTATGGATTGACCACTCTTGGTCTTCAACCCCAGCGCGAAACCTGCCCCAACAGACCTTTGCATATACGTAAAGCTCTAATATATGACAATAGTGAACACGACACGATAGTGTGGTTGCACGCCGTCGGCCGCAAGGCGATGCCATGTACCGTACTGTAGTAACCCTCGGAATATTAACACCTGGCGGTCAAGAACACACAACGATGCGATAGAGACATCTCGCTCTGGAAGAAACGTTCCCAAGTTTGGCAACATCGTACAAACGCCTTCTTTCTCGTCAGATCAGCTAGCAGTAAAACAAAATTGGCTAGTGAGAAGAACCCGCACTGACAGGGTAAATTCCCATCTAGGGCTGCTTGCTCTTCTGCAGCTCTATCGGCCGTCCTTTTCTCAACGGCCCAACTGTGGCAGCAACTTCGCTCAACCCTCATAGTCAATTAAAAACCCGGGGTCGTCCTATTCCCAACCAGATCTTTCACGTGAGCGAACCACTGTACGCTTAATATGCGCGACTGCTTGCTGCAAAATTCACCCAGACGTAACCCCGCACGGGGTATCCCTTCGTACATGTTTACATGCTGGGTTAGGTAATTTCGTCGGAACCAGGTGTTTGTCAGTGATCAATGCAACTTCTGATCACCCTAGACACTTTCTAGACCTTCGGAAATATCGACAACACGCCGATTCTACGACATCGCGAACGAACTAAACTGGCGGGTGCCTCTGCAATAAAATGTGCGACCTATGCAGGGCTCTCCGTTATTCAAAATATCGCATCCACACAGGATATCGAGACAGGGCGACCCCCTCGACCCGTTCTATGAAGCAACTCGCAACTTCACACCCACGGAAGAGCTTCTTTGAGCATACACTTGAATCTACTGCTGTTTGGTCTACCACTACCGTTGTCGCTGGTGCTTTATACGTGCCGCATAGCTTCCGCCTTCGATTTGGACAAAAGCAAAAGTTATACGCAGTGTTTGCGGGACAACGGATGCGGAATAGAACGACTTTGTAAGTTGGACTGCTCCATGCCATAATAGCTGTGTGCTTTACCAGAATAGGTGCGTAGATAAAGTAACACACGCCAGATTTCACGGCAAGAAGAATTCTCGATTGATCGAGGGCCTACCACCGGGCGGTCGAGTGTCGTACCCGATATATGACATCGCGGGCTCCTTGAAAGACCTGACGGTTGGTGCGGATCGGCAAAGGACGGCAAGGGCAATGTGGGAGAGGTAAAAGCTGATAGCGAGATGTATATAATATAGAGGCTGTAAAGTCTGTAGTCCATGCGTGGTTGTGCACAAAGCTGCACCTGAGCTACCAGTATTGATCTGTGTATTGCATGCCTAATCTCACCCTCGACAACAGCTTGAACACGCGACATAACGAGAACATCCTTAGGAGTATCAGACAACTCGATACGGGTACGTACGTAGCGAACATGTTCTCTATTAGATTTGTAGCATACCTGGTACTATAATTAAACACCTCCAGCTGTTTTCGGAGAGAGAAACGATTGCGTCCACTTACTTTAATTCTTCCATCGACTGGTGGACTAAGTTAAAAAGATACCACGGGACACGACACCCTCGCCAGAACACCCGTGCCTACTGAGCACCAACCACATCGGAGCACAGAACATGGCGTATCTATCTGTGTGTTCGTCACACTAAACCTTTATGTCTACCCGCCAACATCCAACGCACTTAGTGTCCGAGCCGATTCTTCAATCCTAGAGAGACACAAGCTATGTGGTCACAAAACTACGATGTAGAGATACTACTTTGCAATGCAGTACGCAAACTAGACCATGCAGAAAGTCATCGTGGATATGACAGACACGAAATACATATCCTAGCGTGCGTTGAAAGAGAGAAATCTCGAAAGGAACAAAAAAGCAGCAAACCAGCAAAAAAAACAAAAAGTGTCGTATCCCCGTGGAGATGTGACAGAAATATACTAGGTACAAAACAAAAAAAAAAGTACAACATAACAACCTTACAACAGAGTAAGGCTAAGGACGAAAGGAGAGGACATCCAAACCGAAGCACAAGAAAAGCATCCTCCAGGTAGCCGCAGCAGTTTGTGGTACGGGAAGCATATATTGATAGGTTCCACATGCCAATGCTCTTTTTGGGCCGTCGGGGCTGGTTGCGCGTGGCGCAGCACTCGCTGAAGGCGTGTTGCGCACCTCCCAGGAGCCCCTGGAGGGCCCCGGAGGACCGCCGAAGGTCGATACGAAATACCAGGTATTCGCTAAGAAACGTCAGAAAATACCCCTTCTGATACGCATTTTGCCGGATCGTTTAAACCGTTTTAGAGGCCCTAAACGTATCCCAAACAGGTATGTAGGTAGACGTACTATTTCCAAGTTGTTTGCGATAAACTGACTGGTACAGTTGTAAAAATAGTCGCAAAACTACACAATACTGCGCCGAAAACAGCCCAAAATGCTTCGAGCGTGCGGCGCAGAAACATACCCCCATTTTGGTTCGCCTGCGACGCAAAAGGCTCCGCAACAATTTTTGTGCCTCTGGCGAAACGTGTTGCGCAGTTCTAACTGCATGTTGCGCAAAACGGCCACACGCCGTTGGCGCGTGTTGCGAATAGGCGTGATTTCGCGGTAAATGTTGCGCTAGCGTCACAAGGCCATACCTGTAAGAAGTCCTGCAACCTACTATTAGTAGTTGGTCTAATACCTTGTCGCCCTGTTTGCCGTCTCCTTCCTGCCTTCGTCAACCGCGTTTTCCCTACGACCGTCGCCCCTCCCTTTCCCATTTCCTTCAACGACACCCACATCACCTGTGTGTGGTGCTCCCTCAATTTCGCCTCAACTTCGTGCCACACACGAACGACACAAAACGAAAGAGAAAACAAAAGAACATATATAAATAAATAACTCAGGTACAGTACAGTACGTCACGATGTATACATTTGTAGCCTGTACGCATGTGCATCGTAATTTTCCTGAGAATAGATAAACAGTGCCATACAGACCGAAGCCCCTGAATAGCAGAGCGATAAACCACCCGATAACCTCCACCGAACGTACAGGCAGCAGCAGTATTAATAGTACAGTACCAGGTAGTGGTTCATTTATAACGTGACGCGCAAAAGCGGGGTTATTGCGTCGATTGTTTACAAGCGCACCACTTGTTCTTTTCCAGGAGGGCAAGTAGCAGGAAAGCCCACAAGCTTAAGCTGAAGCTGTCAGTTCGCGAGAGACACCCCCCCCCCCACTAGTGCATTAAGGTGCAAGTACCAACTGCTGCAATTTAACTGCCTTAACCACATTGGCTGGATTGAATGCATTGCGTAAACTCACCTTTAGACTCGAAGCCTCGCGACCCGCCGATTCACAAGGCCACTATTTTTGTTTTCTTGTCCTCGCCAACTATGATCTTCGTTTTGACTACCTGCTCGCCGTAGAACCCCCCCCTCAAAGCGGATAAGAAGTTGCCCTGGCTTTTTTTATATCCATCCACAGCTGCGTCACGGGCGACTTCGTTTCACGGGCCTGATTTTTTCAGTTCCACTCGTTGCTCCTTTCGAAAATTATGAAAGGGTCGCCACCGGAAGGACATTCCACGAATTTCCACTCGATGTTCCACAACGCTCATCGCAAAGTCCAGGTCACCCTTGCCGCACTCCTCGCAGCTTTTATCGATGACGAAGCCCTTGAACTTTCCCTTGATGGGGTTCTTTCCTGAGCCATGCCCGTTGCCGATATCCTCGATGCAGGCTTCGCACATGACCGAGTCGTCACACATGCCGTGGAGGGTCATAGCAATCGAATCATCCCGTTGTACATGAAGGGGAGGGGGTGCTCAAAGGCGCAGTTCCCCTTGCTAGGCGAGACGTCGCCGTAATAGGTGGCGTCCCCTTTGAACTTACTGCCGAACGGGTAAGAAGCTGCCGATGCAGGGCCGAGGAGCAACGACGCACTCGCGACAACAGCAAGAACCAGCACGATGTCCGTGATGTGTTGATTGCTGCTGCGGCTGGTTGCGGGCTGGTGCTATGTGCCGGTGCTTGAAGGTCTGGCCGGAAGTGTCGTTCAGGTTGCGTGTATGGTCGCGTGAGAGGTGGCTAGGTGGGAGGTGTGAGAGTGGTCCGCGCTGCACTACACGATTTTGTCCGATATATGACTGATGGATTTTCGAATGTGACCGTTGTAAACGTATCCATAGTACAGGTGCGTACTGTAAATATATGTCAGACCCCTCCACGTGGATCTTGTAGCCCCTTTGGTGCTGAAACTTTAGGACCAGCGACCAGCGACGCAGATTTAGGACCACAGTCCCGATTTGGGGACAAACTTACTTAGAATTTGGGTGGTTTGTAGTTTGTCCCGGAAACGGAGACTGCAGTCCTAAAAAGGTTGAGAGACTGGACCCCAAACGCGTGTAATATTGTATTTATTGCATAGAAACCTGTTTGCGGTAAGTATGCAAGTATGTACGCCCTGCAAGTACTCGTACCACTAAGAAATACGCATCGCGCGATTTGGCTGGTGTTGGTAGCCTTTGTTCTTCTGAATGATGCATACCTTTGACCTTTGACCGTAAACGTTGAGAAAACAGAAATCCAGCAACTATTTGCTTGGTATAACCCATTTGAGATTTGAGCTGACTGATATGACTTGTGGAAACACGTCGCCTCTTTCCGTGAAGTTGTCTGCTTTTGACACGACTTCGCATTGCGGCATGTATTTCTATAATGTACCGCTGCGTAGTCTATATATCTCACACGTCAGCTTTCAGTTCGGCGCGTTCTCTCATGTGCTGCCGTGAACTTTATATACCTCGTATACAGGTGTACCTTCTCCTGCGTACTCTAAATGATTGATAGCAGCATCCCTACATTTGGGGTCAACCATCACCAATCGTCAATGGTTTCGAAGACAGACAAGCTTGGGGGAAAGGAATAGTGTTGTACACCAAGCAGGGCCTTGGTTCTTTGCGTACATATTTTGTTTGCATTCGTTATGAGCTCGGTTGATTTTTTAAATATGTAGCTCTTAAGTATAGCCCATTAATCGGGTACTTTTGAGGTCCTGCAGAGAAGGAACTACTAGTAATACGGTAACTGTACCTGGTACGGACATCAGTGTTGACGTTGTAACAGCCAAACTGCTTTTCGCTGTTGTTGTATGTACCTGCAGTCAAAATCATCAAGAATAACAGCAGTCACAATCATCAAGAGTATCAGAGAATGCCCGTTGCAGGAAAATGTCCATTTTGTTTCATTCATTGGTTATGTTGTCGATCTTTCCTCAAACCATGCGCTCCGTAATGTCAACCGAACACGAAGTGTTTGTTTACTGTAAATACTAAAGGTATACAACAGCGCCTATTTTTAACTGCAGCTTAGCTGTTGTCATGCCAGAAAAGACCATCAATATTGCTGTTATTTGTCGCTTGTCCAGCCTCGCGCCCATCGACTTTTTCTTGTGTTTTTGATAGACAGGAGAATAAAAATTAACTCACATCATCAATCTATACTCAATGACTCAATGTGATAACTTGTCGCAAAAAGGAAACTACAGATGTTGCGACCGAAGAACTTCGTAGAGAGAGTGTCGAATTATGAATACCTAATAATGCTCGTTGTTTCGTGTACTGGTGTAAAAATAAGTAAAGTATATAAACATACGATATTCGAATGTTACGTTCCTTCGAATCTTCACCAGTTAGCTTATCACAAAATCTCTTATCTCATACCTGGTGGTACCGGTATACCAGGTATATTATTGTTCATACAGCGTACTTCTGTCGTATCATTATCTACCGGGTTAAGTTATCTTGGTGATTTTTTTTGTATTTTTTTCTCAACGTATCTCTTTGTACGAGCCCTTCTTAGGTAACACGCCAAGTGGTCATCACGAGGGAAGCTCGGCCGGACACATTGGTCGAGGTCCGGGGGCGATCCGTGCACTCTGGAGCGCGTGGCAAGCCCTCAAAGTTTGTTTTTTCGCGGGAATGGATAAGATGATTACCCTGGTCTCAGCACGAGAGGCCTTATTTTGTACCTGGTACGTACGTGCCCGGCGTGTGTTGTCTGTTTTTTGCCTTACGAGTGCACAGCCCAGGCGTATAGCAGGTAGGCAAAAGACAACATGCACAGAGCACAAGGTTACAACGCTGCCGCCTGTACGCCGTGCGTGCGTGCCGTACCCATTTGCGTTGTATTGCTGTGTCTGGTTGTGTTTGTTGGAGCCTGGGGTCCGTAATCCGCCATCTACCTCTCTGTGCCGGTGCTCTATGTGAGGCAAATCCACGTACACTCTGGAACGGAGATGCAAGGACCGTTTGGATTGAAAATAAGTACCTCACCTGTGCTGATATTTCGGACGTTTTTGTGTTTCTTGGTGGAAGCACACCACAGAAATATAGACATCAGACAACATGAAAAAAAAAAAAACAAACAACATTACAACCCCGCCTTGCTGCACAAGCAACAGCGGGGCACACCACGCGCGTGTGCTAGGTCCGTGGTGTACCGTTTAGTTAGGCTAGTTGCTTTGTCGGATGCTGCGGTTCGTCATCGGTCATCGCCACCTCTCTCTCTTCTGCCGTGCTGCTGTGCCTGCGTGTGTCGTGTGTCGTTCCCGCGGTGAAAAATAATAATGTGGAGTTTTGGTGATACATATGGTAAAAAGGTCACGATGCTCGACTTTGGACTTGACTGCGCGAGTCCGATCCTCGCAGAAATCAAGCCTATTTCTTCCTACTTTCTTTTTATTTTATTTTTTTCAACTTAATTTTTTGGTATCATGTACCATGGTACGTACACAACCCACATATCACAGAAAACAATTAACGCATGAGTAAAACAGTGGGCGGGCTAGAACCAGCTGGCTACAACGCAACACATGCTGCCCCCCACCTGCAGAGCAGGAAGCAACATCATGCGTGTGCGCCGCCGGCAGAGCAGGAAGCAACATCATGCGTGTGCGGTAGATTGTCCGCGCTGCATTGCTGTGGCTTCCGGGTTGTATTTTTATCGGATCCTGCAATCTGTAGAAGAGCTGGGAGTCTCTGCTGTTGATGTGTGATACATGCATGCTGCTACGTACAGGTGCAATTTTCGTGGGCAGTCGAATGCGGTTGAGAGTTCCAACCCCTTCTTCGTTGCGTCTTTTCTATACTGTAAACATTTCCCCACTACTGTACTACTGTGTTACGTGTGTCACTCGTGGAGTGTGCTTTCATTTTTTTCCGGCAGTCCTTGGTTTTGTGCGGGAGAGGCGTTCTTCGCCGTGAACGTCACAACAGAATCATGCATCAACATACTGACAATTAACGATGTTTGGCGGAATCATCAAGAAATTTCAATAAAATAGCGATTCAGGCAACAGTAACAGTTTCACACTAGGTCCATGTACGTTTTGTCCCCTAAAATGCAGGTGCAGTCTATTAATCGTGTCCATGTCTATATGTACAGCAATCAGTAATAATACAAGTACGATATTGTTGGCGGTGCGATCTCAGCGCTCCTCAGCGTTTCCTGAAAGTCTGTGTTTGAGTTGTTCGTGCTAGCGCGAGATGAGGTTCACCTTACGGGACGAAATTGCCTCAGCGTGATCCACGAGCCCCACTGTGTCGGGGGCGGATTCGGGCGTGCTTGCGCCGTGGCCTGGCTGCCGGTTGGCCGCGTGTGATATGCTCGGTTTTTACATAATAAGTTCAAGTACGTCAGCAGTGAGTTGGGCGTGTTGAGTGGTCGATACTTGATTTATCAGTCATGGCCAAACATTTTGGTTGACGGCCTACCTTTGGCCCGTCAGGCCTACGTTTTGACCCGTCAAACCCTCTTCCAAAATATAATGGGTTTTAGCATTGGGATGTCCTTGACAGCTGTCCGTCTAGGGGCAAATGTCCCTGCTCGCTCGCGACGGAAACATGCTATTGTTCGATGCCAGCACCCAGATTGGACCTCTTCCTCTTTCGCCGAAACGGGGGAGGCCATCGCCTCCGCGGTTTTTGACAGCTCATGGCGGAAAGAGTATGGAAAATATGGGCTGGAGTGGCCGGTCTCGTGCTCCACCATTGTGTGTGCGTTGAGGGTCGGGCGTTGCAGAAACGAGTGTCCAATTTCCGATGCGGGCTATTTTACGTGTGAAAGCACCAGTTTTCAGCATTTTTTTTTTCAGATTTGTAGGCAAGCACAGAATCGTGAAACGCGCGTCGCGAACCTCTTCGGTTGCTGCGCACGCCGGGCGATCAAGCTTCCGTTGGGGCAGAGAAGACGGGGTCCTTGGTTTCGACCGAATCGGATGAGCCTACGCCGCGGGAAGAGCGGCACGGTTGTGGGGATACAAAGGGTATCTACGAATTTGTTTTTTGTACACACAGCAGGCAGTATCACATGCAGCGTGGAGTTTCGGTTGTGCTGTGCAGGTGTTTTTCTCTTTTCTCATGTAGCCGCCAAGAAACAAAATACTAATGAACCAGCACGTGTGCAGGTTACGACGAGGTACGATGATGACGTTGTGTTTCTTTTACGCCCTCACGCAGCTCCCCTCACAGAGTAGGTCAGCCTGCAATATGTTTCGCTGCTGACCCTCGAGGGTGTGAAAACGCCTTTCCTCCCCGTGCCCCACTGTGCTCCCCTGCCCCGACTGCTGCGCCGGGGCGGCCTCGGGCGTGCATGGTGTACTGTTTGCTGCTGCTGCTGTTGATGCTATTTTTGCTACGTACCACCACTGCTGTGATGTTCTGCTGCTGCTCGCACAGCTCCCCTCACGGAGTAGGTCAGCCTGTGTTGATTGATCTCTAAAGGTATAGGTGCAGTTGGCACGGGAACGCGTGGTTGACTCCAGACAGTAACACGGAACTCCTCTTATATTATATCCGAGCTGTCGAGTGACAGCTCATGCATCGTATGCAGATTATTATTCAACATGACGCGGGAATAAACCTCCCGTTTATCCCCCCGAATATCCGACTAAATATCCCTTTCCTATAATCCTATGTCAATATATGGAACTCCCTAATATTAGATGTAACGTCTCCGTCGTGTTTCTGAGCACAATCAATATCCCCCCTGCTCATTATACACGACCATACTTTAATATCCCCCCAGCTCTGTACACTACAATGTACGACTCCGCTGGGTGGAAACATCTCAATATTATGACCAACTCAAACGAAATTCAGAAACATAATTTCACTCCAGAACCAAAAATCAAACTCTCAATTTCCAAAATACTATCCAAACTCTCCAACTCAGAAAACATTTTCGATGGACCGCACACGCCCCCAGGCGCTTCATAGTCTCTCTTCAACCTTATCCAAAAAAAAATCTCGCTTTATTTCATGAGGAATTAATGCAAATCATATAAAACATCACAGTAGTCATACTCATCAGAATAAAAATTAAGCCAAGAAAATAAATGCCAGAGATCGCAAGGAACCCCGTTCCCTCGGACAAGGGTCTCCCCTTGCCCCCTACTCCCGCCATAGATACACAGATCGCGACGGTAATGCGAGATAGCATACATTCCTTCGCTTGAATTTTATTTGACGTGGGGACTACTCGAAAACACCAAAAACTCTCGAAATCCATCATCAGGAACGAAATGGTATCATCCTCGGAATTAGCCAGGGAAAAACGGCAGCATCTTCGGATTTATACGTAGTTCACACAAATCCTTCACTCAAAAATAACATAAAACCTTCCACCTCGGAAAAACCGTGTCAAATATTCATCAGAAAATCCCGGTGGTAACGAAACACCGTGTTGTTGAGCGGCTTTGTCAAGAAGTCTGCATGCTGTTTCTCCGACTCTACATGGGTAATAACAAACTCCCCCTTAAAAATAAGCTCGCGCAAAAAGTGGTGTCGTACGTCGATGTGCTTCAAATTCGACGTGCACACTGGATTTTGTGCCAAACTCCTCGAGCTTCACACCAGTCGAAAGCGGGTTATTCCTCCCAGAACTAACACCAAACCTCGCCGCGGTATTTTCAGCGAACGCCTGCTGCGAAATCGTCAAAGTACCAGCATCCCAATCCCTCGAAAAACAACAACCAGCATACCACCGCAACTCGCCCAGATTGTTGATCGGAACAAGGTTGTTCAGGTCGTCACAGAACTGATCGCATCTAGCCTTGAGTCCTACAGCAAAAATATCATCCACATGAACTACCGTTACAATGGAGACAGAGCCCGACTCGACCAACCTCATGACACACGCGTCAGCGGGGCTCTGCTCAAATCCTAGACTCTTCATGTGAGTGAGAAGGTGGTTGTGCCACGACCTCGACGCTTGCTTCAAGCCGTAGAGACTGCGATTCAACCTGACCACCTTACCAGACATTTCGCTGCAGCCGGGAGGTAGTCGCATGAATACATCCTCATCCAAACTCGACTGCACGAACGCCTGCTCATCATCAAAATGACACAAATCCAAACCCAACTCGCACGCAATAGCACCCAACAAACGGAAACAAGACGCTGCAGGCGTCGGAGCAAAAGTCTCAAAGAAATCAATACCCTCACGCTGCTTGAAACCTCGTTCCACCAGCCTTGCTTTCGCCCGCACCACGTCACCATGCTCGTTGGACTTCCAGGCGAACACCCACTTCGCCGAGATGACGTTGAGCCCCTCTGGTTGCTACGTCGCTCCAAATGTCCCCGCGTCCGCCAGCCCATGGTACTCCTTGTCCATCGCCTGTCTCCAGATGGCCGAATACTCGTCCGCACACGCTTCAGCATACGAGTTCGGCGTCGAAAGCTCGCTCGCCGGGCGTGTGGGAAGGGGAGGGTTCTCGCGCGGTGGGGCTTGGTGGAAAAGTACATGGCCTATACCTTCCCGCGCTGCCATCAACGACAGCAGCCCATGCCCCATAGCCTCGCGGTTCCGCGCAGTCTCCCCTCTTGTCCGCCCCCTCAGCACATCTCCACCTTCCGGATGTCGCCCAGCTTCCCCCCTGGCCCGATCACCCTGCACACCGCCACCACCCTCCTGGTGTCGTGCGGTCTCCCCCCTAGTCCGCCCTCTCTGCACAGCGCCACCGCTCTCCTGATGTCGTGCAGTCTCCCCCCTTGTCCGCCCCCTCAGCACATCGCCATCCCCCGGGTCCGGGATATAATAACCCAGTGCCCAGGCAGCACGCTGCGAAAGCTGTGACTGCGGTGATTGCTGCGGCGGCGACGGCGATGATAACGGCGGCGACGGCGGCGGCGGCGGCGGCGGCGGTGACGGTGGCTGTAGCGGCGGCGGTGACGATGACGACGGCAGCGACGGCGACGGTGACGGCGATGGCGGTGGCGACGGCGACGGCGGCGGCGGCGGCGGCGGTAGCGGCGTGGATGACGGCGGTTGCGGCGGCAGCAGTGGAGATGGGGACGGTGGCTCGGGCCATACGTCGGGGCCCCTCAGAGGCTCCGGCGCACCCGGCGGCGGTGGCGACGGCGACGGCGGCGGCGGGGAGCTCTCCTTCTCCGAAGGCAGTAACCCCACAAACGGTTTCCTCGGGTGTTCCCAAGTGACGTCACGGGAGAACGACCTTCGGCCAGACATCAGCAGGATCTTGCTGCAGTCAGCTGCGTGGTGGTTGCCGCCGTTGAGGTAGAAGCAAGCCTCCGCCTTCGGCTCGGTCTTCAGGGTCCTCCTGACGTGGTGGAAGCCCGGCTTCAGAAACGGGAGCAGCTGCGCAAACGGTGGTCTCCCGTAGAATTTTCGGTACGGCGAGTGCATTTCCGGCTTGTCCCTTACCCTCGCCGTCATGTTGATCACATCGCTCGCGTACACGCATGACTCAGCCCAGAGGGGCTGCGTCGCCGGCATCCTTGCATCGCCGAACAGGCGGGTGGCCTCCAGGCGGGACGCCATTGCAGGCTCCAGCGTCATGGCGATCCGTCGCTCGACCACCCCGTCATGCTTCGGAGAATCGACGGGCGTGTACTCGCGGCGGATGCCGTGGTGGTTGAGCAACTCCACGAACTCCGCCTTGGTGAACTCGGTGCCGTTGTCCGAGCGAAGGCACTCCACGATGGACGGCACACCCTTCGCGTTGATGTCGGCCAGGAAACCAGCTAAGACCTTCGGGACGTCGGACTTCCGCTTCAAGAAATACGGCCATCCCAGTCGCGAGTAGTCGTCGACGATCATCATCAAGTATGACGCACCGCCAGCAGACGTAGGCTGTTGTCCCGACAGATCCACGAACAGACGCTCCAGAGGCCTAGTAGAACGGCACTCGGTCGTCCACGGCACCGCCATCCTCCTCCCTTTCGCCTCAGAACACCCAGCACACGGAACCAACTCCCCAAAAACCTTAATGTCCATCTGACGTGCCGTCTCACGGAGAGTGTCAGCATGGGAGTGGGCAAGGGCAACGTGAAGGTCGTTAATATCGATCCTCCTCATTTTTCCAGGAGCCAAAACAGCGGCAGCAATCGGGGTCTCTACAATCCGCGTGGCGTCTACGTATGAACCCGCGTCCCTACGCACGAAAGACAGCTGTCCATTCAACGTGTGAGCTCCCTGAGCATCAAGTGTCACCGGGCATTTCAACATTACTGCATGAAGCGAAAATAAATTGAAGCGAACACCGGGTACGTATGCTACGTCCATCAGCCTAACTTGAACGTCACCCTGAAAGCTGTGCATCACAATTGGAATCTGGCCGAAGTACTCTATCTTCAGTGACCTCATGTCACCGACCACCAAACGGCTCTTACCAGCGGGAGGGGGAGTACAGTTTACCATACCAAAAGGGTTGCCAGTCACATGAAAAGTTGCTCCCGAATCCGCTACCCACTCTTCTCTCCCATTAACCCAAAACAAATCATCATTCGCCTTGCCTTGGTGCGCAAACTGCGCGGTGAGGAGATGCGGATCGAACGTAGGCGTAGGGTTGCCGTTGTTCGCTGGGCCAGGGGAGGGGGAAGTGCTGAAGGAGGGTTGCTGTGGCGGGGAAGCTCCGGCCGAGGTATACCCACCACTGCCGTAGGGCGTCTCCTGCAGCCAGCCACCTTGAGGAGAAGCGGCACCCGGGAAAGCGATATTCATTTGCGCGGGAGCTGCCTGGCATTCCGCGGCGTGGTGGCCCGGTCTGCCGCACCGGAAGCAGGGCCCCTTGCGCCTCCATGTGTTGTTCGGTGGGGGACCCCAGCCTGCTGGAGTCGCTGCGGGCGGCGGGGGCATCGGCGGCAACGTCCCTGGTGGTGGGTCGGTAGGTACCCGACCCATGGGGGGGACTACTCCACCCGTACCGAAGGGGTCTGGTCCTGAGTCATCCCAACGGTACCTGCAGGCCACGGCATCCCAACGCCATTTGGGGCCGGTTATCCCCCCCGACGAAGCTCCTCCCCGGTTGCCACGTTGCTGATGGGGACGGTGCTGCTGCTGCTGTTTGAGGACGCTGCTGCTGCCGTTGCTGCTGCTGCTGCTGCTGAGGCTGCTGCTGCTGATATTGCTGCTGCTGCTGCTGATACTGTCGCTGGAGCTGCTGCTGCTGCTGCTGCTGCTGGGGCTGCTGCTGCTGCTGCTGTCGTTGGGGCTGCTGCTGCTGCTGCTGTTTGCCCATCCTTGAGCCTCCCACCTCTCCTGTTCCTCCTTCCCCCTCCTGGACCCGCACCTCCGCCACCGGCAGGCTGCGCACCTCCGGCGTACAAGGCATGCTGATCTACCACTCCCTGCACGCCCAACGCCCTAGAAACCATCTCCTTCTCTACCTTGTCGTTAGCATACGCGTCACGGATGATCTCATCGATCTCGGAGCGGGGGATGGAAGGGCGGGAAAGAATGGACTTGCTTTGAATAGTAGACAAAGATGAGAGGTTGGTGACAATGTGGCGGTTCACTTCCTCCGTACTCTTACCACATCCTAGCATTGCCAGCTCATCTGCAGCCTTGTCCACCCTTCCTAGGAATAGCAAGGGGTTTTCATCCTCGGCCATTCGGATTGTATCAAATTCCCTCCTCAATCTATGAGTTGCGGCTATCGTCTTCGGCATATAATAGTCTTCCAACTCCTTCCAAGCACCACTCGGAGACATTGCCTTTTGCATTCTAAACTCAGCCATATCGTATCCTGTCATGGCCTCCATCATCAATCCATACACCAATCTCGCGTCCCTAATCTCCTGGGGGGAATGTCTGGAGGCTAATTCCTCCGGCGAAACCCTCATGTCACCCACCATAACTGGGTTTGCTGTGCTACTGAGTACATGCAAGCACCCAAGCGATGATAGGTATGCCAAAAACTTACTACGCCACATGCTAAAGTGGGCCTCTACGTTATCGAACTTCGGGGGTCTCGACTGCGACAAACTTGGGCGGTACAAAGAAGGTAGTGACATGCCTGATCGGGCCTCCAGCCCAGGTGTCGGCACCGTCGACGCTGCTTGTTGTCTTCCAGCAGTTCCTTCTCCTCTCGTCCCCCCACCAGCCCCCCCTTCCTTTCCTGCTTCCTGCGCGTCCCTCTCGGCGCGCAGTCTCTGCTCCTCCATCGTCCTTTCCAGGACCTCTATTTTCTTCTTCATCTCCTCTATGGTCTTTTCACTCTCCACGCTGGCTTCTTGACTGGGCATGTCCTCGAAACTAGGCATGCCGAAGCAGGTTCCCACCTCTCTAGGTTGGCCTTGGCTACGCTCGCCAATAGAAGATCGCCGGACTCACTAGTGTGTTGATTGATCTCTAAAGGTATAGGTGCAGTTGGCACGGGAACGCGTGGTTGACTCCAGACAGTAACACGGAACTCCTCTTATATTATATCCGAGCTGTCGAGTGACAGCTCATGCATCGTATGCAGATTATTATTCAACATGACGCGGGAATAAACCTTCCGTTTATCCCCCCGAATATCCGACTAAATATCCCTCTCCTATAATCCTATGTCGATATATGGAACTCCCTAATATTAGATGTAACGTCTCCGTCGTGTTTCTGAGCACAATCAATAGCCTGCGATATGTTCCGTTGCTGAATCTCGAGGGTGTGGTTCTTTCTTCATTTGTTTTAGTTTCAATCTCACTTTTACTTTCCAGCTTCTGGACAAGCCGTGGTCACGGGTGTCGTCTCTTTCCCCCCCC
This sequence comes from Macrocystis pyrifera, assembly GCA_031763025.1. Classification (NCBI taxonomy): domain Eukaryota; class Phaeophyceae; order Laminariales; family Laminariaceae; genus Macrocystis; species Macrocystis pyrifera. The sequence continues at coordinate 2,582,822 of JASSKH010000013.1, forward strand.
GGTAGATGCCTTCATTCGCATCGCGCAGAGGATTCAGCATTCCGAACGCTTGTCGAATATTCATTGAATTTTGCTAACTCTCGGTCTCGCGCTATCGGCCCGTCAATTGTTTACGCAAGACAAAGTCCCTACGAGCACGAGCACGCACTCCTCGTCGTGCATCACCGTGCTCCCCTGCCTCGACTGCTGTGCCGAGGGCGGCCTCGAGCGCGCGTGATGTGCTACTGCTGCTCCTGTGCTCTGTTGCAACTGCTCCGCTGTTGCTCCGCTGCTGCTGCTACGTGCAGCTGCTATGTTGCGCTGCTGTTGTTGCCGCTGCTGCTTACGCAGTCCCCCTCTCAGGTCGGCCCGAGATATATTACCAGGCCTTTCTTCCTCGTGCGCCACCGGGCTCCCTTGCCCCGACTCTTGCATCAGGGGCAGTGTCGGGCGTGTGTGCTAGTACTGCTGCTCCTGCCGCTGTTCCGCCGCTGTTTTGGCCCTGCTATGTATGTGCTACTGATGTGGTGTTCTGCTGCTGCTGCTGCTGCTGCTGCTGCTGCTACTGCTGCGATGTCCGCAATACGGTTGTGCTGCTATCCCCCGTGAGCATGGTTATCATGCAAGTCAACCTCTCTCGGCGATGTGTCTCTGCATCTTAAAGCTGAAGACGGATCCATTTGCGTCGCAAGCTGTACGAGTACCGTCTCGCTATTGATTTTACTGAACGTCTCGGAGAAGGTATCGTGCCAGCGTAGGTTAAGCATGATAGGTGCCTGTATGCTATGCTGCTGCTGAGCTTGCTGCACCAACATAGTCGCCGGCGCTTTGCACTGTTGATTAAATCGATTGACTGTTGCTTAACTAACTGTTTTGTGTCTATCTGTACACGAAGTATACCGAGAGCGTCTCGTACGCAGTACTTTGTAGTGCTGCTTGCTGCTGTACGAACGAGTTATGCGTTGTTGTGCCGGAAGGCAGATGACAATCTTCGTTTTTCTTGTACTTGCATCGTTTTCAATGTATTTTCTCAAAATGTTTCTTATATTGCACCCCTTGGCATTACTGTCACCTAACAGCTTCGAGTTGCATACCGTACCGCCCTCAGCCATTACGGGCATGCGTGGAGCCGCAGGCGGGCATCAGCGCGCCGCGGCAAAGCCCCCCTTGTACGCAGATATTTCATAACGTCGTGAAAGTATATCATGTGCCTATGATACAAGATCGCATGATGTACGTTTTTCAATGCGTTCTTGCGCCACTACCGTAGGCGCGTCCCGGAGGGGAACTTTGAGTCAAGTACTACTGCTGTACACCACCTTATTTATATACGAGCCATCAACCGTACCAGGTGTTTTTGCTGTATTTTACCAAACGCTTGGTCGTCTTTTGCTTGATTTTTTTAGGTCACAACGCTGCGACATGCAGCAGCTGGGCGAACAGCCTGAATATCAACTACTGGTACGATTATTATTGGTGGCCTGTATGGGGATTTGGTGGAAAACAAGCAAACGTTCATCGTTCCTGTCGTTAATCCGTGGAACTTGATGCCAGAGACTGCTGATATACTCTCGAGTCTTGTGGTAAACTTTCCACCGTCCGTGCTCGCCGTCAAAAACAGGTTTTCAGAAAAACAAATCACAAACCCAGATAACCCCCCAACGTCTCAAAGATTGGATCGATTTCAACCCAACATTACTATATGTCAGGGCAGAGATGTCGCTCAGATTTGTTATGTTTCTCTATCAGCATTCCAGTATCCCCTACCACGTACCACAGCTTTGCTGGTTCTTATCTCTTTTCTAAACCCCTCGGTAGCTTGCGAGCCTGCAATCTGCGAAAATCTGCGCATTCTTCAGTGTGTTTCCTTTCTTGCTTTCTTGCTTGAATTGTACTTTTTTCTCTCTCTTCCCTTTATTGATTTTTGATCTTTTTCAATTTCGATTTCGATTTTTCGAGGTTGAGTTGTTTTTTTTTTTCATTCTGCCTATTTTTCTGGATAGTATGCGGTCTTCTCGGTTTCCGTGGCGACTTGTACGGCGTACCGCATATATCTGATACGTGCGTGCGCGGACCTCACTTTTTCATTTCTTTCTGAGGTGTAGACGTGCTTCAGTCATCATGTGTATTATTCTCTGCTTGTTTTATTTTTTCACCGTATGAGAAAGGAAATATTCCTGAAAGAGCTCTACAACGAGCGCTACTTGCTATTGTAATACACCATGCACCATGTGAAGGGTATGGGGCCCAAACTTGCCTTTGTGTAACACACAGACATTAAGAGAGGCCGTACAAAGTACGTTATAAAGTTTACACGACGATTGTTGTTGAGAGGGCAAGTCGCCTGCTTCTCTGATGGGCTCGGCGTTTTTTGCCGAACTCAAGTGACCGTCGATCATAGCCGCAAGAGCTATTTGTTATACGGAATAGAGTCGATATCGTTTCGTTGTTTCATATCAACACTAAGCTAGCTGCAGAATATATTACTTATAGATCGGTAACGAGGCAAGGGTGGGAGAACGAATGACAAAGAGCACTGCCGGCGGTTATTCAGCTGTACAGACTACGAATACAATTTTGAGAGACGTCCCCAGTATGTCGATCTCCCGGTTGTACATGTCCGCATGGAAGGTCCTCCTGCGATGTATACCGAAGCTCTGGAGTTGGTGATCGCCGCGTGAAGCTCGATACCTCAGATCTGTACCCCGGCGTGTCACAGGGTCACAGCCTTGCATGCCGAACACATTCATAGTGCCGTTAAAGCAGTTCTTCTGATCAACGGCCTAACTCCCGCCTCGTGTGATAGTCATGCCAGTAATAGGACTAACCTAGCCCATGTCTATTTTTCTCGGCTTGGGACTTGATATGCTCCATCATGAGTGGGAGCGACAAGAAATCTCGTTCTCTTTAATGGTGGTTGCCACCTTTAGCTCCGCCTGCACTGTTGATGGTGATGTCAGTGTCTTGCTATCGGTCTCGCTACAGATGTGCCCTCCGTTCAAGAAGAAGAGAGTGCTCGAGGTCAACTTGTGGGTGCCAACGAAGGCCGTGGATGTCAGTGCTGGTTCTCCGTCACCGGTGGAAATTCTAGTGGTCCTGCCGCGGGGTTTTATCGCAATTATCCGTCCGTTACCCTGAGCGTGGGGACCTCCTTCAGCTCGCAGTCGGTCTCGATATTGGGCTCGGCTACGGTGGATGCGCGAATCATGCGCGGCTCTTGAGTACCTTTTGGAGCCCCAGTTAAGAGTGGACGGTGTCAATCTGTCGACGTCAGGGGATATTACTTTGATCCCCCCAGGCGATGATGTCTGTCAGCCCCAGAAGATGATGATCCGTCATTCCCAGGCGATGATGCGCCGATAACCCCAGGCTATGACGGTCGTCAGCCCCAGGAATGATGCGTCCCCCACCTCATGCGACGATGATTCAGCAGCTCCAGACGATGATAATCCAAGCAACCTCTCACACTGATGCTCGGATGATGCCAGCTGATGACGATCAAAAGATCTCGGGCGATGTCGGTGTGTCAATCCAAGGAAACGATGCCCAATCGACTGCAGGCGAAGGTGCTCCGGCGGCCCTATGCTCCAGTGAGCCCAGCGACGACGCTCTAGCAATCGCAAGGGATGAGGCTGAGCTGATCTCATGGGACGACACTTCGATACCTACACCAACAGGCCAACGTCTTCTTCCACTTCCAGTGGCGGCACCTCGACACGACTCTCCTACATATGGGGGCTACCTTCCGCAAACATGGTTGCGAGCCCCCGATTTATTGCTACAGAGGAATATATGGTATATTAACCTAGGCATGAACTATTAATGGTCCAGCTTGGAAACCACACTCAATGGCTTTTGATGGTCCGGTCGCCGTAGTGTGCCGCTGGGGGTACCGGTTTCAGTCCTTCGCAACTCTCGCTTGCGCGCAGTTTTGATTGTCTTGGGTGCGACCAACAGAGAGTATTTTCGGCATCCGACACTTCAGCGCGGGGAATAGCTCGTCATCAAAAACGTGTTCGGTTTTGCTGCGGTCCACTGGCATGACCATCATTCCACAGCTGCTTTGAGATGTGTGTCGGTAGTAGCCTACATCTACAATAGGCCATCTTCGATATTGTCGCTGAAGTTGAAGGTCAGCTTCTCGTCGCCATAAGCACGAGAGGTGTGGATGTCCAGAGAAATAGTGACGAAAGCGTTGTTGCGTGGTGCTCGCTGTTTGGTATGCTTTCCGGTGATATTCTTGGTGGGCTTAAGGTAGCTGCAGATATACCTCCTGTCTTGTTTCAGTTGCATTACGTGACAGGTTCCACTGACAAGGTGACGCCACGTCTGTCCAGCCTACCCTCCGCTTCATAGCTACGGGATAGGTTGTCCACATAGAGGTGACACCTTGTCGTTAGTATATGGACGAAGTCAAAAAGCCGAAACTCGGGTAGTGATACATCTTTAACTTGGTGCTCTCGTACTCCAGCGAAACGCTTTAAACGAGGATGTCCTCGAACTGCCGGTCGTTGAGAGCTTCGTCCATTGCCTGCACTTCTGCGCACTTACTTGATTGCCGCCTTTCTAAAGTAGTCGATCGGGTCGTGTCTGGCATTCTTTGCAGTCGCCAGTACTGCTGCCATGGCAGGGGTGGTTTAATCGGCGAGCCTTAAGGTAATTTACTGTTCTTCTTCGCAGGTATTTTGACTGTCGCTATTCATTGCGGTTGCATTCTCGTGTTTGAGCAAGATGGGAGTTACCTGTGTGTTTGCGTCACCACTATTACAGGGGTCCATAGTTAACGGGACCAAATTTTGTTAGTAAAAATAGGAAAATATATAGGTTTATATCTACACTATAGGTCCTGTTAACTATGGACCCCCGTAATAGTAGGGCCACGAAGAGGCTGTGAAACGCATTGTCATACGCTTTCTGTTGCTGCACGGGGAAAGAATATGCTATCGCCGGTGACCCTCCCGTTGCGGTGGTCAGCCTAGGCTGCGCTTTCAAGATGTCGTTGATATCCCCGTGATTGGTACTAAGCACCAAGCAGTTTATATTCTACCAATGGTTGAACTCCGAGGGCACCCTGCCGCTGAAGATGTTGAGATCCTTGACGGTGAGGCGAGGTTGCTCTCGTCGCTGCTGGAATATCCCATTTTCGTAGCCCTTCCTACTGGAAGTGACACGCTCAAGCGTAAAATGGTCTTCCGCAGAATAAGTACGTAGAAGAAGATTAAGTTAGAATTGATGCACAACAGGCCTCCGCAGCACAGCAGCTCAGAGAAGTCGATATAAATGCGTGAAAGTGGCCATGACTGGACGGTACCCACGTACAATCGTAAACATTACGTTGGACATAGATCGCTCGTGCAGCAGCTCTGTCCGTCGAGTTCGTTGCAGATTGGTCTCGGCGAGCATTCGCGCTCCGTCGGCAAAAAATTAACTTGGGCAACTTGCGCGAAAAATTACGAGCAGCAGTTGGACTACGTGCAGTGTTTAGGCTAGTTGCGTGGTTGAATACACCCATCTTAGCTGCTAACTCCAACTCATATCCCCAACAGTGCAGCAGTTGAGGTATAATTACCGTCTTACAGCTGCCGTTGGTCGAGGTTCAAGACTTTTGATCCACGGTATGTTGTGAACTAAGTACAGCAGCAGAGCTCTAGCTACCGTGGTGCAGCAATTGTGATGAAATCGTGGATACCGTACGTGGTTCGGGGTTCGAGGCTTCCGATCCTCAGTCCGTCATGGGTTATGCACACCACAGCCCCTAAGTACAGCAGTAGCAGCAACAACTGTGAAGAACGCGTTTGCCATACGTATCCCGAGGTCAACTCATGCATTTGATCCATAGCCCATCGTGGATGACGTATAGCGGTCGTTAACTACATACGTAGCAACAGTTGTGTTGAACGTGGTCATATGTATCTCAAGGTAAATATTGTGGTCTTAGCAGTCGCTGTGTAGCACATTGATAGGCGACGCGTTCTCTTGAATGACCGCAGCGCAGTAAAGTCTTCAATCGATCGAGACAGTGTACAGTACTGTTTTCACCCACTTTGATCGTTCAGAGTAAACTATAGTCCCAGCCTCAGCCCTCGCCAGCAGTCCGGCCTGATGTTCCTTGGTCTTGCAGACCAAGCTCGGAGCAGATTCCCTGGCGTATCTCCCAGTACCTGCCATGAGTTGTAGTAGCTCATATTAGAGGCGTGTGGCGTGATGTCTGCAGCTACACTGCTAGGGCTAGCACAAGTTTGCGGCTCACAGTCTGTAGGCGGTTTATATGGCAGAGTAGTGATGCTGGTCGAAACGTTCGCATATGGAATTGTTAAGCAAGTCTGGTGGCGATCTTCAGCTCAGAAGTAGGATGTTGACGCCAAAAAAGGCGCCCTGGAGCCAAGAACGAAGAAGAAGGTGAAAGTAAGAGGATGGGCATGCCATCATCAACCAGCCCGGCAAGGTGCACCTCCTACAGCTAAGTTTTCCGCACGGGGTCATTGTAGGGCATTGTTCCTTGAGATTATGGTCGTGGAGGTCAATACTCTCCCGGGCAAGTTAGCTAGTGTCAACTTTCCGAACACCGACCAAGATAGTTGTCGTTTTACAGCGCACTTTTGCACTGAGAGGTCTCAACTGCCATACCGAACGGGAACCACATGCAGTAATAGTCGCTCTCACTTAGACCGCAGTTTCCCCACCAGAATGTTCAACTCTTCAACTAAGTACTTCAGTACGAAGATCGAACGCATCCTCTTGTCTGCCAATTTTTATGTTTCAAGCATACTACTGCACATGGTACTGAGCATTGACTACATAGTCGATACCTTATTGATGAGCGACTCTGTAAGCTGCCATAAATAGCTACCTGATATTCTGTAGCAAATTATCTATCGGTAGAGGCTCTTCACGGGGCAGTGCCGTGCCGAGGTGCAGTGTGTGTTTTTCGACGCTTGTGCGGTGCGATTAAGTAGTATATAGTGTTTGACAACCGCAAGATGCAGCGCGAGCGCGGTAAGGGTTTCCTCGTGAAGATCTTATCGCGGGGTGCAAGGCACCGACAAGCCAGTTTTCGCTTGACAATGAAAGAGGTCGTCAGTACTTTTTGCGTCAGCGTTTTCCACCCCAAGAGGATACGAGACAAGGGTGCGGGTTGTTCGTGAGGCGAATCATTGACTAATCGATTCTCCCATAGGCTGAGGTTTCTAAAACAATGATTTGGTCTGTGAGAGAGGGGGCAAAGTACTTTATTTCACCACCCACGGGGACAGAGCAAAGACGTCGATGACCTCTCGACATTTGAGGATGCTGGCTAAGTAAACGAGGTAGAGCAGAGGAATGAGGCCTCGGAGCTGTATGTTCACGATTCTCCAAGCCACATGCGAAAGAAGGACTACGGTCGTCGATAGGTTGCGATCGTCGGCTGTAGCACTATAGGTATGTACTATAATGTGGAAATGTTGTGAGGGGGGCGTTTGCTACGCCACAATACGGCAACGTTGCGAATGCTGCGCTCTACCATCATACGGGTCGAAGAGTTCATTGAGGTGGCGATGCAAACAATTCGGGAACATTTTTTTCCCCCGTCAAGATTCATCGTTAACCGGACAATAGTTTCGTGTAGATCGCGGTTGGGGTTGGCGGTCGCGAGGTTTGTCAACGATGACAGCTTTAAGCAGGTGCTTGAAGGGAAGTTTCTCATTCTAGCCTCGATTGCAACGACCGGACGCAACGGTCAGCCATCAAAGTGAAGAATAAGTACAATTAATATACCGTCGAGCGCGATCCTGAGGCGCTGCGCCAAATGTTGCGCCCCGTCGGATAAGTCTAGCGACCAATCAAACGGCACGGGTGCGACGTGTCTTACGTTTAGCGGAAGTCGGCCTTGGGCTACATTCACTGGATGACGGCACGATGGATTGTCTCACGGCTTGAGGTGACGTAACCGACTGTGCCCAGTGACTGAAGTTGAAGCAGAACGCAGTGGGCACAAGCCTGACCTCTCTACGCGAAACAAGGTGGACGCGGTACCCCGAATAATGGCTGCGTAGATAAGGTGTCTTGTCTGGGGAAGTTAAACAGCAGCTTTCTGAGACGCTGCCGGCTCTTATGCATTGGTGTCGATGCTAGATGCAGTTCCATCGGTTGATGCAGAGCACCAGCCGTGTTCGTCGCCATGTCTACGAGACGGTACTACACGTTGGAGCTCGACTCCCACGCGTTTCTGGAGCTGAAATTCATGGTGACTGTCCGTCTACGTCAACTGCCGCAGCAGGGACCGCGTCGGAAATAAGCGGAGGAGCATCGGCAGTTGCCACGATCCCTACCGCTGTGGTGGAAGTTGAAGCTAAGGTTGTAGTTGATTGCCCCTTGAACTTCCAGCAGACTCATCACGTCGGTGGGAGCTTGCTAGACAACAAACTCATCTAGACGCGTAGATCATATACCGAACGTGTGGCTGCAGCAACATGCGCCGACGTTTCGACCAGGTTTGGCGCGAGCTCGTCTTGAATACCGGGGGTACTGGTCGCAATCGCGTGCGCACCGTTCGGTGTGAACCCATGCGGGGCATCCCGAACAAATCTCGGTAAATGTGCATCAACGAAGGTGCGACGGGTGATGTCTGCGTTTCGCCGTAGTTTTGATTGAATGCCGGCATCAACTAGGATGAAGCCACAACGGTATACCCAAAGCAGTAAGTCTTGCAGCTGAAATGAGCATGAGAGCCGTGGTTGGCCGAGCCTGGAGTACGTATTTGAAAAAGTTATGGACATTCAGCTTGAACCAGTCTATAGTTGGTCCCTGGCCGCTAAGACACTACAAAAAAAAGGTCCAGAACCCTTTCCCAGCAGAAAGGTATCTTGGACGATGCTTTGTGTCTTACAACCGCTGCTTGCGCAAGATAGCACTAAACCCTGATAATCGGCAGTGAGGGAAGTTTTACGAGCCAAGCCAATGCCCGTTAGATATATACGGAGTCCCTGAATGCGGGGTTCTGGGTTGCATGCTGCATGTCTTGCGTGCCTTAAATTGCGTTTTATGAACAGAGCTCTTTCTCAGCAGAAGGTATTGTAGACGTTGTTTGGTGTCTATTCACGTGTCTTTACTCGCGTAAGACAACATACATTTGTCGTTAAAAAGGAGCAGAAAAACGTTTTGGTCCGCTACTTCGGGTCCTCCTTCTGATGTCTGACTCGTTCGACATGAAAACATGTCTCAAGCCGTGTCTTTCGCTCACTTTGTTTGTCGAAGGTGCTACCTTAACGGGCGTGTCTTACTATTTCAAAAAGGTCTGCGGCGTGTCTAAACGTCTCGACACGCCTGCAGTGTGTCTTGGCGGCTATAATCTACCTCGATAGGGAGGAGTTGGTTGTCGCGAAACCAGCAGTAATAACATTTCCGGTGGCGGTCCTTGGCTGTCCTCGGTCATTCTGACCACATATCCAGTTACCTCTAGCCCACCTTGTCGGCTGTTACTACAGTACACAGTACTACTTTCTTATTCTGTGCAATATGTTAAACGTGCTCGATAGGTGAGCCATGTTTACAGTATGGGCCCATCAGCAAGAATCATCTATCCTGAGCAAGCCTTAGCACCTCATGGCGACACCAATCTTGAACAATCTTGAGAGAGCACAGGTCATTTATTGTATACCTGGTACCTGATGAGGGGTTTAACGTAGAGCTCGCCGCTGAGGACGATTTCTTAGTCCAGACTTTAGCGTCCCCCCAAAAGTGAGTCTTATGATACTGTTGGGCTCTTTTTTATTCGTGGGCCATGTGATGTACGGCAATACGACCGAACACATGATAACGACTGCAAAGTATTTGACGCGGGAAGCAACAACCTGCATTTTGTACAAGTACATCAATCATTTTTCGAGCTTTCTTTGTAATTCTCGAAACAATCGGTTGGTTGCCCCATGCTGCGTCGGCTGCGTCACCTAAATGTTGTGTCTGAGTAACCGTTTGCTATTTTTTTTTTTGCTGTGATTCCGAATTTATCGCCGGTTTTTTTTTCCCTCGCCCCCTTGGGTCCGTCTGTCTTTGTCTTCTTTGTGAATGGTGTGTCGTCCTTGATCCACCAGCTGGACATACGACTGCTCCGTTTTTTCTGTTGTTAGCTCTTTGTCTCTACCCTATTCTTGTATTTTTGTCTTCCGTCTTGTCTTTTTATGACGCCCTTGTGTTGGTCCATCAGCTGGACATATGACAGGATTGATCGCACTGGCGAACAGCAAGCTTGTCGTCGGGGCTCGGCCTGCGCTCTGAGCGCATGTTTGCTTCGTTTTTTTCATATTTGTTTATTTCTGTTTTTGTTTTTCGTTTTTTACCCCTCTTCGCGTATTCCTTTTTTCTTCTTCCGTTTTTTCCGGGTGTTCACTCAATATCATGGATGGTATTTTCTTGGTGGTGTTTGGATGCAAGTGATACGGGGTGGTAGACCACAGCTCGTTGGTACCGTTTCCCTGACGTGCTCGTACTGCCGTGGGCACTATTTCGTACCAGTACTTGCTTGTTATCTCCCATCGAGATGCATTTTTGTTACAGCCTGTTTTGTGACCACAGGGAGAATTTCAGGGAGTGAGCTAATGCGAGAACATCATCATCTCGTACAAAGTACCAAGTACCTATGAGTGGTATTTTATCTGACGGTCAGGGCAGCACGGAAGAAAGCGTGCCACCCCGAAAGTTGTATGCAATATATATGTACAATTATTATGAGATACAACAATATTTGGTCGGGGTGCAGGATTTTTGTGACGTTATTTCGAAGCAATCAATTAAACGGGAAACACTGACCGGTTTCGGTTTTCTCAACGGCTACATCCGAACGTTCACATAACGTATTCGCATTAACAATAAACTATAAAACAAACGCGTCCGGATATATCCCTTAGTTGAGTATCATCCACTCAATCGGTCGAATTCACAGTTGGCGTGCTTGCAATAATACCAACAAAAAACAGATGAACGAAGGCTATGATACCAACCATAGTCTTGCGCTCTACAAGTTCATTCGTTTGTACGCACATCACTTGCCAGATACAGCAGTACCAGATCTTGTCGGGGGCTAGACTCTAGAGCTCTGCGTCATTGCCTGTACAAGGAGTCAGACAAAAGAGGCTACAGCTTCAGGGGGTTCGTGATATAATTTGTTTTGAACGGTCCACTTCGAAACCCAACAGACACATTGTTGTAGCGGACGAACAAAAATCATACTATAGCAGTAGTGCAGTGCAGCCCACACCTCTCTCACTCTCGACCGCCCTCTCACACCGACACGCACGCAACCGCACAACCACACCCGGCCATAATTTCACGCTCCGGCACCCAGCACCACCCCACATCCACCAGGTTCAAACCAACTTTATCAGCAACTTCAAACAACATGGTACACATGATGAACAACATCCTGGCCCTTGCAGCTGTCGCGAGTACGTCCCTGATCCTCAGCTCTGCTTCAGCATCGCCTTACCCGTTTGGCAGCAAGTTCAAGGGGGACGCCACCTACTACGGCGACGTCTCGCCCAGTGAGGGCAACTGCGCCTTGGAGCACCCCCTCCCCTCCATGTACAAGGGGATGATTCCGATGGCCATATCCCTCCATGACATGTATGACGACTCGGTCATGTGCGGGGCCTGTATCGAGGGTACCGGCACTGGGAAGGGTGCAGGGAAGAACCCCATCAAGGGAAAGTTCAAGGGCTTCGTCAGCGACAGCTGCGAGGAGTGCGGCAAGGGTGACCTCGACTTCGCGAAGAACGGTGACGGGCGTTGGGATATCGAGTGGAAGTTCGTGGAATGTCCCTCCGGCGGCGACCCTTCCTTCATTTTTGAAGGGAGCAACGAGTGGTACTGGAAAATTCAGGCCCGCGAGACCAAGTCGCCCGTGACGCAGCTGTGGGTGGACGGAAAGAAGGCCACGATGACCAAAGACAATTTCTTCACCACTTCGAGCGGTCCCTTTTATGGCGAGCAGGTGGTAGAGACGAAGACTATGTTCGGAGAGAAGAAGAAGACGAAGGTGGCTTTGTGAACCGGTTTCGCGCTTAATCTTCGAACCTTTAGGTAAGTTGACATGATGGATTTAATTTTCCCCAGTGTGTGTGAGGCAGCACATTAGCAGCAGCTGCAAATAAACCTGAGAAAAGCCGTAGTTGGTGGGAGGGTATCTCTCACGAGTAGATGTCCCCAGTCAAGGCATGTTGACTTTCTTGCTTCCTTCCTTCCTTGCTAGGGGAGGGGCAGTGTTGCGCTAGCGAGAGATCGGCCTGGTAACCGCTTGCTGCGTGTTTTTCTGAAGCGAACCGCTGTACCGCTGTCTGAGCATGATGGATTGACGGAGGTTCTTGAGGTGGTGGGTCATTCTACGTACCAGGCACCACTCTGTACCGAAATTTAAGGACCATTTTGATTGAATATCAACATAGACTATCCTTTTATTTGAGGACATATTGGTATATGGCTTGGGTCTGCATGCCACTGGTTGCAGAAGATGTGCATTACATACTTGTACCGGTCTATAGTTGTTTTCTATACACACGTCATCCTCCGTGCTCCGCTGTGGTTGGTGCGCCATAGGCACGGGTTTCTGACGGGGGTGTCGTGTGCCAAGATACTTTTTCAACCTTGTCCTGCAGTCGATGTAAAACGTAACCCGGGTGCCGTTGTTTCTCTTTCTGAAAACAGGCGGAGTTGAACATTTGTATGGTTGCAACGACTCGAAAGCGAAAACAGAGCATAGTCAATTAACACTACCATGAGAGTGTCTCGTACTGGTTCAATTTCAGACATCCTGTGTATCCTACATTACTGTAGTAACAATGTCCTTGACGGGATTATGAGAACAAACAGTTCAGTACTCATAGCGCGCCTGCAGCTTTGTGCACAACAAACCTGAATTGAGCTCGACATCTTGTGTCCGAGTATTGTTTAACTCCCGCGACCAGGCTCACGACTAAACGACAAAAATCCTGTTTTTCCCTTGGTGCCCCCCTCGTTGTCGCACCACACGTCAGGTCTCCCAAGAAGTCTCCGGGTTATATCCCGGGTACAACGCTCAACCGCTCGCTGGGTTTCCCCCGCTCCTTCTTGCCATGGAGTCTGCCGTGTGTTGCCTCGTCTACGTACCTCTTCTGGTTGAGCGCCCAACTACTGTTGTGTGGTATGGAGTAGTCCACCTTGCAAGATTGGGCTATTGATATCTTGTCCCGTGATTCGCCCAAAAACGTTTCGTATCGGTTTGGTTTTAAGCAATGCTGCACGTGTGGATAGCGGCGACGGCGGTTGTAGCAGACCAAGCAGTAGTCGAGTAGAGTACGTGCTGGCTTGGGCCTTCCCGTGAGTATGGAGTCGCGAGCTGTGTGTAGCAGAGAGAGTGGTCGAAGCGGTTGTCCGTGTTTTTATATCGCTGTTCGAACGTGATGTTTATGACAAACGGAGATCCCTGCAAAGGTCGCACCATTCCTCGCAGGGGCTTCCGTCGGTTCTCTATTTTTTCCTCATCGTCGACATTTTTGAATTGCCGTGTTGTCGATGATGGTAAACGTGTTTTTATCGTCTAGAAGGTAGAATGTGTGTTTTTTTATACCCGTCCGAGCATGTGAAACATGCACGGTGCGATACCCGTGCGATGTCATGTCTGGGTAATTTTCGTTCCAGGCCATTGCGCTTGTCAAGCGGAGCTGTGTGCTTTGTGAGCGATGTTGTTGCCGGCCGAGGCGTTGAGAGGCCCATATTCACGTCGATAGGTCAAACAGAAGAAGAAACATACCGGTCGCCTGATGGGAAATGGTCCCGTCGGCGCGCGTTCTTCTACATGGCCCATTACGGTTGATTGCTACCTGGTGCGTATTTGTCGAGAAGGAAACATATGCTGTGAATGGTTTCGTCCTTTCAGCTTTTTTTTCCAAGATCGAAATTTTCTGTTGTTGTTTGTTCGCGGCTGTGAGGAATTAGGCATTCGTGAGGGATATTGCTGTACATAGTGGTATTGCTTTGCGACCGATGGCGTGTATCTATATTATCGTGTCGTTTACAAGTTTATTATATCATGAAGCTTTACTGTAGTTGTATGGAAACGTCTGTGGGGGGGGGCAGGTTTCGCGCGCTGGGATCGAGGACCACACGGATACGTACGCTAGATATAGGGTTTCCCTACGGCGGGGGACATTGCCCCCGCTCATTAACATGGTTATGAAGCCACATCGTTACGTTTGTATAGAGATACTTGTTGTGTTGCGTCTCATACCAAACGGGCGTGGCTAGTTATGAAATGCGTACTGGTATGGTGTACGCGAGCGTCGGCTGCGTGACGGCCTCGCTTGAGGTTGGAGTTATAAACTTGATGTACAAAGTAGGCATGGATGAGCGTGAAAGGCGGTCAAGCGTGCCCGCCAATTAAGGAAACAAATGGGGCTGAAACAGGGGGGAAAAGTTCCTCAAGTGAATATAACGACGGTGTTAAAAATGCTACATTGAGTGGTTGGGTGCTTCCGAAAACACTGGGTCGATCGACATTTACGCTCGGGCGTTTTCCGAGAGAAGCAGTAGCTCTACCGCTGTTACTCACGCCCTTGCTCTTGTTTTACACAATGAACCTGCCTCTCGATCATGTGACGATACTTCAGCACGAAGCAGCCGTTTCTTCAAGGTGATAAAGTGCTCGAAGCCTTCCTATTTTTGTTCACAGCTGTTATAATCAGCATTTGATCGCCCTTGGTCTTCACAGCAATTTGCGCCACAAACGCGTAGCCGTCGACCCAATACTGCTGCTGTTTGTTTGTTGCTGTAACTACAAAACACATGTATTTCACCGCCCGTCGTCCATTTATATCGATCGTTTGAACTCGCACCGCGCCGAACGGTCGTGCGATACTGCGGAGACGTTCCGCATGGCCCAAACTCGCAATGCCTTATCCAGCCCTGTGCTTGACCTTTCGCGTGGCACCATTAATAATAAAGATAGAACCCGGCGATCCATGCCCCCCTCGGTTGGCTGAACCCAAACAGTTTATACCCCACAACCTTCGCCACTGCACAAGAGCTAAACTATCGTCTTTGTCGCTTGGTGGTCTACCCTTTGCCCTGCGCCCGTGTTGCTCAGATGGCTGCCGATCACCTTTCCGAGATCACGATCCACACGCTCGAGATCCAGCGTTCAGTAACAGTGCTTCCAACCCAACCTGGCCGAGAACATTGCTACCTGCTGTACTTGGCTAGCATTGTTATTCTCTATCGATGAATTGTAGATTTTTACGCGTTTCGCATGTAGACCGTTTTCTGCCCGCCTCTCACGTGTTGTAAAAACACCCCAATGCGTTCCGTGATATACTACCATGGCGTCGCTGCAACCATGCCTCAAGCGTACAGGTGCACGTTCTCACGAACGGTACGAGCGCCGCGTCAATCAATGGCTGCCGCTATCGTGTGCCCTTCTTCCGAATGCGCGTAGCTTTGCTCGCGCAGCGCGCACCCACGTGCACGAAGCAAATCATCCCTCCCATAAGGCCCTGGCGGTCATCGTGAAGGTTCTTCATGTTTCTCTGCATCTGCGGCCCCTTATATTCATTATGCTTGCGTGTAGCACCGACACCACTGCTGCAGTAGCCGTATGATTGCGTGATGCAGCTGGTGTTGCAATACATGTGCTTGCTTGAAGCAACGATTCCAACTCCTGACGCCATTATGGTCGGTCCTTTGTCCTCAGCGGCCACATCCACGGCGGCTTCGTGTCACTGCTTTCGAGGAGATGTCCAGTATTAGTGCCGAATCCCTCAGTACGTTACTCCTGGACGAACGCCACGTCACAACGACGACGGCGGTTGCGATTTTTTTCTGAGCAAGATGAGGAAAAAGTCGACCAGGAACCGTCTGGATCAAATCAAGTCCTTCGCACCGATGCTCGATAGCTGGCCGCACCTGCTGCCCCCCTGCTCCATATTCCAGAAAATTATGCGGGCATGGTATCCCCCGCGGCGTGGGCGGCCATGTTGAATATAGCCCCGTGCCATCGCTGCCTGCATTTTCGCGGATCCCAATTGTTGTTCTGCACCTTCACCAATATTTTAAAGTAAGCACTATCACGGGGGACCATAGTAAATAGGACCTACGGTACACACAAAAACCTATATATTTCCCTATTTTTACTGAACATATACTGTCGTATTTACTATAGCCCCCCACAATAGATTACATGATGCCTGCTTCCCGAGCCGGTGGCGCCAGCCGTACTTCATTGTTGTGTTGTACTCTTCACTGGAGACAAGACTGGGGTCGGCGATACCGCCCAAACTTTCTTTACATCTACCCTACCGTGGCATGACGCTGAGAAAGACCAGACACAGCAGTGACAAAATGGGCGACTGTCGCGTATTCGATTATTTTCGCGCCCGCTTCGAGGCACTGCCGCACGTTTGATAAAAGTATCCCCCGCAGGGGCACGAGCGATCGCCCTGAAAACGATATGTGTAACCCGCTGGTCCAGCAGTCGCCTTAAACTATATTACGGTAATGTTTTTGCTATATTGGCGCCTTCCACAATCAAGCGATATCGAATTCGCCAGGGGGGGGGTGGTGAAGAAAAATCTCTTTCTTAGTATTGACATTTTATCCGGCACTCAAGGTGCCTTCTTGCTTATGAGCGTCTTGATTGATAAACGAAGACGATGTTAGTGCCCGGGTTTCAAGGGGTTTTGTCTCCCCGCTGCCGCAATACTCCCAAAACGCAAAGCGGGGACAGCACTTAACAATGTCTCTTCTTCTCCCCCCCCTAAAAATCGGCTGGGGAATACGACCGTGAACTCCAAACATGGAAATCGTACCTCGTTACACAAAAAGCTCGGGCGTTGGCGCATTTGTCTTGGGGCGAAGCCGTTCTTCAGCACGTTGTGACTGAAACGGACCTCGAAATAGCCGGAGCGAACATGTAAACCCTGAATCATGACCCCACAGCCGGTACCTGACATAGCCCAGTTTTTCGCCCCTTACTAGTTAGTTGCCGAAGCACACTGCAGAAACGAAAACCCACACGTGCTGAGAATGTACCGCTTTCAGGCCTGACTTTTTCGACCCTCCGGAGGCCCGAGTTTTGCTCGGATCGCTAATCTGAAAAGATCTACCCCCCCCTAAGACGGCCACACGGCGTCGTGTGAGCGCGTGCGCCGGGAAATAATTCCATCACCTTGTTCGTAGAGTCCAAGCCTGGATGCCCTGACTACCACGTGGTCTGATGAGTTTCTTTATAATCGTTGTATTAGAGGACAGAGGAGGGGAGAGAGAGAGCGGAGCCTAGCTCGTAGCTCGGAGCAGAGAACGGAGCAGAGAACGGAGTGCTTAAACTCTCCTCGTGAACACACGGCATAATTCATAATAACGCCTGCGAAGATATACGCAACCCTCTACAACTTGTAACCGTCGCTGCTGGAACGATCCAAACGAACACCCTCCCTGGCTCTTCACAGCAGTGACGAGACCGAAAAGACATTCAAGACTTGCTAGGACCTAAGAACAGCCAACGACAGTCCCGCAGGAGGAAACCCGGCCACCGGGTCAAAACCCCCTGTATAACACATATACTCCAAACCATTGCAATTGAAACAACGGCCGCATTCCAGACGATGACCATGGCCAGAAAATAGAATGCCAAGCGGTGCCCTACTCCCCCATGCCCCTCAAAGTAGCGCAGGGTTGGCGACCTGACAAATTATTCCTCGCATCACTCAAACATGGTACTCATCGAATAATACTCATACCCCTCACTCACCCTCCAAAGGCAGATTCAACAAGAACCTACGATGAGACTTAAAAGGGGTCGCAGCAAGGGATTTCGTCCAAATATCCGCGTGCTGCTCTTCCGAAGCTACGAACTGAATGTCGATCTTCTTAGCACGAAGTAGCTCTATGACAAAATGAAAACGCACGTCGATATGCTTACTCCGAGCAGAACTAAGAGGGTTTTCAGCCAACGCTATGGCCCCCTGGTTATCCTCGAAAACCCGGACACATGATCCGCTTAGCTCTGGACAGATAAACGACAACACCGCGCCCGTAAACAAAGCTTCCTTCACCCCTTCACCCAGGGCGACATACTCTGCTTCTGCTGTCGACAACGTAACACACCTCTTGCCCAACTGACGGCCGCACCCCTAGGGTAATTACCGTCCCCGATACCGAGCGCCTATCGTTCGACTTATCCGCATAATCAGCATCACTATACGTAGTCAAATCCAAACCCGAGCCCCGTACAAAAGTCAATCCCATAAACCTGGTCCCGTGGAGGTAAGCCATAATCTTCAAAACTTCCTTCCAGTGCCTCTCCGTTGGGTTGTGGGAGTGGCGCGCCACAGCACGCACAGCGTTCGAGATGTCCGGCCTCGTCATGGTCGACAGCCACATCAAGCTGCCCACAGCCTCCCTGTACGGCCAGTCTCCTCCAAGTTCGCCCTCCTCTCTTGGACCTAGTTCCACACCGGGGGTCGCAGGGATATCAGAGGATGAGTTAACACCAAAACGATTCAGCATGCTCTCAATGAACGCCTTCTGCGTAATCTCCAATGTCCCCAGTTCCCAGTCGCGTTTGAAAGCACAACCAGTGTACCAAGTCAGTTCCCCAAGGTTATTCGTGGGAAATTTCATAGCTAGCGCGGCATGGAAATATCTACATGTCTCATCCGATCCTGCGATCACGATGTCATCTACATGAACGGCCATGCTCAGTTCTACCTTGCCGTCCACAACCATGCGAAACACACACGGGTCAGACCTACACTGCTCCATTCCGTACTCTACCACGGTCTCTACCAATAATCCGGCCCACTGCCGTCCGCTCTGCTTTAGACCATACAGTGATCTGTTTAGGCGGACGATCTTTCCTGACATGTCACCACACCCACCGGGCAGTTTCATGTATATCTCGGCGTCGAGTTTTTCGCGCGAACAAAAGCTTGTGCGACGTCTAGATGAAAAATCTTTAAACCATGTTCATTTGCAACAGCCGCCAGAATTTTGACTGACGCTGACGAGGGAGTCGGTGCAAACGTTTGAAAATAATCTACATCCTGCACCTGGCTAAAACCCGTAGCCACAAGTCTGGCCTTTGTGTTTACTATCAAGCCATCCTTATCCGTCTTGTAGGTAAACACCCACTTCGCACCTACAGGTTTCCGCCCTTTTGGCGGTGTCGCGGCTTCGTACGTACCGGTCGTTTTGTGACCGTCCAACTCAATTTTCATGGCCTCGTGCCACGCCGCTTTGTATTGAGAACGCTCTACATCTGCTACGGACTGTGGGGGCGGTTCTACGTCTTCCGGGAAACCACTCGGCATGCACACGCTCAACTCCCCTTTGTTCTCCACAGCAGGTCCTCCGGCCATCAAAGCCACTGCGTCCTCCGTCGTCCAGGGCGTACGATCCAGCATACTCCCAGGCTTCGTCCACGACTCGTACGCTGCCGCATGCAGCGCGTCTGCGGTCCTTTCATCCATCCTTACCTGGTGCACAGCAGGTTCACCCTCCAGGCGTTGGCTTTGACCCCGGGTCCGGCCCCGTACAGTCGGGGGGAGTCGGCCCCAGCTGCTGAGCTCGTGTGCTGGCCTCCCCGACAGGACCGCGGGGAGATCCTCACCGTCCCCTTGCCCGGTGTCGGAGGCTGATGCTGCGCCCGGGTCGTTTCCGGCCCTCCCTGTTGGGACCGAGGAGGCGTCCACGGCGCCCCCTTGAGACGAATCCATCGTCTCGGCTGTTTCGGCCCTCCCTGTCGTGACCGAGGAGGCGTCCACGGCGCCCCCTTGAGACGAACCCATCGTCTCGGGTGTTTCGCCGCCGGCCTCGCCGGCGGCAGGTGCCTGCTGTGCGCGCTCCTGCATAAACGCGTCCAGGTCAAAACCCCACGTCACGTCGAGGTCGTTCAAGTGAGCCAGACCGTTGTCCAGCTCATCCACCACCCCCCCACCACCTCGATCCGACGTGCTCACGTCGTCTGCCTCTGACCCCCCCTTTTCCGTAGACAGGGAGTCGTTCGCCTGGGCAGGTACGGGTGGTGCAGGCGACACGCGTTGCCAGGTGACATTGCGCGTTATTAGCACAGTGCGGTTCTTTGTCTGCACTCGTACTGAATCTCCGGGGTAGTTTGTTGCAGGGCCGAGGTAAAAGCACTCTTGCGCTTTCGCCTGTGACTTGTTTTCCCTCTTCACCTTGCAATAGCCAGGCTTGAGGAAGGGCAGTAGTACTACCGGGGGGGGCTACCATGCCACATCTCATGTGGCGACTTGCTCTGCGGATTAGCTGTTGTTGCTGTGCGGTTCAAGGCGTCACACGCCCAGTGGGACGCTTCCGCCCACAACGACGTCGTGGCCGGTAGTTTCGCGCCAGGAAAAAGCTCTTGAGCCTGGATTCGACCCGCTATTGCGGCCGTCTCTATCAAACCTAGCGCGCGCTCTGCTACTCCATTGTATTGGGGACTGTCGGCCGTCGTGAATTCCTGCTTGATCCCTCGTGATCTACACAGGTCGCCAAACTTTCCCCCGCGGAATTCACCACCCCCATCAGATCGGACGATTACCACCGTAGAAGGGACACCGTCTGCACGAGAATCCGCAAGGAACAGCTCGAACATTTCCGCGGCGTCCGACTTGTGGCGCATAAAGTACACCCACGTATACCGTGAAAAATCGTCGCGCACGATGAGAGTATCCCGAGAGACTCTACCACCTTTGGTCCACTCAAATCCACAAAAACCCTCCCGAGCTTCTTATCTGCTCGTGTGTGTGTGGACTGCTTGATACCTTTGCGGAGACCCTTTGCCATGGAGCACCCTTTGCACTCCAGCAGCTTTCCGTCGAGGACAATCCCTTGCTGCTCCGCGGTCTTGCGAAGTAATACCTCGTGGGAGTGTCCAGCAGCGCAGTGGAAATCGTTGATGTTGATTGCAGACTTGTTGGGCAGTTGTCCCGGGGCGAGTACAGCACAGGCATTTTTCCCACAACTGCGGTCGACCCGGTAGCCGTATAGGCTGTAGAGAGTCCCACTCAACGGAAACACGATTGAACGCTCCGACTTGAGCCTGATTACAACCCCCGTGGGGCGCCCTTCGAAAGTATGGCCGTTTTTGACCAGAGTGGGCAGGGAAAATAAGTGGTAGCGGAGATCCGGCACGTGCGCAACGTTCGTAAGCAGCACTTGCACGGGACCGTTTCCGGACCGAAAGACAACACTCACGTCACCGTAACCTTCGATCGCTCGGGTGAATCCGTCAGCGATTCGGAGAGTCAAGTTGCATTCTCTATAATTGATCACGCAGTCAGCGGAGGGCGTCATGTGAGTAGACGCACCACTATCACATATCCAAGCCTCGTCTCCTACCTGCCAAGCAGACTCCCCTTCCCCCAAACCATCGCTCCACTTGCCTGTCTCTTCGGCCTTGAAAGCTGAGGCCTGGACCGTACCTTTTTCCGGGTCCTCGTCCCTTGCCCCATCCTTACTCGTCACCGCCATGACAGCTTCTTCTTTCGATGAGGGGCAGACATCAGCAGCGTGCCCCAGCCCGTTGCATCGACTGCATCGATCCGTGGACATGGGACAGGCATCGGCAGAGTGCCCGCGTCCCTGGCATCGACTGCATAGCTTCGCCGTACACTCGCTCCTCCAATGGCCCTTCTTGCCACACCTATGGCACTTGCTCACTGGAGTACTTCCGCTGGCGGCTTTGGCGTCGTTACCATTGCCACCAGCAGCCGCGGCCGAGCCACCACCGTCCTCGTTGGAGCCTCTACCGCCTCGTCCGTGACCCCGTCGTCCACCTTTTTCTTTGCCATTTCCTCCACCTTTCCGGCGACCACCGCCACCGCCGCCGCCGCCGGCGTACATAACATGGCCTGCGTGGCCAGCGTTGGACCCCTTCTTCCTGGTTCCAGAAAGTCGGTGATGCCGTTCTCGAACAGCCTTGATGATGTCATCACGGCCGATGCTGTCACGAGATGCCAGGTTCCGAGCCTCCACTTCGTATTCGGCAGGCAGAGCGTCAATAAAGATGGTGTACAGCATGTGGTCGTCTACTGACATTCCTGCTGTTCGCATTTCCGCGGCAAGATCCTCGATCCTGCCCATCTCCTCGAGCGGGTTGCTCCCCGGCGCCATCTTAAAACTGTTAAGACGTCAGGAGAGGTCTGATTTGGCCCCCGTCGTCTGAGGGCCGTACCACGCGAGGAGAGCGTCCCACGCTTGCCTCGGCGAGGTACACCGGTGCAAAATGCTTTTATCGCTCTTGCTCTTGAGGGCCGTCGACAGGAAATTCCATGCCAGTGTATGCCTGTGCACACTTTCGCGGCTAAACTCCCTAGCGACAAGCATCGAGTTTTCGGTGTCTAATTCCCCTACGGGAATGTAATGTGGTGGATCCGACACGAAAGCAGACAAGAAACCAACTCCTTTGGCGTAATACCGAGCGCCTCTTGTCCAGGGGTTGAACTCAGATTTTAGCCCACTAAACGATGGCACAGGAGTGTGTTTGAAGGCCAAATGGTGCGATAGAGGCAGATCAAATCCACCACCCAACTCACCGCCGGGGTATGCACCCCATCCTCCTCTCCTCCCGTGCTGGTCTGGCTCATCTCTCGGTGGGCCAACCTCGACAGGCAACGCAGTTCCTCCGCGTCCAGTTGCTCCCAAATCTGGCGAGGCGCCCTCACGCAAATTTGTCTCTTCTTCTGCTGCAATCTCTCTTACAGCAGTGGGTACTGCCCCTTGTGGGCTCTCCCCTACAGCAGCGCTACTCACAGCGCTGCCGGACTCCGATCGGCCGTTGTTCCTCATGAACTCGGCCATCATGTCCCTCATGGCGTTCAGCATCGACGCCTCTCTGTTCTCCATCGCCAGCTTGATCTCGCGTCGCAGCGTTTCAACGTCACTTGGAGAGTCGCGCTCTTCTTGAGCCGATCCCTTCGAGGGCATCGTGGGCTTCTGGTACTAGACCTCAAACCTTCAAGTTCACTAGTGTGTTCGTAGAGTCGAAGCCTGGATGCCCTGACCGCCACGTGGTCTGATGAGTTTCTTTATAATCGTTGTATTAGAGGACAGAGGAGGGGAGAGAGAGCGGAGCCTAGCTCGTAGCTCGGAGCAGAGAACGGAGCAGAGAACGGAGTGCTCAAACTCTCCTCGTGAACACACGGCATAATTCATAATAATGCCTGCGAAGATATACGCAACCCTCTACAACTTGTAACCGTCGCTGCTGGAACGATCCAAACGAACACACCTTTGTGGGCTTTTTTTCTTTTCGAACGCTTTTCAGGAAGTTTGGGATGGGGAAGTTTATTTTTGTTTTTTGTGCACATTTTTCATCACGTTAAAACGACGTTTCCCACGGTCCCCCCTCTTTGTCTGCTCAAAGCCCCCGTCTCCGCAGCAAACACCACTTGATTGCGGAAGGCGCCTATGTTCCAACCTCCGATATTCATCGTTTCGCTGGGCACCGCACTCGCCCACGATTGCTACCCGAAAACCCCAACCCGAAAAGAGTCTATCGCGTGTCCCCCGAAAACGGCCAGCGACGCAGACGCTCTGAGGACTCGTGAAAGTTTTCCTCCAACGCCACATTGTCTATCATCGCGTCTGTAGTCATTAATCGTTTTAATAACCACGACTATGACACATGGTTGTCAGCAAACAATGATGTAGCTGTTGCAATCATTGCCCAGCCCGTCAGGGTGGTAGAACAACCGAAGCTATGACACGGCGTTGCGAGCGCTACTGATATGGAAAGTGTTGTTATGGCAAGCGTGCGAGCAAAAACCGTGAAACATCCACTTCAGCAAAGCGATGTACATACACAACTGCGTTTCAGTGTGACCGAAAACAACGAAGGCATATATCGAAAGCAACGACGAGGCTTCGAGTGCTAGATATCACGTTCAGCGGTGTACAGCGGTAGTCACACTTCTCATGGAGCAGGAACTTTATTCGTATGGGTGGCCGCAGCGGTATTTCTCGTCATATTGCATATTGCGACCTTATTCAGGCTAACTCGTGATACCAGACCATGCGTACAGCGTGCGCGTCCTGGGAGCACGCATGTTTACAACCGTAAGGCGATGTCCCTGCACTATTCGTGTTGTGGTGCGAAATATCAAGACGAGGATTAACCGCAAGCACAACATGGCAGCATTGATCCACGAGATTGCAACCCCAGTTTTGATGCCACCGCATATCGACCAAACGATGTATTGCCCGAGACCAGCAGGCATAAAAGTGATATCGTCCGCGTGCATGCGTGGTGGCTGTATCGCGTGCGTATGAAGCGACGGAGAGGGGGGGCGACACGGGCCAACTCGCGTCGACCAGACAGGTAGCCCTGGTGGCACGAGCAGTACCAGCCACTGCAGCGATTACACAGCCTTGTATGCAATCACCGGGTATCGCAGCATATCGCCCACAAATTTGAGACAACCGTGTCAGCAGTGCATTTTGATCCACAGTGATCTAGGAGCCCAGCCGGAGCTAAAACGTGTCGGTATCAACTGTTTATCCACAACGCATATAACAACCGCCACTATACGCTACGGTGTCAGAAATATATATGTACCAACGGCCAGCCGTGTGAGCCGGGACCAGGACCAGCGCTATATTATCCACGACCCTTCCGTAGCCGTATCTGTAGTAACCGTGTGTCATCAGCGCTACCAGCGGGACAACAACCGCAACTATGAACTATGACACAGTTGTGTCAGAAATAATAGCTGTGTCTCAACAGCAGTCCACGGAAAAAAATAGGCGGTTAGTCAACCACAACATAACCACGTCCGCCACAGTTGTACTTCAACAGCGCGCCGCGGGAACGCAACCTCGTCAGGAGTAGTTAGTGCGTATCAAACGACGAGCGAAGAACTTGGAGTCCCTGCAATATTGCTGTAGTGGTTGGACCTGCTACATAGCCACACTACCAATCGCGAACCTTTGGGTTAAAGGGGGGAAGCGCTGTCGGTGTGGACGGTGGTAAGAGCGATGTTGGTCGCATGCACGCACGGTGGCTGTATCGTGCATGTATCGGGCAGCCGAAAGGGGGGGGTCGTGTTGCCTATGGGCCACGCTGCCCCGCGTCAGTTAACCCTGTTGCCTCAGTTAAGCAGTTTCGGCACGGGCAGCACCCGACACTGCGGCGGCAACGCTCACGTGTCAGGAATCGCTTTGTATCACCGGCAAGTCAGCTGTATCTAGGATAACCGTGGCAAAAAAGTATGTGTGCCCACATCGCTGCGTGCCCTCGAACCCACAGTGATGCGGGAGTTGTAATCGTCGCTGCACCGTGCCAGCATCGACTGTCTATCAGCAGCGCGAATGTCAACCCCAAATATGATGAAACTGTGCCAGAAATATATTCATCAACAGCGAGCTACTGGAGCTGTGGTCGGCGGTATATTCACCGCGATCGTGATGCAGCCGTGTCCGTACTAGCTGCGTATCAACAGCGCGACCAGCAGAACAACAGTCACAAGATGAACTGCTTCACAGCCGTGCCAGGAGCCTTAGCTGTGTATCAACAGTGCCCCCCAGAAAAGTAGTCAGCGGTGTGCAAACCGCAACCTATAGCACAACCGTGTCTACTATACCTGTATTCCAACGGCGAGCCGTGGGATGGCAACCGACACAATCGTGCCGACGCTAAATCAACCGCGAGCAGCGACAAATGCAATCAATGGTGCTTTAACTGTAGCTGTGACACAGCTAGTCCAACACTAAATCAGCAGCGAACAGTGGAGAGTATGATAAGTGCAGCAGTTCGTAGTAGTGTCTACTTGTGCGCTGACGGCTGTCTTCCGGTCCTAGATAAGGCTATTAATAGAAGAAGAGGGAATCCCCTGACTACTGTACGAAGCTACGCGTCATAGGTTGTGTCTACGGCAGCAGTAGACAATATTAAGTGCTATCCCCCAGTACTCCGTCCGCAATACTCCTCCGCTACTGCTCGCGCCCTGCTTCACGCCCGCTCTTCTTACGTTGCTTTGGATCCCCCGCAAATGGCATGCTGGTTTCGTCGCCTCCTCCGAAATGTGGTCTTCTTGCTTGTTGGGCTGGGTGTTGAACCTGTATCGAACTTTCTAGTTCGCGGAGTCCGGCCTACAGCAGCAACAGGGGACAGTTCGCCCCAACGGTCAATCGTTGGGGGCAACACAGACAGCGCACTCGGTTCGTGTCCTCTGTATTCATTCCACATTCTCTGTTATCTAGCTTCGGGTTGGAAGGAAAAACGTTGGTAGGAAAAATGCACAAGTAATGCACATTCATTGGCTGGAAAAACGTTGGTAGGAAAAATGCACAATTAATGCACATTCAATGGCTGGCGGTTGATTCGCTTGACTCAAGCTAATGTGATGATATCTCGCTCTAACTAACGTGTGACGGCGCGCCCTTGGGGGCTCTCACATTCGCCTTGAATACTCTAGCGCGACTTGTTATTCACAATTTTTTTATTGAACTAACGTACTCACACACCAACGCAACTCATTATCCACTAATTCTGTGACCGTATTAGCACCGACGTAGATACGCACGGAGTTGCGTTGCCGGTGTCTGTGCAATCGTCATCTTTCTTGACGACCCGTGCCTGGACACACAGCTTCGCTTCGACGCTTGCTATCAAAGCATCACTTACTTTGTGCCAGAGGTGACTGAATTCCGCCCCCACGTTGAAACGATTACCTGATGTGTACACGCGCGTTTTCGCAGGTTTCGCTTCGCGCCATACAATATTCCGTGTAATTTATAAGTATATTTACCTCCTCTCCTCCACGGGGCGCTGTAGGTGGTCACCGACGGTTGGCGCCAACGCCTCGATCGACGACCCGCACACGTGTGACCTATTCTTCACGGTCCCCACTATTTTGGTGTTCTCTTCAAACAGAACGACACTAGCGGGAGCCACCTTCAGGGTGGTGCATCTCCCAGCAGGTCTACAACGGTCCGGAAATTGGTGCGGTTTGCGTTTAGTTCCACGTCTCAGGAATTAAACGTTGCACTGCTTAATTTCTGCTGGAAATGCGGCGCTCAGCCGGTTCGATCATTGCTGGCCCCGTGGTATCTGGAGTGGGTGTCTATCGTCGTGGTTGTTGATAAGATGCAGCACGTCGACGGTACGTCGATGGAGGGGCACCCCGGGCAAGTCCGGAAAAGTAGGGTAGCCGACGAGTTTGACGCGTTTGTTCTCGTAGTTTCGGCCGGGTCCCGCGGTTGGCAAATAGCTACTCCGGACGATGGCTTTAATTTAATTCCTCTGCTCCCTTGACACTCAAGAAAAGGGCACTTAGATGGGGCATGAAACATCTTGTCCTGGTGTGGGGCGTTCGGGCAACGATGCGTGTTTAGAGGGACCTTCGTGTGCTAAACGGTACGCGGTCGAGTCTATCCGAAAAGGTTTGTCTCGAAGCTGAAAGTGGCAATTAATAAAAACGGGAAAGGAGAAGGATGAGACCCTTTCCACCGTATACGAAATCCGTGCTCGAGCCCTTTGGTAGATTCGTACCTTACCTCCGTATCTTAGGAACAGAAGCAAGTCGGGGTTCAGGTCAATCAGGCCGCGCTGATGATGGAGCACACACTTATAGATATGCTAAGTGACATGCGGTCGCGCGCACAGGTGGCCAGCTCTCTCGCGGAGCGTATTTCTCTGACTTATATTCCTTGGCTTTCTATTCAATGCGTAGGGGATACGATATTTCCTTTGCAATGGGGGCGCACACCGTACAGCTCCCAACGTCTAATGGTTTGATCTTCAATTTTCAATTTATCAAGACGCTTCGGGCCTTCAGCGAGGCAGTGGTAATGTCAGCAGACCGGGACTGCCCGCCGACTTGCGCCTTTCGGGCGGATACGGCGTACATCTCTGCCGCAAAGTGGATTAGGTGGGACTTAGCCACCGGGCACCTCTTCCCCGTTGCTACGGCAGAAAGTGTCCGGGGCCGTCTCTCTCTCTCTCCGCAGCCCGTATGACGGCGAACCTGCAAATCTATCTGCGGATGGAAGACCTGCCGAATCACTTCACGATACACTCACTTCGAGTGGCAGACTCACTTAGCAAATCCCTTGCCGGGACGGCCATGGAAGCGATAATGAAAATTGGTAGTTGGGAGACAGAGTCAGTTGCGAAGTACTACACCGGGGCTACCTCTATTAATAGTGGACATGTGTGGGACAGCAAGAAGAAACGTGGCCAGATGTACGCGGACGCTACGAGCTACCACTTTTGCCAGATTTCAAAAAGGACCTTGCGGCGTGTGCAGGAGAGGACTGAGTTAATGTTGAAGAAGTCTGGGTGAGACAACTCTTCCCCGGACCAGTGGTCATCTACGAATACAATCTAAAAGAGGCGCAACGAAGTATGGGTGGGACCACAGGCCGGCGCAGGAGGCCTCATCCAATCCAATACTTGCTTTTAATGATCCACGGTGTAGAGACATAATACTACAGTATGCTCAGACAACTTACAGGTACTAACCTCGCGCAGAGTATGTGATACTCTACTCTACTTAGCGCGGGGGAACATGCCAGACGAGACCTCCTGCCCGCCGCAGGAGGCCTCACCCAATAAATACTTTTATTACCTGATCTACGGTAGAGAGGTAAAGTACAACAGCAGTTTCGTTTATCACTACCGTGTCCGCTTTTTGCCGAAAAAATAATGCACATTGATTCATAGCCCTAAATTACTTTATATTAATTACATGTCTCCACCTGCCTCGTCAGTGGAATTTTGTCCTCGCACGCCCCAGTTAATTTTCTTCTCTCTGAAAGATAGACACATACCTTTATTGGTTAATGTTACTCGGTAAAATAAACACAACAAAACTGATGTCGTTGTCCACGGTACACATCGCTACCAACGATGGGCGGGCGGGATGATCTGTTTTTCCTAGCCTCTTTCTACTTTATCGTGCTGTTAACAGTTGTAGAGCTGCGACATCGCTCACGGGGTGATCAATCACTGTCTCCCAGTAAAACAGTGAGGCTTTCCCAAAAAGGGATCCACCCTGCGGGCGTCCCCTCTTTTCTGTTTCAGATTATTTTTGTGACATCGCGTCGTAGGTTAATTCCTATATAGTTGGGATCAATGAAGCCTCTCTGCTGCGGCATGAGATCGCACCCATACTTTTTTTTTTTATCCTCCAGCGGATTGGTAAAATAAAGCTTAAGCTCACCACACTTCCACGTTCCAATTTCGTGTCGTGTGTCAATTTAGCCCATAGCCCCCGCGGTAACACCAGAACAGGCTATTGTTACCCCTGGAACTTGTTAACCCTTCTCTTATCTCACTGTCGTCGCTCGTTTGACTCGTACTTTTTCTGCGGGTTCCTTCTCTTCCTTTGCCCCCCAGCTTCTAGCCTAGTGGATTAGGGGTTTTGCTATCGTTGGTTGTCCCGCGGGAACGTCGTGTACGATTTTCCAAACCCCTCCAACAGTAATAAGTCGTTTACGTGTGCGATAGGCAGCCGGAGCGCGTTTGCCTGGCAATCGGCACGCAGCCTTTGGTGGCGTACCTAAGCGGGGACTAACGTACGCGCACGTGTACCAGGTATCAAATGCACAACAGAAATATTACCCACTGGTGTCAAGCTACGCGCAACCTCGAACCATATTTATACTTCTCTAATATAAACACACCCACTCCTTGAATTCTGCAGCTTCTTCAGATTTTGTCTGCCTCCTACACGGACTGCACGCCCTGCAAGAGACCATATAAAACCCGTAGTACGCGCGATCGAAATGTCACTAGTATCACACACACCTTGAAAAGATGAGTTCGGACCAAATCCTTGACCTTATACAGCTCTCTTTATTCAAATTTTATGTTATATCATCAGCAGAATTGGGGACGTTTCGATCCAATTCAGAAAAGCGAACAAAAGGAAGTAGTTCAACGAGGTTTTCTGAAATGCTTTGAATTTGTGACAGTTTGTTTATTTCGTTTCGGTAATTATTACCACTATCTATCGACGGCGCCTATTCCTGCCATTTTCATCAGTCCTTTCGGGCATAACCCCCCCCTCATTCAACGCTACTTTGCAAGACCCCCCTTGCCCGGCGCCAAATTCTCATCGGTGCAAGATGGGCATCCCGATCACGGCCCGCTCGCAACGTGCGCCTTCCGTACAAACATATACCCCGTTATCCCCCCCCACCGTTGTTGCAGCACGCCTCCAACCCCAGGTCTGTGAGCATTAATGAAAAACTGGCATTCCGACCACGGAGCACGTCTACTTGTTATCTTACCCCATCCAGAGGCGCTGCCTTTAAAACGTTGGCGTAGAGGGCGGCCGTCCGGGCCGATCTACGTCACCAAAGAGTGGAACCTGACGGCATTGCAGCAGTGGGGCATGCAGTAGTGTGCATTCCGACCACGGAGCACGTCTACTTGTTATCTTACCCCATCCAGAGGCGCTGCCTTTAAACGTTGGCGTAGAGGGCGGCCGTCCGGGCCGATCTACGTCACCAAAGAGTGGAACCTGACGGCATTGCAGCAGTGGGGCATGCAGTAGTGTCGGCGTTGCTGCAGAAACTTATGCAGTAGCTAGTGCTGAGTAGAAGTTGGGGCAGAGTAAAGACGGAGCAATAGGTCACAGCACAGACGCGCCGAAGCTGCCTGTACTGACGGTTTCGTATCCGCGCCAACCGCCGTACCGTACAATACAGATCCCAAATTCTTTATAGTCGTCCCTGCACTACAAAGATCCTGACATGTCTTCTCAAGAGATACCAGGTACTTCGTACCAGTTATTATTCACGTAGTCCAACCCTCCATAATGAGCTGCCCTTTCGATACTTTAAATACATATATACATCATCAACAACTACTCTATGAAATGTCCGCAGTGTAACCCCTTTAAACCCTTTTGGCGTGATGCCTGATTTTGAAAGGGGGGGGGCGTTCATTCACCGAAGAACATAAGGTGGTTTAAAATATACTTTGGCGCACCCAAACTCTTCGTGGATATATCATACGTTTGACATCAATTACCTTGCATCAGCTTCGTACGTTGCCCGGTTATTCTGCGCACTACAGTTATTCAACACAAAAGTGAAATTCAGCTATTCTCTCAGTCTACAGGCGTTCTCCTGCCAGCCAGGAGCGACTCCCGCCATAGAGCATATATTTTCCGTCAGCGAGATGTGCGTCAACGTCTGTAGTAGTCTCGAAGGGAGAAGGGAGGGGACGCCAGCAGGGTGAATCCCTCTTCGGGAAAAAGCCTCTTGTTGTACTGGGAGGCAGTGGTTAAAGCCCACTCCGTGGTCGACACTGCAGCTCGACAACAGCACGACAAGGTAGAAAGAGGCTAGGGAAAACAGAGTTATGTCAGAGGCAGCGATGGCTTCCGGCGCCTCCCCGCTGGAACCCGGCTAGGTGTGCGGGGAGCTTCCGTGCACCAAGGTGGGTCTGCGTGGGCAACCACGCATTTTGGACCTGGCGCGGGTGCTCCACCACGACGGGGCGAACTTCTCCAAGCTCACTATCGCGGAGGCAGCCGAGCGCCCCGCCCCACTCGTGGCGGCTAAGGGGGAAGACGCAACCTCGGCTCTCCCGGTGATGGCAGAGGTCCCAGCAGTATCGGTCTCGGCCGTTGGTACCACAGCATTCAAGAACGCGCAGGGGGTGAGGGTGATGGTGGTCTGGGCGCTGGAGGCCCTAAGACCCTATCGCCTCCACAAGGGCAAGACAGTAGACTTGCCCCCTCTACTCGTGCCCGCAGCTTCGGAGCAAGAACCAAAAGTGCAGCCCGCTGCCCTACCGGCATTGACTCCGGTGGTCCCGGAGGTGCAGCAGCCGCCCGCTGCGTAAACACGCCCCCCCTGGGAGCAGCAGCAGAATAACGCGGCCGAGACAGCGCGTACGAGGGTGGCGGCCACATCCGGGAAGGGCCCAACTCCGGGAGCCACGCTCGACAAAGGAGACGGCGCCCGGCGTGACGCCGCCGGCGGCGGCGGCTAACCTGACGGCGGCGCAGCGGACGGCAGCCGCGAAGGCGATCCAGCGGGTCGAGAACAATAAGCTGGTCGAGTTGGCACGGTCGTCCAAGATCCCTCGCGAGGTGTGTGTGTGTGTGAGCGTGAGACTTCGCTTCTGCTGTCGTTTTCATTTGGGTTTATTTAGTTTCGTTTCTTTCGAGGGGCGTTTGGGGGAGGCGGCACTGCAGGCCGCGTTGGTATTGTCAACCATTTCTTCTGCTCTGCGTGTGCGCGAAATCAACCCCGCCGTAGAGGCCCGCTCGTTGCAGACCATAGTTGTACGTGTTGTGTCCGCTTGCATGTTGAGTACGTCAGCAGTACAGGGGTCGCTACACAGAACACTCATTCGTGCCTGGTTCGCGGCGAATATCGCTGTACTGTACGGGGAACGTATGCCTCGTATTGCTGTAGCGCAAACTAGATCGTTGTACCTCGCATGGGTGAAAAGCGAGTATCGCCCGCTGCACCGGTCGAACCCACAGAAAGCGTACCGGTAGTACTCGTAACAATCTATTTAGCACCGGGAACAGCGGCTTTGCAATCGATTCACACCCCTACCCCTCATATGCACCACCGGCTTCGACACCAGGCACCCTTGGCCCACGGGGGCGTAGAACACATGCTACAGCAGAACGCTCGCACAGCTAACCGCAGTCGGGGGATCGAGCCCCAGGTATCCACCAACCAATCGGCCGAACTCACAGCGGGCGCACCGGCGGTACTCATATATACAGCAGTTGCACCGGGTTAAAGCGACGGACTACACATGCGGTTGCAGAAATCTTTTGACCCACCGGGGCCTAGTACATACAAAAGAAACGCGACCCGAACACCCGACCGCGGTCGGGTAGTCGTATTTACTCTATTTGCGAAAGCAGGGACTGTTGTATCACGGCCGTCGTAGCGCGGGGTCGGATACGTACGTGCAGCCGTCCGGACCGTCCGACTATACGCCCTGTTCTGAAATAATCCCGCGAGCACTGTGCCGCCCTCACCCCCCGCGTACGCGCTTATCCGCGGTACGTACGGGTATATATAGCAGATCAGGTCCTACCGTGACGCGTATACATGCCGACCTTGAGAGTACAACCCCACCCACTCCCTTAGTGGCGGTCGTGCGCGACGGCCCGGGCGCACCCGCAGGGTTTAACCCCCGAAGGGACACACGAGCGACGGCTGGTTGGCACTACGGCCACAACAAGCAAACAGGGTTTAATCCCCGACGAACGCGGCCGATGATAATGGGTTAAATCCCCGG
This sequence comes from Macrocystis pyrifera, assembly GCA_031763025.1. Classification (NCBI taxonomy): domain Eukaryota; class Phaeophyceae; order Laminariales; family Laminariaceae; genus Macrocystis; species Macrocystis pyrifera. The sequence goes on from JASSKH010000013.1 coordinate 2,616,030, forward strand.
GCCACGCATTCGGGTACTTTTATTTACTCTATTGCGAAAGCGGGGACTGTTGTGTATTAACAACCGATCGGTGCCTACCCGGACGCATGCACATATCGACCTTGAGAGTATAACCCCAACTACTCACAGTTAGCGGCGACCGGGCGCGACGGCCCGGGCGCGCCCCCAGGGTTTAGCCCCCGAAGGGACACACGAGCGACGGCTAGTAGGCACGACGGCCACAACAAGCAACCAGGGTTCAATCCCCGACGAACGCGGTCGAATACGACGTGTTGAATCCCCGGACCGCGACTATCACGTGGGACTAAATAGGGCTAAAATAGGGAAACACATAGGTTGGCGTGTGTACCGTAGATTCATATGTACTCTTTGCCCGTAAGAGTAGCCAGTGGGGAGTGGACACCGGGGCATGTTGAAGAGCTTACTCCTGCGAGCGGTTGTGGCTACGCGGTCACAGTAAGCGCGCCAGGGCGAATCCCCAATACGCACGAGCGAGCACATAGGGTTACACCCCCGACCTGCTATCGATACGGCGGCAGCCCACCCCAACGCACATACTAGGTCAGCCCTGGGTTACAACCCCAATCACGAAAAAAGGGTTCAATACCCGACACGTTCGAGCACAGGGTGACATTACGGCCGCCACGAGCGAGCAGGGTTTAGTCCCCAATCATGCAAGGTTATTACGTACACGGCGGTCTCACGGTTCAACCCCGGCTGACCACTATGCACGAGACATCGGCGAACGGAATCATGCTGACAGGAACATACCATGTAAGGTTATCACATATATATACTACGGTCGCACGGTTCGACCCCGGCTGACCACTACGCACGAGTCATCGACGAATGAAATCATGCTGACACGAAACACCGGTTCCGCCCCCCTCCCCTCCGCCCATCTCGGCCGGCGTACCGACGGCGACAGTTGCGCTTGAAGCTCGACCCGGCACTCGAAGTGATGGGGGACGTGGACGCGGTGTTCACTTGCTACGACCTGGTGCCCCGCCTTTACAGACGGCGATGGAAATGGCGACGGACCTTGATCTCCTCGACGCGAAAAGGTCCTCAGCGACAGCATTGCGCGCGAGGGACACATGGTGGCGGCGTGCGGCAACCCGCGGATCGTTCTCGGCGTATTATCCATTATCCTCCCGTCCGTGCAAGGGGTTTCTCAAGAGCTGTAAGAGGCGGACTGCGTGGAGCTGCGTAAGATCCATGCCCTCACCAAAAACCACTATACCCACCCGTCCGAGGTAGGGTATGGGGGCTCAGCCGACCCTCGGTTCGGACACCCCGGCGCGACCTGACTCGGAGGCTCGGGGGGCTAGACGGGGGGGGGCGAGGGGGGGGCAAGCAAGCAGGCCTCGCAGGCGGCCGTCGGCTCGCGGCATGGAAAAGGATTCACGGCGCCGTATCCCTCCTCACAAGCCACAGGACCTCGGAGGGTGCCCCATGGTAGCGCAGGGGCGGCCCCGGGCCACTACGGACCGCGATTGACACGCACCGGGTCCAGCCGAGGGCGAGGGGGGCCGGGGGGCGGGAACGGGGGGATGGGAGCAGCACAGCTCCCGCCTACCGGAATCGCAGCAATCCGCGCGAAGTGGGCGGCTCAACATCAGGCGGCGCAGACCCAACGGCGGAATTCGCCAGGAAATCCTCAGCTGGGGGAGATCGACCGGAACTGCCGCGGCGCAGGGCGCGATCCCTTTCACTCTTACCTGACGTGCGCGTGGCAGGTCTGCCATAACTGCACCAACCCATTCGGGCCGGCGGTGTAGGACTGCCGCGGCTGGGCGCGGGGGGGCGGCGAGCAGTTGGCGCATAGGGACGGTGCCGGCAAATTGACACGGGTAGGACTGTATTTTACTCCCCGTGTACTATCGTCTTTTACGAGTATTTTATTTATGGTCCTTACGGTATTTTATTTTACTTTACTGTGTCTCCAGCTGGCCTGCTTGCCGGGAGAACCGCTCGTCGACGGGAGTATTCTACGACAGTGTCGGAGGCAAGGGCGGGGGAACGGCCTGGTGATTGGCGGCCAGAGTAGCGGCGGGGGGGTGGGAGCGTTTAGCGTAGCGGCGGGAATGGGCACGATACCGGGGGGTCAAGGGGGGCATTTGAACAATCGAATGATGCATAGCGGCGAGAAGCGTTCATTAAGGTGGTGAGGGCCACGAGCAACAGTAACCATAGCGAGAGGGTAAGGGGTAGCCACAGCATATTTTGCACACGAAATGCGGCACGACGGGACAGTAGCGACGAGAAGCGAACTTGCCGAGCCCGGGCGGCGTACCCGAACGACGGCGGAGTACGGCCGCCCCCGCGACGGCCGTGGCCCAAGGGGGGGTTATTCCAGAACAGGGGGCTCGGGAGGAAAGTAGAGCCAGCGGGCGCAACGCCACGCGACGTACAATACGGAGAGTCCACTGACATGTCGATTAATCCGCAGCAACCCATAGGACAGGACTGGTCCCATCCGTAGCGGGGGAAGGTACCTTAGCGGGGAGAGACGGCAGTGGGGACAAGGAGTCCTCGAGCACAGAGCGAGGCCGGTTTCAGGCTCGCAGCGGGGAGCACGCCTTCGGTACTATTAGGAATTAAATGACGGATCCCAAGTATCCTATTGCACGAACTCACCCCGTCGGTATTCTATTTGTGTGATCGAGGAGCCGCTTCTGTGCCCGGCGGGTACGGCACGGCATATCCGGCATACACCGCGTCAGGGTGCCCCGGACGTTCGTATCTCGTCCTATCGTACCTACCATCGTATCTACTCTAGTGTATCTCACAAGGGTTTGGGATTTCCTATAAGCGCCATTTCTCGCGACTCTAACTTCCTTGTGCTTTCCTTTTGACCTTTCTCGTTCCCCCGTGCGGGTCGTAAGGAATGCGTCTACTTATTCACGTAATAGGACCTGATTGGTTCCGGTAGATATGTTATTTCTTCCGGTTTTTAATTTATTTGATTTGATTTGATTTTTTTCGTTAAAGTCTACGGGTTCCGATTGGTATTTCCGGTGGGCACGTCCACCTCGAAGGATAATGCCCACGCAGAATCCCTGGAGAAAGGGAAAAGAAAATAAGCAACGGCGACAAAAGCAAGCAAGCACCACAGCACGTATTCAGGTATTTCAGTACGTGCCACTCGGAGTGGGTCTCCAAGTACGCACGCACGCCTCACGAGCGCGCTCGCCACCAGCACACAGGCGGGGGGGGGGAAACTCGCTCACACGCGCAGCCCGCAGGCGCGCGCGGGATACCCGTAACACGAGTTAGTATCAACGACATCTTCGGTGTCACCAAGATTATATATTCACTCTATTGAACACTGTTCCACGCGCCATAGAGGGAGTTGGTACCCTTACAGATAGATATAAATATATATGTTATGGACGGGGGCTATGTCCGAAGTGTCGTTGCAATTGATTGCCCTTACGTCCGCCTTGTCTCTCGGCGGGTGCGTCCGGTCACAGTCGCATCGTAATCTACGTTCGCTTTAGCTCAACTCCTACTCATGCATTAAGTAGCACACCTTTCACCATCGGTGCTAGTAAACGTTTCTAAAACAACGGACACAACTACACGTACCTCATGCCGTATCGCCCACAATAGGTGTCCGCCGACGTATGGCGCGCGAACCTAACGCGGAGGCATCAAGAAGTAGGAATTACGTTCCCAGCTACCCCACCTCTGTCCGCCGAAGACCAAAGCTGGGCGGGAACGCGCGACGAGCCGAACGTTGAATACATGCCGACGGTGGCCGACGTAGAGCGAAATCTATCCGACGGAAACCGAGCCCGCACGCCGTGGGAAGCGCCCATGCACGACGCGGGAAAGGATGGGGCAGACTTCGTCCCGGGGAGTCTGGACCACCGCCATCACTTCTGGGAAATGGTCGTTCTGCGGGGTCACTCACAGAGAGCGCGATTGCTCGCACACCTCAAGGAGGGAGTGAGGTGTTCGAATTCCTTACCTCAGAGTTTCGCGATACATCGCGTGCGTCCCCGTACCGGCGGGGCGCATTCCCGGGGGCATCGTTCCCCATCCGCATACCAGAAGAACACGCCGAGTTCGTAAGATCGGAAGTCGCCGCCCTCGAGACACGGGGATGCTTGGTGAAGGGGGCCGACGTCCGAGGTCCGGATGGCCCAACGCGACCCCGGCTGGTGCTGCCGCTGTCGGTCGAACCTTCGAAACCGCGACCAGTCATCGACGCAAGGGCGCTCAACGAATGCTGCCGTCACGTTCCTTTCAAAATGGACACGGTGGCGAGGGTCGCGGAGGTGGCGGAGGAGGGTGCCTTTATGAGCAGTTTGGACGACCGCTCCGGTTTCCACAATGTGAGCTTGCAGCCAGCGAGCTGGCCGCTCTTTTGCTGCTCTTTGGGATCGAGTACGCGGGAACAGACTACGTGTTCACTACCATCTCCTTCGGTTGGAACGAGAGCCCGGTGTGTTACCACTCGCTCAGCGAGGCGAAAGCGGCGTATCTGCGTTCTCGCGGAATCCCTGTCCTGGCCTATATCGATGACGCTTGGTACGGTAACTTTTCCTCCACGTTCGGTTACTCCGACGAGACCCAATGGTTGTCCGCCGCGGAGGCCATCCACGTGGGAATGCTGGTTACTTTCTGTCTGATACGAAGTGTGACCTGAAGCCGTCGAGGATACCATGATACCTCGGGATCTTGTGCGACTCGACTACCACCTCGTTCCGGGTCCCGGGCGACAAGCTCCAGAAACTTCAATTCTTTGATCCGAGCGGTTCTGGAGCAAGGCACGACTACCGTGAAGATGTTGGAAAAAATCGCGGGAAAGTGCGTCAGTATGCCGGGCGCGATCCGCTCTGCGTCGCTTTGGACGCACTACATGTTCGCGGCGATCGCGAAAGCTAAGGGGCGGGTGATAGAGCTGTGCAGAAAGCCCGACCTACGAGCGGAGCTACGCATATGGATTGGCTTATCGGCGACGTCACAGGAGGGGCCGTGGTACAAACCGCGCCATTTCGCCTCACAGATTACCGTCGCCACCTCCGACGCGTCGTCAAATCAGTGGGAAGGTGTGGTATCGATGCCGGGGGGCGAGCTCTCAGCGGGCGGGGGTTTCTCCATGAGTGGCTGCCACGTCATATTAATGCAACAGAGATGTTAGCGCTGCTGGAAGTGTTAACGGAGCGCTGCTGAGTGCGCCCGGGACAGCTCCGACGAGCGCAGGTAGTGATGGACGTCGACAACCGCTCCGTGGTGGAGGCGTTTAACAAAGGGTAGTCGAGAAACCCCATCACCCACGGGCTACGGGTAGGTTTATTCGAGCTCCAGGTGGCCCAAGGTTTCTGGCTGTCCCCGCGATGGGTGCCTGACGGCCGACAACCAGTCGGCCGACGCCATTACTAGACCAGGGCTGGCCGAAATCATGCCAGTGGCGTTCCAACGGTTACAATCGTTCTTTGGGGAATTCACTGTCGACCTTATGGCATTGTCCGGGAACGACCAGGCGGGTCCCACCACGAGGACGGGCGAAAAGCGGAGGTTGTCGTTTTCCTCGCGGTACCACTGTGAGGGGTCGGCGGGGTGCGACGTCTTCCGTCAAACGTAGCAGTTACGCCGGGGAGGAACACAAAGGCGTTCGGCTACTGCTTTCCGCCTCCCGTCATGGTGGGACACGTCATCCAGCACCTGGCCGAGTGTACAGCGCACGCCGTGATCGTCCTTCCAGGTACTGGTTCCCACACGTCAGCCGCGCGACCGTACGAGTACTCGTACTGCAATCGACAGGCAGTTTCGGTTACCCCCATCACCAGGACGGAGTGTGCAATTACGTGTACGCGCGGCACGGAATGCGTGCAGTCAAGGTAGACTTCCGAAACAGGTGACGTAAGCTGACAGGACGGCCCCTCCCTCCCCCCCCCCCCCCCCCCGGGTGCTTCACGGTCACCCTAGCGGTACGAGGACGGAGCGGTGGGAAATCTCCCATATGGGGCTACTCGGGTGGCCGACTTCATCCCGTGCGCGCTCTGCTCTGAGTGTCAGGGGATTAATTTAGGATCGTACACGTACTGTCAGTCTTGCAAACACCCCGCGTACCGAGCTCCCCCGGTACCTCGAACCGACGAGGCGCCGGTCGAAATCGTAGATGGAAATCTCGAGAGACGCATAGGGGAAGTGCTGGCGGCGTTGGCAGGGAAGGCCGGCCAGCAGCGGAAAATGTCGAGTAGCCGACGAATTCGATGCGTTCCTGCGCACGAGGACGAATAACGGAAGGGAGTGGAAGACCGCAACCGATGTAGACGTCTTCGAGTGGTTACGTTGGTAGGATTCACACGAAAATGGCACTAAGTGGGTGCACGACGAGCCATGTCTGGGGGTGGGGCTAGACGACAGCTCACAGTGCATGAGCGATGGGAGGTGTAGGAAGCGGTACGCTGCAGCGTCCCTAGATAAAGGAAAAGTCTAGAAGCTGAAATGGGTCATGACAGAGCAGCTGGGCAAGCACAGCGACTGGGACCCCGTCGAGCAACGAGGAAACCCCGTAGTGAGCCCGCTAGTACGGGGCAACTTGGCTAACGCGTAAGAAGAACAGCAGCGAGGGGGGGTGTCGGTGAAGCAAGCGCCCCTGTTGGTGGCGAGTGAGTTGCAAAAGCTGGTCGGCGATATGCACCGTCGCGTGCCTACTCTGCCAACGGCGGCAGAACGATTCTCGATGGTACGGGACGTGGCAATTTTCTGCGTCGCTTTCCACACAACGAAACGTGGTTTCAAACTGTCAGTAGCACTTGTATCCCAGGTGTTGCAGATGTCTCGAGGCGAGGGGTTCTTTTTCAATTTCTTGTTCGGAAAAACACTGAGGGAATCGTCTCAAGCGGTAGTGGTACGAAGGAACGTTGAATGCCGTGAAATCTGTGCGGTGGCGGCCATGATCGAGTACCGGCAGGCGGCGGAGTCCATGCAGTGGGCACTCGCGGAGGACTCAGGGTTCCTTCTCCCGAGAGTCCTTGAGAGCGGAGACAAGGGGAAGCTGGCACTGACACCGGCACAGATGACCTCGAACCTCAAGGCCCATTGGAGAGCAGTGGGTATGGAGCACAAGCAGTACTCGCTGCATCCCTTTGGGGTAGGGGGGGCGGCGAGTCACCATATGGATGGGACGGCCAAGGATGTCCTCATGGAATACGTTGGGTGGAGGTTCGCGGCCGTAGGCAGCAGATACGTAGGGATGACAGCATCCGCGTCGGCGTCGAACGGAGCGAAACGTTCGCGACACACGGCCTTTATTCAGGCAGATGCTTTACCACCGTCGGAGGGGTTCGGGAAATCATACACGGCGTTCCCACGGGACAGCCTGCGGTCCCAGGAAACGACTAGGCTAGAAGTTGGGAACGATGATAAAGGAAAGGAACCCGCATGAAAAAGGATAAGAGATGATCAAGTGGTGACACTGAAATAAGGAAAGGGAAACAAGTATGAGTGTGATCTCATGCCGCAGCAGAGCGGCCTCATTGATCCCAAACTATATACGAATTAACCTACGACGCTATGTCACAACAGTAACCTCGAAGGAAGAAGAGAGGGGACGCCAGCAGGGCTAACCCCGGTTCGGAAAAACCTCTTGTTGTACTGGGAGGCAGTGGTTAAAGCCCACTCCGAGGTCGACGCCGCAGCTTGACAACAGCACGACAAAGTAGAAAGAGGCTGGGAAAAACAGACCATCCCGCCCGCCCATCGTTGGTAGCGAGGTGTACCGTCGACAACGTCATCAGTTTTGTTAGTGTGTATTTTACCGCGGTGCCTACTCTCTGCGACGACGTGCCGCTTTGATTGCCAGAGAATCAACGCGGGGGTAGTAACCCCGGGTGCGAGTCTCCGGCTGATCGCAGCAGGAGGTCTCATTGATCCCAAACTGTAGACGAATTCAGCTACCACGCTATGTTAAAACAGTAAAATTGTCCCGTCTCCTGCGTCTTCGCTGTGAATTTCTCGCTTTTTCGTGCACATGTTAAGTGAAAAAAGAGACCTTCTGACGTGTATGCCGCAATGTCCTCTGTCAACAAAACTGGATCTTCCGCAATCCGCAAAAGGTTTTACATTAGCAGGCGTTTTCGTCGGGAATTTTCGATCCCATACGTTTTCAGCACCATCTCGGTAGTTATTTTCTACCTCAAAATTAGTGTTCTTGCGATGACGTTTTTTCTATTTGCGTACATACAACGAACTTCGCCGCTCCCAGGTCCACCGTCTGGGGTGGTTTGCGCGCCTTCTCGCATGTATCCCCTTTCACTGGGTCTCCCGGCCCCGGATCTGTCGATATCATTCACCCCTGCTATAAACTCCTCTACTGACTGTTTCAAAGCGCGAGGGCGGCAGGGACCAATCCTTCGGTGCCATGTGTCCGTGTCCGCCACGATGTGGGATGTGTGCTGTGGTTCCTCCTGCCCTTCCAGTAATACATGAAGGACTTACATCCGTGGACCTTCCCTTGAAATGGGAAACATGTCCTTTCCCTCACGTAAAACTGAAGGAGTAGACAGTAGATCGAGCTTCACTCCTTTCGTTTGGAGGGCTCCAACAGAAAGCACACTAGCTCCTAGACCGGGAACGATTAGCACTTCCGGGTGAATCGGTACCAACTCACCTCGGCCATTCCTTAGACGAAATGCGAGAGTACCCTTCGATGTTACGCTAGAGAGGCCGCACGATTCTTTGACACGTGCGCTACAGTCGATCGTGTTGTCCACAAGTTGGCGAAGCCGAGATTCGGCGGGCACCATATCATGTGAAGCTGCTGCATCGACGAGCGCTGCTGCTGCATCACCGGGGGGCATGCTGGATCAAATTTCTACCACCAACGGGAATGCGATATCTTCCTGAGTGTACCAAGCAAGGTACACAGTAATGCCTTTAGCGGCACCACCGGCCTATGCAGCAATAGCATGTTGGGTGTCGTCGCTTTGCTGGTGTGATAAACAAAGGGGGCAATCATGCCAGCCGTCCTCAGTGGAGCTACGGCAGTATAGTTGCATCGGCCATGGCGGTTGTTGCCGCCATTTCAGCCACGTTCACGTCCTCCTCAGCTAAAAGTGTGATTGCTGTCATCAGACGAGTTTTCGTTCGACGCATGATGATCGTTACGGTTATTTTCTTCTACCGCTGTTTCTACGCGAGTTTCAATGTTGCCCGCTTTCAGTCATACTCAGAGCTCTCTCGTGACTGCCTGCATCATGCTTGCCTCGGCCGCACATTCACTTCCACACTTTAGCGGTAACCATGTTATACGAACTTGCATGTCATGAAAGGATATTGCACTAGCGGCTATATTTTCTAATTTTGTGGGACTGCCATCACGCTGGCTGTCACAAGCACTATGGTCTTCAGCTGTTCGTACTTCTCACCGGGAAATGCACTGAATAATGCGTGTGTTTTGCGAGGGGGCATTACGACACCCCCGAGCGCTCCGAGCTCAAACAAAATGTGGCGCAGTTCCTGGGTTACTCTAGCAGGATTGTGTTTCTCCGGAGCGGTCACTTCCAAATTGGCGAGCTGATCGTGCAGCTCCTGCATTCTCAGCTCACCTTCAAGCCAGTATTAGCCTCCAGTGCCATCACAGTATCATGACTATCGCCAAACTCACCTGTTTCGATAGGAGCGTACGCTATCACGAGTTGGGCCGCGACACTGCCAAACTCCTCGCAGGAATCCACCGTTGCCAGTAACCTTCGAGCGGATAACTTACCGTTTTTTTTTCCTCAAAGTGCCGCCTCTCTTGGTGAACTGGGTCTTTTGCATCTGAACGGTATCTTCCTCTAGTACTGTAGGCGCAGCCCCGACGCCCAACATAACTTTGCCGAGACCGTCCTCGTACATCGGCGAACGCTGTGCTGAAATCCAACTGTAGTACTGGTTGGGTTCGCTGTGGAATGGCGAGTACCCTTTTCGGAAAGGCGGCGACACGTTTGAGTCTGAATCAACACAACGTGAGCTCAAAACCTGTCGACCCAGCAGCAGTGGGACATGAAGCAGTGACGGCGCTGATGCAGTAGCTGAGTAGAGGTTCGGGTAAAGCAAAAACAGAGTGAATTGACATCTTACAGCATAAGCGCGTCGAGGCTTCGTTTACTGACGGTTTCGTGTCCAATCGAACCGCTACACAATACGGTAAAATACCCAACATCCTATTGAGTTATTCTGGCGCTACAAATCTCCTGACATATTCCGATCAGGTAACTCGCCGTACGCCCCCCATCGCGCCGGTACGTCTGTTCGGAGTGCTCACGTACTCGGTGTAGGGATTCTTTTGTGACGATATTTAGGAGTTCTGCACACGGAGATATGTGTGTTTCTGTGTGGGTGTGGAGCATTCATCGGCTCGCGACACGTTTTGTCGGCCACTGTTCCTTTCTTTTCTTGTCTTGTGTGTTCTACGTGGACTATATATATATATACCCTGAGGGGCTTCTATGGACTGACTCAGGCTTGGCCCATCACATCAGTGAGTGTATCGAACACGCTAGCGACTGTTTCAAATTGACGCAAATGCTGGTTGGTGCTACGCCGGGAAAGCAACTCCCCGCTCGAAGACGAGCGAGAGTTTTTCGGATTTTCAGATGCAGAGGCCAGAAGGACCTCAACCAAGAGGCACTGCCGACAACGAGGTCGACAGGCCCAGGACAGTTACAGGAGTGGCGATTACTTCGACAGCAAAGGCAGTCAGTATCGCCGCGGCAGAGGCCGCGGAAATATCTAGTAGCGCAGGAGCGTGAAACTCTGTTCCGCCAGAGGGCGGAGCAAAAACGAGCTGAAGCAATGAGGCTTCGCCGAAGGGCGGAGCCGCATGCCGCGATGATGAGATTGCCCGCCTGAAACGAGAGATGACCGAGATATCGCTCCGGCTGGAGATCAGAGAGGAGGAACAAACGAGGATGGAGAGGCTCCAGCAGGGGGTCGGAGGGGGAATGCGCCCGCCGGACCGACATGGTAAGCCAGGCACGTTCCTGTTTGGTTTCGGTAAGCCCTCACCGAACCTTGACTGCAGCAAGGAGGGAAGTTACTTGAAATGGTCGAAGGAATTTTGTCACGGGCTGTAACCTATCACGTGCGACGATGGTTTGAAGGAGCCTAGCGAGCCGATAGTCTTGCAGGGCCCAAATAGAAGGAGTCAGCAGGACCTCGATTACCGTTTCGGAACGGCAAGGGTAGCCGCCGCTTGCGGGGCATCCGAGGGCAACATCAACGCACTGACTAATTCGTCTTTGTTTTACAAGATCTATGGCATAGGCAGCCTTAGCATTGCGATGGCTGTGGTACGTCGGGACTACGTCCCGAGCGACGACCTCGACAAGCAGGCATACCAGAGAGAATACACCAATGCCCATACGAAAGAGGGGGAGGACCCCGACCTTTATTTTGAGAGGATGAACATCATTCGAGAGAGGCTTTCTGAGGTAGGGATCCCAAAATCGGAGCAGGGAGCCAACCTCCATCTACTGCAATGCCTGACGCCCGAGTATGAGGTAGACAAAGTCCTACAGTACGCCCAGAACCTGACTCTCAACATGATAGAGGACCGGAGACACATAATTTACCGGGAGTTGGAAGCGAGTAAGAGGCAGGTGATCGAAGGCTCAGCACAGGTCTTGGAACGACAGACGGAGGGGGATCAGGTGGACAGGGGAGGTTGGCCGGTCCCAGCCCTAGCCACTAAATGGGCGGCGGAGGTGGGGCAGCGAGAGGTGGCGCCACTGGGCACTGGGGGCAACAACAGCAGCAGCCACGCCATCAACAACAGCAGCAGCACCAGGAACCCAACCAACATCAGCCACCGAGACGGCACCAACAGCAACACCAGCATGGTCAAGGCTGGGCAGGCTAGAACTGGGGAGGTGCCCGTTTGGGGAACAAGAACGAGAAGTCGAACAAAAACCGGCAGAGGCAGGATCTGCACGCCAGTGACGGCGACGGACATCAGCCATGGCCGCCATATGTCGACGGCGGCGGCTGTGGAAACCAGGCCGCAGGTACGCGAGACACGCTTCGACGGGCCCGGGGGACACCCACTTGGTACCGACCGCGTGTACGACGCCGCCAGGTATCCCCCTATCCTACATCGGCCGCAAGGCACCGAGCCGGATATCCAAGCCGCTGACCCCCGCCCAAGGTGTTACAGGTGCGGCAAGGTAGGCCATTGTTTAGCGAACTGCCTCGCTATTGTGATGATGGTAGATAACACCTCGTGAGGTTTACCAGAGCCACTTCGCGACGAATGCCGCCCAGACTACAACACTGCCCCTCCCCACCCCAGCCGGCATTCAGCAGACGCAGCAACAGCTCCAGCAGCAGTCGCAGTACCACGAGTCGCGGCGCCAGCAGTAGCACCAGCAGCAGCCACAGTACCAGCAGCAGCACCAGTAGCAGCCACAATTCCAACAATAGTCACATTACCAGCAGCCGCCACAGCAGCAGCCACAGCACCAGCAGCCGCAACAGCAGCAGCGGTAGCTCCAGCAACAGCAACAACAGCAGCCACCGCAGTACCAGCATTAGCAACAGCAGAACTTCCGACTTTCACAACAGCGGGAGCGACATTCACGGCAGCAGGCACAGCAGGTGCAGCAGTCACAGCAGCCATCGCAGCACTACTTGCCTCCTGAAGAGCCATCACATTTATTCACAGCATAGTCTGCTTTGGTCGGTCAGAATGATGTTTTATGAAGGGCGATAGAGAGTTGGATTGCAGACAACTGGGCGACAACGCACATGACCCCCAACCCGGACCACCTATATAACAAGCGCCCCCCCTCCCCATAGAACGCGAAGGTATTTATTGGTGACGGTACCGAACTGATAGTGGAGTACGTAGGCAGTGCGGGTTTGATTTTTCACAGCACGGAAGACGTGTGGTTAACCTTGGAGAGTGTTTCTTTATTCCTAGCTTGAAGGTGAACTTGCTCTCACCGCACACTTTCCAGGCCAAAGAGGCAGTCACTCTCGATGCCACTGGTGCCCACCTAATGGGTGGCGGTTTATTTTTCGCGAAAGACAGAGCCTGGTCCAGACTGAACGCCATGCGTCGCCCCCCACCCCCGTCCTCTTTTTTCCCCCTTACAGGATGCACCGGCCTTGATGGCCTCGATGCACGACCCCCCCCATCCCCCCCCTCCCCCTCGTGCGCCGGTGCCTGTGACGGTACAAGCGGTGAGGACGTCGGGAGTATCTGACACGCGACCGTCGCCGAGCGAGGGTGATGGTAGCGGTAGAGGAGCCGTTGGTAGCTGGTTTCTCCCTTTCCCGCCCTGTGCATGGTATGCCGGTTTACCAACCCCACCCCCCCCCCCCTTCCCCTCGTGCGCCGGCGCCTGTAACAGTACAACCGGTGAGGACGCCGGGAGTATCTGCTATGCCACCGTCGCCGAGGGTGATGGTAGCGGTAGACCCGTCGGTAGCGGTGGAACCAACTATAGCAGTAGCAACCCCCCCCTACACCCTGCGACAGTGCCGGGATTTACTTAGCCGTCATCGTCGTCAGCTCATTCCCCGGAAGAATGTCTACCCCCTCTGCCCCCCGTATTCCGCTCGGCGATTGCTGCTGCCGTGCTCGTCCCGGCGTTAGACGTTTCAACGAGGTGAACTAAACGTATTTCACGTGTGCAACGCCCACGCTCACGATGGCTTTTATCGTGAGACGGCCAAGCAGCAAGGCGGTAACCTCACGGGTACCCTGGTCACGTGCAGCATGAGCCGGCGTCCCCGGTGGCTTGGTAGGTGATCCGCGTGCCTATCAAGATCCATTTCGTGGGTTCGAGTCTCACCGAGTGCATGCTCTTTGGGACTTTCTCTTGCATAAACAAATGACTAGCGGAAAGCGCGAGAGCGTAGGTTTTAGTAGCTACCTTCGATGAAAACCGACGAGAAGTGGGAATGCTAAACCCTATGCGCGACAAAACACGTACCTGGGGGAAAAGGAACGACACCTGTGACCACGACTTGTCCAGAAGATCGCTGAGGGTAAACCTCCTGCGAGTTAGGCTGGAAAGTAAAAGTGATGATTAAAACAAAAAAAGTGGGCGGGTAGAGGCGAAAAAGAGGCGTGAGTCAATACGTACGACTACCGTGTCTCGGAAAGCACTCCCCCTGCAGCGTGTTTGGTTTCAACTTACCGGCCCCAGGAATATCGTTTCTGACGGGGGAGCTCAATACCTGATCCTGTTCAAGGATGACGCGACGCACATGGGATGGCTGCACCCCCTCAAGAGCAAGAGCGCTGCCAACGTGGCCGCGGTGACCCGGAAATTCCTGGCTGACGTCGACGGAGCCGTCGAGTGTTTCCAGACGGACAATGGCACAGAGTTCGTGAACGCGCTCTCCACGAGACTATGCGCGAACGAGAAACTCTGACATGAGCACACCGGGGTCGACGAGTCGAAGCACGACGGTGTGGTTGAGCATGGATTCGGCCTGATCCAGGATGGCGACATGGCTGCTTGCCTTGAGGTCTCCCGGCTGTTCCCCGGGCAGCTCCCGAACCTGAACTGCTACTGGGTGGAAGCGGCCGTCTATATGAACGACTGCCTGAACACCACGGCGACGACGGCGAACGCCCTTTTCAAGTGGCCTCACGAGGGAATGTTTTGGACACTGCCGCCGCCCAACATCCTCGCCTTCATGCAGCCCAGATTCTACCGCATCGACCGCGCCCGCTAGTCTGACCCTAAGGCCGAGCAGTAATTTTACCTCACCAGGGAGAGAAACCACCCGTGTGACTGCGTCAAGGTGGTCACGAACGTGCGAAAAGCTCGTTGGACGTCACCGGGGAAGTGGATCGCAAACCGATTATCGAGGCTGGGCCGTAGGCGAGGAGGGACTCGGTGCCGGTCCCGTGGGAAGCCGATGTGCATGTCACGAATTTACCGCTGGAGCTAGCGACTATGTCACCAAGGATACCACCAGTGATGCCACCGGCGCCGCTGGCGGTACCGCCGCCGCGGGTCGTGATGATGTCACCACTACATCCATCGGGGGCCAAAATTCATTTTCCGTTGACGCCGGTGATGACGCCGGCACCACCGGAGGTGCCGCCGCCGCCGGGGGTGATGTCACCGTCATCCCCATCGGGGGACAAGAACCCTCAGGTCGGGGACGACGAGGGTCCTCCGGACAACGAGCTCCTTCAACCGGGCCGGACGCGCGCGAGGACAAGGGCGATAGAAACGCTTCAAATGATTACGTCGGTGCCACCGAAGGTACCGCCGCCGCCGGCGGTGATGTCACCGTCATTCCCATCGGGGGACGAGAACCCTCAAGTCGAGGACGCCGAGCATCCCCCGGAAAACGAACTCCTTCAGCCGGGGCGGACGCGCGCGAGAACGAGGGCGTACCACCAGGGGTCCACTACGGCGCAGCCACCTGACCACGCACTTGTCTATCAGCGCCAGCCCGAGAGGTCCGCCCCTACTCTGCCAACGTATGATGCGGGACAACTCTCGGAGCCCGCGACCTACCAGGAGGCGGTGCTCTCGCCATACCTTGCCAATTGGTCCCATGTAATGGAGAAGGATATTGCCGGACTCGAGGAAGCTGGGACCTTAGGGGATGCTTAGCAGCTAAAGGGAGGGAACGTCGTATCGGCCAAGTGGGTGTTCACATGGAAGGCAGATGAGCATGGTAAGGTAGTGGACGCGAAAGAGCGATTAGTAGCGAGATGATTCAGCCAACGCCCCGGAGTTGACTACAATGAGACGTTTGCCTCCACCCCCGCCGAGTCTTGTATCCGTATGATGGCTGTAATGGCCTGCGAGTTACAATTGGATTTATGCCATTTCGGTGTACAGCAAGCGTTTGCCCAGGCCAAACTCCAGGAACTTGTTTGCGGATGCCACAGGGCTGTGGAGATCTGAGCGACCACGTAATGTGCTTGAATCGAAGCCTATAGGGCGTAGACACCTGGTCACCCCCCTGAAGAGTCTTAGTTTTGAACAGAACCTCGTGGATCCGTGTGGTTTTCGATTAATCGAGGCGGGGTTTGTTTCCATCATTGTTGTGGTTCACGTCGATAACAGCTTTGCGGTAGGCCGTACGACGAAGTGTGACCGTTTTGCGAGGACCTGGACCGTCTAGTCCCCGTCAATAGACTTGGTCAGCTGCGATGGTATGCAGCTTCTACCACTCCTCAGACAAGGTCGCGGGTTTATTGACGATCCCACAAAAGTCTTTCGCAGAGAAGACGGTCAAGAAATTTGGCGTGACAGCTGGTAGGAACACCCCACTTTCGCCTGATCGTTTTCTTGAGTTGTTTGACGAGGAGGAACCCACTGGTGACTGGCAGTATCGGGAACTGGTAGGCAGTTTGCCGTGGCTTTCTAACCAACTGATATCTCGAATGCCGTGAGGGCAGTCGCGAGGTATATGCATGCCCCCCAACTCAAGCACTGGCTGGCTGTGAGAGGGATTTTGGAGTGTCTTAAGGTGACAAGTAGTTACGACGACACGTTTCAGAGAGGCAGTGGCGTAGAGTGGGTGGTTTATGCAGACGCAGCTCATGCCCCCCGAGACACTAGGAGGAAGTTTGTCTCGGGGTGGAGCCGTGATGTGTGGGGGTGCGGCCATTCAATACATTTCTGGGACGCAGAAGACTTCCTAACTCTCCACGAGTGAGGCAGAGTACGCTGCAAAGGCAAAGGGCTTCATCGAGGCCCTTTTCGACTGTCAGTTCCGTTGCCTGATTTTGGCGATCCGTGCATGCAGGATTTTCAGGACAGCAAGGGTGCGATCCAGATAGCGGTCAACTCCGTGGCGAACTTGTCCAGCAGGGAGAGTTTGAAATCACGCATGTGTGTTCGGAATGCCAGCATGCCGATTTCTTGACGAAATCCCTTCCGAAAAAACGCTTTCTGCTTCCACAGGAACTTGATCACAATTTTTTTTCAGAGGTTCGATGAGTCGATTTTTATATATTTTTTGAGGTTTGATGAGTCGATTCTTGTATTTTTTTCTGAGGTTTGATGGGTCGATTTTAATATTTTTTTTTATGTTTGATGAGTCGATTCTTGTATATTTTGTTTGAGGTTAGATGAGTCGATTTTTGCATTTTATTTTTGTATTTGAGGAATTTATCTTGGATCTCCTGAGTTGAGGGGTTGATGATTGATTTTATGAAATTCAGGACTTAGTTTGTGGATTTACTGCGCTTGGAGGTCTTGATTTTGTATTGTTGAGATTTGAAGAGTTGGATTTTTTATTCTGTCTTTTTGAGATTTTACACTCCGATTATTGTTTTTTTGTGGGTCACTACTTCAATTTTTGGGGGGGCTGAAGCTCTGACTTCACGTGGTCCTATGATTTGTGATATATAGTTTTTCGGAGTGAATCCGACATGTCACCATGTACCAGCATAATTTCCGGAGGTATGTACAGAAATTGAGCTCGAGAGTTTTTTTTTGTTGGGATTGTTGTTTTCGGTGGCAATTTTTTGTTTGAATGATTGAAGCTGAGTTTTGAGATGCTCTGATTCTTCTTATTTGAATCTTTGAGATTCTGGTTTGAGACGTTGGTGATCTTGACTTGTCATCTCTGGGTATAATATCCTGGATTTAGATTTTTGGTGATCTTGGCTTGTCACCATGGTATTTTATCATGAGGGATGTTTTGTTATCCCATTCACCAAGTAGAGAGCAGAGGAGCTCTTAGGGGTGCTCACGGTCTCCGTGCAGGGATTAATTTGTAACGGTATTTGGGAGTTCCAGACACGGAGACATTCGTGTTTGTGTGTGGAGCATTCAACGGGTTGCGACACGTTTTGTCCGCCACTCTTGCGTTTCTCCTTGTATTGTGTGTTCTACACGGGGGTAATGTATATACCCTGAGGGGTTTCTACGAACTGACTCAGATTTGGCCCATATCAGTGAGTGTATCGCACAACGTAATCCAGTAGTGTCCGAACGACGTTCTGTCGTTTTGTTATGTCTATTCCTCCACAACACATACGAGTATACTCACGTTGTTCGGTCGGACCGAAATACTGGGTCCACCAAGCCAGCGATAATACCCTATTTACTGCACCCATGAACCCCTATGTCCATAGCGTTCACACGGCCGCATTCGAATGCCCCTCGCTCGTTGTCCAGTACTTGCTCACTCTCAATGGGTTTCTGCACTACCATGGCACCAACTCCATGGCACAAATTCATAAGACCCCCGAAAGCTCCTCCCGCGGCACACCTCATGGCGCGGGCGTTGGTAGCGGTAGCGATCGCATTGCGCCTTTCTGTTTGACGGTCGCGGTAGCCTCGCTCGCGGCTAACGAACCGGTGTTAATGGTAGCAGTCGTGGAACCCCCCCCCGTCCCCAACCCAAAAGAGTGAACACGGTTGGCGAAAACTGATCCTCTTCTCCACGGCAACATGCCCGTAGTACGCATCACCCATCGCAGCAAACACTGTAGCAAACGGCGTCACATGCACGAACACAGTATCCACCCACGTACACGTACAGCAACATAAAAAAAACGTATACTCCCACACGATTAACGCCGTCCCTATATTGTTTTTTTTCCAGTAGCCCTGTAAGCAGTCGCGTACGTTCTCGCTAGCCACCACGTGGCTAGGCTGCGAGCGTGCGTACTAGTCGGGTTGATGCCGTTCATAGACGTCGATCGACGGGCGTGGCAACCACCGGCATTGCAACAGTTTGAGGCAACTCTTCGGTACACCTACACACAAACACACAACGTACGTGATCATACCAACTACGTACAAAAACGCACCAAATAAACACACAGGCACAGACATACTGGTCTGCTGTGTTCTAGAAGCAGGCGCTGGCTCTGTTGCAGATTGACCCTTCTTGTAGTGCTGCTCACAGAGTGTCGCATGGTGCGGCCGTGCGTGGCTGGTGGGTCTACCTCCTGTGTCCGAACATCGGTGAAGGTGATGACAGTGGGTGCTGCGAATGCACATGGTGGAGGAGTGGCTAAGCACGTTGCTACCACTTACGCCTTGGTCGTCGTAAAACATTCGAACTGCCGCAATGCTCCCGCGACGGTGGCAACCGCTGCAATTGGTTCGATCGTACGTAAGCATATCGTGCACTCAGCATTGGAGTATTCTGACAGCCTCCCTTCTGTTTCCAGCAGTGAGCCCCTTCCTGTCTGACGGTCAAAGGCACACCCTATTTGTTTTTGTTTCTTTTTCTTTTTTAGCGCCCCGGAGAGCGACACCCTATTCGCGAGTAGAGCGGTCTATAGTGGAAATTTACTACATGCAACGGTGTGCGCGTGCCAGCCGCAAATATTTCGCACAAGAAATACGGACGGACTGTGCCCAACGTTAAAACCACCGTGCGGGGAAACAAAGGGTGGTGGCATTATACTTGCCGTCTACTGAAACGTGCTCACCCAAACGCCCGTCATGCGGCAGTACCGTCAGGGTGTCGGCAAAAGCCATCTCAAGCAGGCTGGTCTAGACTGTGTGTAGAGGGAACATGCTACTGGGCCGACGGTCCTTCTGCTCAACAATCGTTCGTATGGCGTGTATTTCGCGCCTGATAGGACGCCCTACAGTTCGTGCGTCACCTCCTGCAAAATCAAGCACCGTCCTTGATACACATTTCCGACTCTTCACGTCTTCAGCACGATTCCCTTAAGAAAAAATAGGACTCCTTCCATGCTGCAACGACTGTCTTCACGTGATAAACTAGCTGTCGCTGTCCACTCAGGGCTATTCAAAGTCGTCTTTGCGTGGTGTTAGTGATACCTTCATCATAAAGCTTGCCCTAGAACACCCTGACCTGCACCCCAATCCGCTCGCCGAGCAGACGCCCTGCGTGATCAACGGCATCATGGCGATCAGTTAAGTTTCTTGATCTATGGCGAAGGTCATGGCCCCGTCGCCCCCCTACGCTCTTCCTAAATAGATTGACTGCAGTGGAATACTAGATGCGCGTTTTCTCCAGGCCTCTATTACAGCATCGAGCCTCGAAACGCACCAATGCAGCAATTAGGCATCTAATAACCACCTAGCCTTGAAACGCACTAATGCAGCAGACTGACTGTGACGCGACCTCTACGATACCATTCCATGTTTACACCTACCACGGTGTTGAAGAAACTATCTCTCCCCTCTAGATGCCCACTACTGTTCGCCTGAAGGAGCAGCTCTTGTACAACGATCGGACAACCCATGTGCCTCCTTTCGCGATTCTGCAAACTCTATAATAAATCCCCTCTTCGTGGTCGTCCGAGGCGTTCTTGGAGAGTATTTTCTTGATATCCTATTGCTGTAGTAGTGCGTAGGCAAGTGAGTATGAAGGTAAATCGTCTCCAAACCCAAACGCTGTTTAGTGTCACGTTACTTTGCGTGTGCTTATCTGCCACCGTCCTCGGGCTGTGCTCATGTCACTATTAGTGCGGCTTAGAGGTGACATTACTCCCTTGAGTTTGCTCTGCCATCTACTGTGAATCGACTCTAAACCTACGTTGACCTTTTGGTTATGCCTTTATGTGTGTGCTACGAATCGTTTGTTATCTGATTTCCTGTTGAAAGGCTCGATCTTTAATCGACGTCCGCTTCGCGCGTAAGCAAGGCGCGTGATAGTGGGTTCTGAAGCAGGGCATTTACAAAACTTTCTCTTGAATAATTTCATGGATTTCGTTCCACTTGATTTTCAATCCGTCTTCAAATGTATATCATCCGAGGTGCAATATGTTACAACTGGTACCCAGGTTCGACCTTCAAGGGTGTAGACTATCAAAGTCAGTTTGTAAAGGTACGCACCCCCCCTTGAGGTACCACGTATTGCCTTGTGGTGGTCCCTCATGTGTGCGTTTTTGTCCCTGGTGAAAGTGTAAGCACCCCCTGCTTCTGTTCATAAGCTATCAACGTGAAAATTACTGCAATACGCCATTACTTTACCAAGGACGTGCGAGTGGTTCAAGTATCGCCAGCGACATCGTGCGTAACAGAAGAATCGGCTTCTAGGGACAATGTTGCCATGATACGTATTGTATTTTGGGGCAAACCCCTGCGCCCTACCTGCCCCTACGGTATGACCCTTCGAGTAGGACTGGTTTGGAGAGTCACGACGCATACTGTGTCATACCCAGGGACCATCACAGCGCTCAAAAGGTTAATCCATTGTATATGTGTGTGATATTCATCGCTTTTCCAAAGGTTTGATTAGCTGTATTGATAGTGGTGAAGCTAATACGCAGTCAAATCAGGTGTACCTTGCTACCAGGTAATATTTGGCAACGTATTCCCAACAGTATATTGAGCCCCCAACTCCCAAGGGGAGAGCCATGTACTGCTGGCGGAACCGCCAGAGGTGACTCTAGGGTCAAGTTTCACGTAGTACATCAAAAGGGTCTACGTACTGGTCCTGAAAACCAATAGATGCAAGGTGTGTATTACAGTATGGTACATGATACATATGCATCGTGGGCTGTATCGGCGGAGGCCGTTTTGAGACAGCGGGGGCTAGGGTGTGACGAAAGGAGCGAACCTGTTAGAGCTAGATTATATACGTTCTCGAGCTCGAAAGGGCCGAAGAGTTGAAACCAACCCACAGCCGCGCGATCGGTAATGTGTATCAAACAATCGGACATCTGCGTATCGTGAACGCAGCATGCAAAGCTTGACTACTAATAATACGATTACAGCAGCTACTAGTGTGTCGATCGTTTTCTGGTCGAAGCCCCTGCTGACAGGCTCAAGTTACATTGAGACATATCTGTACGAAATACCAGGTATCGAATACCTGTTATATAATACCTGGTGCCATTTCCGGCACCACTGGCAATACGTGCGAGCGGCACTATGTCTGGAGAATGACGATCAACGATTGCACCTGAATTGTTTATCCGTCCCTATGTTTGAGTAGTGCTGTGGCCGCGAGTGGAACCTGACCCTAATAATATCACGCAATTACTTAATATTTGCGACGAGAACAATACACCCTATTGTACTGGAATGCAGCGGTAGTGTCCGCTAGATGTGCAGTTTAGTTAGGCTAATAAACTGCTCCACACCAGAGCAGGGTTTCTGCAGAACTCTGTTGTACACGTACAGTAGTGAGAGGTGCCGCCACAGTACTCGTATCATGGCAAAATACGGGGCATAAAACGTATTGAAAAAAAAAAACATGATAACGGAGAGAAACTTCACCACTTATTTCTTAATATAAAAAAAAACTGTTTGCTGTTGCCGCCGTTGTAGACTACTGTTCGTGTGCAGTACTCGTGGCATTTCATCAACTAAATGCCACTGCGTCCACTCGAAGTCCATCCACCCATTCACCCTCCAACCGATGCTTTGATTACGTCATAATAATACCTGTACCAGGTAGCAAGTACGTATTGCATGTTTCAGAGGTGCGAGGGGGCCGGCTCAAAGGCCAACTACAGCAACGATAACGTCGCTTCTCGCTGCGGACACAACTGACAAACTATTGGTGTTTTCGCGATGCAGGCGGAATTATTTGCGCACGTAAATCCAGGCATTACTAACGGCTACAGAGTCGGAAACGTGTATTTTAATCTGCAAGGTGTCTCAGGTGCAGCCATGCAGTCATAATTAGGTACTATCGCC
Source organism: Macrocystis pyrifera (assembly GCA_031763025.1). Lineage (NCBI taxonomy): Eukaryota > Phaeophyceae > Laminariales > Laminariaceae > Macrocystis > Macrocystis pyrifera. The sequence goes on from JASSKH010000013.1 coordinate 2,638,598, forward strand.
GCCCTTTGTGACGCAACTTCAAAGCCGTCAATTTTGTGAATAAGGAATTCACATAGGTTTTAGAGCTGTGTGTCATTTACAGAAAACGCCATAAGAAAATTCATAAGGCCGCAGCTATATGGGGAGACCCGAGTTGTAACGGAAAACACCTAAATCCTCCAACCGTTTTGAACCGTCCAATTCGACACCCAACAGACATATTGCCGAAGCGGACAAACCACGCTCTGCAGCCCACACCTCTTTATCTCTCGCCCAACCGCCCGCTCCGACACACACACACCGCCACCGCAACCGCATAATCTCAACTGGCCAGATCTTCACTCTCCAGCACATAACATAACCTCACTACCTACTCCGAAACACTTGCGGCAGAACCAAGTCACCAGAAGAAGATGGTCCACATCATGAACAACATCCTGGTTCTTGTCGCTGTCGCCAGTACGTCGTTGCTGCTTTCTCCTGCGTCGGCGGCTCCATACCCTTTCGGTAGCAAGTTCAAGGGGGACGGCACCTACTACGGCGACGTCTCGCCCGGTGAAGGCAACTGCGCCATCGAGCACCCCATCCCCTCCATGTACAACGGGATGATTCCGATGGCTGTATCTCTTTACGACATGTACGACGACTCCACCATATGCGGAGCCTGTATCGAAGGTACCGGCACCGGGAAGGGTGCAGGGAAGAACCCCATCAAGGGGAAGTTCAAGGGCTTCGTTAGCGACAGCTGCGCGGAGTGCTCGAAGGGTGATCTCGACTTCGCGAAAAGCGGCGATGGGCGTTGGGATATCGAGTGGAAGTTCGTGGAATGTCCCTCCGGTGGGAACCCTTCCTTTATCTTTGAGGGGAGTAACGAGTGGTACTGGAAAATTCAGGCCCGCGAGACCAAGTCACCCGTGATGGAGCTGTGGGTGGACGGAAAGAAGGCCAAGATGACCCAGGACAATTTCTTCACCGCTGCGGAAGGTCCCTTTTATGGCGAGCAGGTGGTAAAGACGAGGACAATGTTCGGAGAGACGAAGAAGACGAAGGTGGCTCTGTGAACCGGTGCAACGCGAGCCTTCGAGTCTACTTATGTGAGTTTACGCGATGGAGCGTACAGTAGATAAACACTCCGTGTAGATTCAACTAACCCAAGTGTGAGGGAGACAGGTACTGCAGTATTTCGTTGCTGAATTCACTTGATATGAGCCTGTCTCTTGTTGGCTCCGGTCAAGGGCTGTGAACTCCCCTTTCTGTGGTAGGAATAAGTAGCGAGCACGTAGACCTCTGCGCCTGATTTACACTCCTTGTAGCACTGCTTCTATTGTTTACAGCCGACTGCTGTCTGCGCCTGATGATGATTCTCGAGTGGTGTGCCGTTCTGATGGTCGGATATACTTCGGGCCTGTATGCCTCGCTTCAAACAGATATACTTTAGAGATGCGGTACTGCAGCACAGTGCCTGTGTACAGGCCTATTATAGTTTCCCGTAAGTCATTTTCCGTGCCCCTTTTTTTCTGGTGCGGGAATGCTGACGGTTGCATTGTGTACCGCAATACGTTTACAATGCTGTCGTCCACGAAATAAGTGTGGGGGGGGGTACTGTAGTTGTCTCTGCAAAAAAAAAAAGCCAAGAGGTGCAACGTATCAGGTCGTACTCGTTTTGAAATGTAACATTATCTACCCAATCAAGTATATACCTCAGAGTATTTTCTCTTTTCGTATCTATACTACAATAGTGTACGGGTTACTGTAGTGTAGACAACGATAGTTTCCTCGACTGGTACGGAGCCAGGATACATCTGACGCGTGTGCATGCTACTGTTCAGGGCAAGATCGATAATACGCAGAGCGGTAGCTCTTAACAACGTAAGAAGGTTTGTACACAACAAACACAACAAATTTAATCGAGCATTGCAGCTTCAATTGTCTGCCCGTACATATCAGAGTGCCCTCCATTACCATTGGCTTTTCACATTTGCCCTCACCACCCCTTGTTGATCCTCACTAAACACCAGGTCTCCCAATCGCTTGCTTTCGGTGGAGCCCTGCCCCGGTATGACGGTCGATCGCTCGCTGGACCGCTTCGCTTCGTCTTGCAGTGAGATCTGGCGTGTCACTTCTTCTGCGCACATCTACTGCAGTACTGATTGAGCACGCTGCAGTAGTACGTACCTGGTACTGCTATAATATGGGCACCCAGAAGGCCCCCCTGCATGGTCATGATATCCCGGTTCCTTTGCTCCGCCCGTAGGACCAACTTTTCTTTGTTTTGGTCAGAAAAGTCGCCGGTACAAAATAGTGCTGTACGCATGATATCAGCAGCATCAGCGACAGCAGTATATCGGCACAGGAGACCAAGCAGTGGTCGAACCGAGTGCATGTTGGCTTGATCGCTTCCGTGTGCATGGAGTTGTGAACTATCGTAAATCAGCGGGGTCGAGGTAGTCGCCACGTTTTGATACTGCTGTCCAAACCTATTGTTTGAGATATACGGACAGCTTTACCAAAGTCGCAGTTTTCGACGCAGGGGTATCCGCCCGTTTTCTGTTTCGTTTTAGTCGTCAGCGTTTTTTGTGTGCGTTATACGAGTTGTCGACCCCTGCCGAACGAAGGTGTATGAGGCGCTTGCTACGGTAGAGGCAACACCTTTCGACGAAAAAATATACTCTGAAGGACGGGGCTCCTTGACCGAAACACGTCGGAATGGCATTCTTGTTTCGCGAAGTGACTTTTGTTGTGTACTTAAGACATGGGATTATTCATCGGGGCGCACATTCGTTGTTGTTGAAGTCAGTGTTGGGGAGAGGGTGTGAAGCTCCCTAAGTGAGGAGCCTCGGAATCCGGATGATGCACCTCTACTGTAGCACGCGTCTAGAACGTGTTATTATCAACAGAGGGAAAAGTTTGTGTTGATCGTCGACAAACACCTGGCTCCGATACGACCTACCACCCGCCCCCTTACTATGTAAGCACGCACGACGTGATGCCCGCATGGGCTCATGTTGCGGCCAATTTTGTTCCAGGTTTGCTGTGTATGGCAAGCTTGGTTAGTCTGACCCTGAAGTTCTGCACGAACTTCTTAGCTACAATTCGAGGCGTTCGGGAGTTTAAGAGGAGTAACGTGTGGTCTATGTTGATGTCGACCAAACCACAAATCAACGAAGAACTCACGATGCCGTGCGAATTCTTCTAGGTAGTCCCCTTTTTTGTTGTGATTTTATTACTTGTGATGCTCGGTCCAGACGGAAGCGTCTGCGCGATGATGTTAACCTCTCGGGCCTTTACCTTTCGAGATAATATGTTGAGATTCATCGTTGTTTATGCGACTACCCGGTGTTGGGCATATTCGCGAAGGGCACATGATAGCACCGTCTGCCACCTATAGAGTGTACCCTACACTGACTGTGGTGTTGGTTTCATGTATACAAAATAGCTCTAGGGGTATATGGAAGGCTCTGTGGCGGCGGAAGGTTTCGCGCTAGGGTTGAGTTACTGGAGCAATTTATACGTAGAGTATAGACATAATTTTTTGAGGGAGGGAGGCCTTCTTCAGTTGCATAACATGGACGTTTGAGATTTTTTTGGTGCGTTTGTTTGTTGTGTTGTACAGAACTGCTGTTTCAGATTTTGGAGTAGGTTGATGTGGCTGACCACGAAGTAGCGGCTCCTTGCTTGTGGATGGACTTTGAGGTTTGATGTACAAATTGAGCGTGGGTGACCGAGGACGGTGATCATGGGTATACGCCAACTCAGGTATAACAGATACCGTTGAAACTAGAAAAAGGATCCTTGAAACGAAGAAAACGTTCAAATTTAAATGTGCAATACCGAGCAAGGTGCTCGAAAAAATACATAGCTGGTCAGCTCTGGCTTCCGCAGTGCTTCTTCTGCGTTTGCTTCGAGCACAGCAGCTCTGCTGCTGTGCCTGACGATGTGTACGCTTTGTTGTTGTTGTGGTCATGTGACGATGGCAACGCTCGAAGCAGTCGATTCTTCCCGAACATCGTTGTGTTCGGCGTCCACTCCGATTGATTATAGTCACACTGAGCGCCCTCTGGGCGCTCGCCACAGAATGGCATTTATTTCTGTCGACATGTTGTTGTGTGGTTCTATGCTTTCGAATATATAATTGTATAGCACCACAGGCATCCCTTCGATTCCTTCTCTCATCCACACGACTCGCACCAATTCACCCCACGTTGCGAACTCGTGCGACGCTGCAAGCGGGTCATTGTTGGTAGGTATACACGGAAGGTATTTCAGCAGCTTGAGATGCCATTGTCCGTCCAGTATTTGGTTTTGTGCTTGGCACTCAAACACAGAGGTACGAAAATTGTTGGTCCACCCCCGGCGGGGGCAGGTGAGCCGGCAAAGGTCATCTATATGTTGCCACAGGGCCCGATCACCGTTTCAACCTCCGAGCTCACTGCCTTCTCCCTCCATTCTGGCTGCAACTTTACGAGGCTGCATCCTTTTACTTACCCCGTGCGGCCCCGATAGTGCCGACCCCTTTCTCTTTTGTGGATGCACCTAACACACACTGTATTGTTGTGAATGTTTTACTTCTCTACTGTAGGCTATCCACCCTGACACGCGCAGGTTTCCCAATATTCCTGTTACTTTTTGGCAGTATTAATTTAGACTGCCAATGATCCTTCAATGTAAGTATTGGATTGCATGCTCCCTGCTCCGAAGCAGTTGTTGGGGCTCGCCCGGGATAAACTCCGCGCTGGGTGTGCTCTCAGCGCGGCGCCCATCCCAGATATGGAAATGCCCGTACAGAAAAAGACTACCAAGCCTGAAGGGTGGGTTGGAAGGTACGTATTTTTCCTGCGCCTACTTACTGTCGTCATCCGGAATCGTGACGTCACTTTTCGAAAAAAATACAAAATTGGAAAATTGGCCGTGGATGATGACGTCAGTCTTTTTTTTTTGGAAAATTGACCGGAAAGTTTTGTTTCAGAATATGTTTTATTGCGACAAAAGGTTGATCAAAGAGAGGAAAAGTAGAAGCATGTGCACGAAATATCTGGAGTTTGGCGGATGGGTATATAGGTTTTCAGCATGTATCCCGCGAAACGAGATACAAATATGCTGAAGGAAATAAAAGGAAAATCGTCGATAAACACACTGTAAAAATATTAGTTTTTTTCGGTCAACATGAAAGTACAGAACATTCTAAGTTTTTTCTTTTTCGGTGGCGCCAAGTTTTTTTCCGATACGTTATTTTATGGTGGTGGGCCGTCCCTCTCCGGTCTCTACAGCCTTGCTTGGCATGTGCTGGGCAACGTATTCAAATTATTATATTTTTTTTCACGGCACCGAAAAAGAACAAACCAGCTACGACAGCAACAACAGCAGCAGCTGCTTAGCAGCAGCAAGCAAGCAATATCTGACGCACCAGGGGAGAGCACCCGGCGGCAAACGTGCTGCGTAGTGTTGTTGCTGTTTGCCTGGCCGTGTTAGATTGGCTCTGCTACAGGCGCGGTCTGCAAGGCTCTCTGAAAGGCTTTCTGCTATACGTACCAGGACCACCTCAGGTCCGGGTGGTATCTTGTGTTGACCGTGTTGTGTGCTCACGTTATTCACCTGTGATTGTAAAATTTTCACGGCACCTAAAAAGAACAAAACAGCTACGACAGCAACAGCAGCAGCAGCAGCAGCAGCAGCAGCAGCAAGCAAGCACTACCCGACGCACTATCACCCCTACTAGTAATTGGTGGTAATGAGGCGCGACTTCAGTAATGCTTGCAGTAGTCATATCTGCGATGCATCATGCTGGGCAAATACATACGGATTATTCTGCTTTGTGCTGAACCAACACAAAGAAAGGAACTGCTTGCTGCTGTACTACCTACTACCTATCTATACGCCGTCGTTGGTGAATCTCAATAATATCGTAAATGTTCTTGGTCTCTTCTGCTCTTCTTCTTGATATATGAAAAACACAGCAGCAGTACGCACACACCTACCTGTTCTGTTGTAACAACAGTTGATTTTGTTGTGTGTGTATATCCTGGTTTCCACCTCGAAATCCGGCATACTAATTTGAAGACGAAAAATATGCACTGCTGTGACCACAGATCTTGTATTCGTATCGCATCTCTCGGGGATTCAAGAATCGGCACGGACAATGCCGACGGGTAGAAAGAACCAGAACAAACACACACGCCTCACATAATGTTTTTCCCAACAATGTGTTTTCTGGTTGAAATTCAGCATGATTTGCCTCGTTATTAGGTATTATAATACATTTGATAGGGCCTATTAATTGGGCGGTATATGTGATGGTGGCTAGGATTCGACACAGAGGGATTGTCTCTCACATACAGTCTCCGAATAACTTGGACCAAAACGGGATTCACCTTTTTGTGCCAAAAAGGATTCATTTGATTGACTCGCGATTTTACAGCGGTGCTATTTTACGCTGCCAACGACCATTCAATGTATGAATTGGATTATATAAGGTCTCCTGCCCCTGTAACCGGTCCTACCCGACCTTCCTAGCGTTTATTACTGTATGTTGCAGCAGTAGTTCATCCTCAGCCACCTTCTGGGACCTGCATTGTCTCACCCGAACCTGCTTCGTACTGTGTACTGGGATACGTTGGGCGAACTTCGAAACTCACGCAGACGCAATTGATTCAGCAGCTAGCTGCAGACGGTGATGATTCACCCGCGGTCGCGTAGTTTTGTGGTTCCCTGTTCCCCTTGACGGTTGGACCAGTGTACCAGTGACGAACTGGATGTAGAAATTCGATGGTTCCTCCGCCTTCTACCTCCCAAACTTCGCGATCTCGCCAACGGTCGAAGCCGCCAACGACTTGCTCTCTGCGCTTCCTAGGGCATGGTGGCCGGGCATTCCCACCGTTGCCCGGTGCCCCTGCAACGCCGCCTCGTTATTAACGCCGGCCAGTGCTTGCTGACGCGCCAGGGCGTTGGAATGTCGCGTATTAAGCGTAAAAAACGGTTTGTGTTATTACGCATACATGTGTATGTTCGCTGTTGTTGGTGTGTTGCTTCACCTTACTTATCTCACACACTCGGTTGTGATGAGCGCGAGCATTGCGGCGTCACGGAGTCCGGTTAGACGCGTATTCTTACGACATGCCCCAATAGGTCGGCGACATATATTCATATATTATTCTACGAAGTATACTTGGATATAAATATAATACGTAATTGGTATATATTTCGAACTACCAGGTAGGTATTGTTTTCTTTTTTCGGATGCTGAGCCCCCACGTGTCGCGAAATCCGAGGCTAGGAAGGTCAATTTCGCCCCAACCGCCCATGCCATCACACAAGCCTGACACATAGGCGTTCCCTGTATGTTGTCCCGGAATCCCACAATGTCAATGCAGGGTTTCTCCCCTTCGCTTTCCAAAACGCCGAGAAGAACGTCGTGGAGAACGAACGTCGTCTCAGTTTAGGAAGTATAACCCTAACCCCAACCCTACGTACCAAACAAAGTATAATATTCACGAATGAGCGCGTCCCCGGTGGCTTGGTAGGTGGTCCGCGAGCCTATCAAGATCAATTTCGTGAGTTCGAGTCTCACCGAGTGCATGCTCATAGGGACTTTTTCTTGCATAAAATTGATTAGCGGAAAGCGCGAGAGCGTGAGATAGCTGTACCTTCGATGAAAATCGACGAGCAGTGGGAATGCTGAACCCTATGCGCGATAAAAAATAAAGGCACGTACCGGGGGGGAGAAGGGACGACACCTGTGACCACGGCTTGTCCAGAAGATCGTCGAGGGTAAAACCTCCTGCGAGTGGGCTGGAAAGTAAAAGTGATGATTAAAAAAAAAAAAAAAAAAAATTAATGTAAAAGACAATATATATATTTAGGTCGTACTGTACAAAACATACCACGCGCCTGACTGAACGTCGCATACAAGCCCACATGTTCTTGAAGACTATACCCCTCGATGATAGAGCTGTGCTAAAACTGCTGTATTCGTACTGCTGTATTGTGGTGCTTCCAAAGAGCAAGGAGAAAACCCCGACCCCTTCATTTACTCATCTCGTACTCGGTATTGTGGTTGACCGTCGTGCACTTTATATATACACATATTACAGAGTAAGATTGTGTTTTTCTTTTCCTAGCGGTGCGTTTTCGCTCCGCGGTCTCCCAGCCGATATCGTCGCCGTTGGGCTTGACCGGCGGGGAATCGGCCTGGGCGCGCACCCTCCAGGTCTCGCCCTCGTCCGAGTCCCGTGGCCGGCGTGGCGCGCTCGCAAAGTCGAACAAATTGTGTGATCTTCACGTGATACCCCGTCCCACTCGGCCGAGCCCTGCAGGCGACGTGACACCCGGTCCTTGCTATAGAGTCGATTCTCCACAAACAGATGTCGGTAAATGCACAAACATTTTCACAATACAAAATAATTTGCCGTACGTATGGAATACAAAGTACTACCCTGGTAGGTTTTTCGAGTACTATATGTTCCAAGTTCTCGACCAACTTGTCGTATTATGGGTGTTCGAAACACGGGTTTTTCCCCTTAGTGTGTCCCGGAAATTCAGTTGCAGCACGCGCACACACGTATGACGTGAGGCGCACGGTAAACGTCTGACCGCGGAGAGGGGCCCAATCACGACTGACTCTGCTCGGGCCACCGCGCCCGCTGGCGGGACGATATCGGGCCGTGGCTACACCTCCTTGTTCGTGCATAGGTATGGCCAGATGGATAGATATGTGAATCACGAATATTTATCTGCATTCAGCGGAGCGAACGATATCACCGCACGCAACAACAGCATCGACAGCAGCAACATATCGCCAGCAAAGAAAGGTGGCCGCCGGAACGCGGTGACACACGGCGTTGGGGTCTATGCTTGGCTTCGTTCGACCGCGTGTTTGCGTGTGCTGGTGTGTTTGGGCTATGTTTTTGATTCCTGTCGTTCTCAGATCCGCTTATGCGTATATGTATATGAGCACGAACGATCTCAAAAGGCGGAGCTATTACTTTCCCCCTGGAAATAATTACTGCACAGTGAACCGTGGTGAATGCACATATTTTTTACATGCAACGAAACAAACGTATTTTCCCAATTTCATGGAACATAAAACAGCCACGCCCGTGCACCGTGCACCCACATATCAGTGCTGATGATGATGTTCCCACATTAACTCACTTCCCTGAAACCCTGCCTGCGGTCACAAAACAGGCTGTAACAAAAGTGCATGCCGATGGGGAAAAAACAACTACGACAGAAATAGTGCGCACGGCAGTATCATACCACTCTGTAAGGGAAACGGTACTACTAATAACGAGCTGTGTTTTACCATCCCGTACCATCTGCAACCAAAAAAGATGGGGAACATATCGATGGTATTATATATACACCCGAAAAAAAAGAACAGGAAAAAAGGGAACATAACGAAGAAAGAAAGGGGGAACAAAATACAGAAAAACGAACCAGACATGCGCTCAGGGGGAGGCCGAGTCCCGAGGACAGGGTCGCTGTTTGTTGGTACGATCAGCCCTATATATTATGTTGAGCTGATGGACTAACATAAGGACGTGACAACAAGACCAGACGGAAGACAAGAAGACAAGAAGATGATAGAGACAAAGGGCTAACACCAAGCAAAAAACGACCCGTCCTATGTCCAGTTGGTGGGTCAACGGCGACGCAACCGACACCATGAGGACAGATATAAACGGACCAAGCGCGGGCAAAAACCAAAACGGCCACAAAATCGGAAACAAACGGACAAATAGTAGAGGTCACACAAATATAACAATAAGGTGACGCGGTCGACACAGCATGACAGGGTACGGGAGGGGGGGTACAATCGACTTGGCAGTGAATAGGGATAGAAACACAGCGTTAGACTGTGGTCACTGGGTGTCTCAATTAAATAGGACGGCCGCCAGTGCCAAGTTTCGGCGGGTACTTTATATTTCATAACCGGCCTAGCTGCTGCTACGCCTCCTTCAGCGCGGCTCCTCTTCATCCCCCTTCCGGGCGTAAGGCCGAACGGTATCTCAAGTTGGTGCCCATTTTGTACCTCAAGCGCCCGTCGTTTGGCTACATGCTCCTTTCTTCGCTGCCAGCGTCCATTGTTTCTCTTTGATGGGCAAGTTAAACAACGATAGGTCGCGTTCGAGACAACCCATCTTGTCGTGTTCTTACTCTCACACGTAACCCTTTCGCCCCCTCAGTTCCGCAAAAACATCACTCGCTTGAGTAGTCTCTTGTTCCCCACACAAGCTGCGAACCCTCGAAAAATATCCTCGGCTTTCGTACCGTCGTCTCAACGTTCTCGCATCCAGTCTTGGCCAGTCTGTCTGCGTATGGAAGCTTACGATAGCCGTCGCGAGGTCTTTTCTTCCAGCCGATGCAGAGGAGACGCAATCGGTGGTGTGCTGTGAGCAGTATGGCGAGATGGACCACGGTTGGGCTCCACCTGACACACCCGTATATATATGGTCTCCATTACTTTGGCTTTGAGCGTCCGTACTTTGAGCGGAGCAGTACGGTGGGTTGGTCGTACAGTGTTGAACTATACCGTCTGAAACGTAGGTTGGCCAGCAGCACGCGCCGGTTGATTTCGGCAGTAAGGTCGGCGTTATCGCACGCAGTTGCCCCAAGCCACACAAACTTGGAGTTTGTTTGTATACCTGGCCGACTGCTTGAGGAGCGAAAGTGACCCTGTCCATGCCTTTCGTCATCCAACGCATGATCTTCGTCTTGGGTTTCGAAACTGCCACTCCGAACGAACAACACGCTGCAACAGATCTGCAATCATCTTCCCAAGGCTGCTCCTCAATCTGGAAACAATGCCCGCGTCGTCTGTATACAACATTCCCCAGATCGGTTGCGGCTCCGCCACACTCTCCTGGGGGTCATCTCGCCCTTTCTCCGGCCTCCCTCGCTTCCCCCCCCCCCTCCTTTCTCATCACTCACCTTGGTGCACGACAGCAGCCTTACTTACAACAGCAATGTTGCCTTTGCGGCAGCCACGGTGCACCTGTATCTGTTATATGCAGATACTGTAGTTTGTTGTGTGTGCAGTGTTCAGCAGGATATCCAGTCACGACCCCGAAATTTCCAGGCAGCAACCAAACACAGCGGTGATACGTACAAGTATGATGTCTTATTCGTACGCCACAGCAGTACACAGTCGCAGTGCTACACATCAGCAGCCTTACGACAACAGTCTTGGCTTTGTGACCGTCACGATGATTTTGTGTTTGTGGTGCTTGTAGTTGTGTATGCAGTGTTCAGCAAGCTATCCAATCACGGCCACAGTTTCGGGCAGAAGCAAACACTATGGATGACATCATACGTTTGCAAGCTATGTCAGCGTTCAGTGTAATAAATTGCCGTACCATGTGCTCGACGTTTATAGCCCGCGGGTTGGATCATGCTGTCGGTCCGGTTCGGCTCCGTCGATGGATAATTGACTCCTCATGACTACTTGTTGTTTCGCTCCCTTGCTCGGCAGGCCTAGCCCCCCCTCATCCAGCTCGGTCAATACTACAGGTAGCGTGCAAAAGCCAGCGGCAGCCAGTCAGCAGTTTGAGCGTAACATTCTTTGCGGGCTCAACGCAGATTGTCGCAAATCACGATCACTGGATCACTGCTGGATAATTGCATCACTTCTTCGTAATGCTGCTGCTTGAGATAAGAATACGTGCACAGCAAAAATGAAGATACTGCTGCGTGGCTGCTTGCCGCATGTACGAGTAGTTATGCTGGTGCCGTAGATATCCTACACACGTACTACTACCTCTATTGCTGGCACTGTGGAACTTACTATACGTACGTACGCCATATACTGGTATGCAACAACTGTTGTCGCGAGAATTTCGCGCAGCCGGTAATTCATAACTCTCACCAACTTGTGCGCGTTGGTGGATAGTGGACGGTAGTTATTGTTCGGCCATAAGACACAAGACAGGCACCAAAACGCAACTGGTGTGGTGTACGAGCATTGCTGTAATGCTTCTGGGGTCGAACTCGAGAGGAACGCAACTGTTGTGGTCTACAAGTACTGTTGTGGGTCGATCTCGAGAGGATTCAACATGCAAACAGACATCATGGAAACAAAACATTCGCATATTCGCGCCAAACCAGCAGGAAATGAAACGAAAATCAATGCAAGGCTACGGTAGCATCAGCAGCATCGATGGGGTGATGAACGGTATACGTACATGCACCTGTTGCAACCTTGTTCTCGACGCCTAATCCTCTGATCTAGCGTCGCTTTGAGCCTTTATGCAGACATGCGGGTGTTGACCACCTCGGTTTGGCAGCTGAGAGAAATGAAAACACTTCAACCCAGCCTGCGTACCGACTGAGTACAGTACGCGACAGTAGCTACTAATCTCCAATATTGGCCAAGAAAAGCGGATATTGTGATGCCAACCTTGAGCGCAGGCTCTTGAAAGCTGTAATATGGGATTCAGAGTGGTGATCTTGCTGAAAAAAAATGCTTAGCTGTAAACTTAAAATTATGTAGAAAGTCAGCCTGAAATCCTTGACTCAAATTATTAACACATGTCGCGTACGGTACTGCAGCTAATGCTGGTTCTGTCTCGCTCAGACGCAGGGTTCGCACGGCAGGAAACATACGAACGCCCAGCAGAGTACGAATAAAAAAAAAACCCAGTCACCCGTTCTCATCCGCGACAATGGGTGCACACGATCTCGGCGTGTCCTGGTGCCCGGTCCTATTTGAATGGGTCATGTGACCTGTGATCCGTGATCTCTCTGTGCTGATGCGACTAGCGATCAACTAACTGCTGTTTGCAGCGTTTTGAAGCTCTCTAGTTGGCTCTGATGTACTATGTTATCTCGCTACGATAACGTCGGAGATCACCGCCATCGGGCGTGGACACAAGTTACCAATCACTTTTGAAGGGGTGTACATGTTTAGGCACGGTCAAAACTAGAAACTCGCTTTCGTTGTTAACATCAACATTGATATGCGACATAGCGTTGATCACCTCCAGAGGAACGCCCCGCTCCCCGAAAGGGAGCCTTGTATGTAAATATATCAAACCGACTCTTTTTTTTGAATTCAGCATTTGTTTTGTCTGCCGGCCTGGTTTTTCTTCTCGTGCTCTCGACCGCGGGGCCACCAGTACATCCTGAATATGCCTATTGGTCTGTCACTAGGCATATTTATGCCTACTGTACAGGGTGTGTTGCACACCCACAGCAACTGCCACTGTTGAGATAGCGTCGTCCTGGGTGACATGGTACGGGGCGGAGTTTTCGGAGAAGTTGTTGAGCACGTACTGCGTCAACCCCGCGGGCAAATACTTCGGCATGTCGGCACGGTCTTGGGGGTTGGCACAGGGCTTGCAGCGTTGAACCGATACGCGCCGGCGAGCATTCGCTCCGGGCATATCTTAACGAAGATCGAAATACAGGAGCTTGGCCCCGAGAGGGGATCCGTCCGGGGTGTCCGCCGAGGAGCAGAGGCCAACTGCGAGGAATTTGTCGGGGTCCGTCCAGTTGAGTGAGAGTTCGCCTTGAGGACCTTGATGTCCGTGTTAGGCTTCGAGCCCTGGCGGACGGTGGTCGCCGTATTGTACACCAACGCCCAGCCGCCAACGGTGAATTTGGGGACTGGACGCAGTGCGTCGGAAAGTGCAGAGTTGCGGCGGTTTCTCCGAGCAACAGTGAAGGCGTGGTGTTCGCGAACGATATCGTACGCGTGCTTCTGACCTTCCGTCGCTAAATGGCAGCAAGCTAGGTGGTCGGGGGCCAAAATCTGGTGGCCGGCGACTCCAACACGCTTGAAAATCGTGAGGGGCAGCCGTGGCGGCCTACCCCAAAGGACTTTGTTGGAGCCAAACCCGTGGCGGCGCTGACGGTATGGTTGTACGTAAATTCGACATGTGGGAGCTGTTCATCCCAGTTGTTTTGGAGCTCGTTGACGACCATTGCCAGCCGGCCATTGTGTGGTTTACATGTTCCACCCCATCTTGGCCGTTTGGGTGCTAGGAGCTGGTGGCAATTTTCCGAATCCCGGGAACCTGATAAACGGCGTGCGAAAGCTTGGAGCAGAACTGGTGGCCATTGCTCGAGAGGATGCTGCGCGGGCATCCCTAGAGGGAAACATACCGGTTGATAAGAATATTGGCCGTGCCCTCAGCCGTGAACTTAGCCGCTGTGGCGGCGAACATGTCGGATTGGCGGCTGAAACACTCAGTGAATAGCAATATTTAGGTACTTCCTCGAGGCGTCACCCGGAGAGGGCCAAAATAGTCGACGCTGACGCCCTTCTGGCAAGAGCAATGTGATAGAGGGCCCCCGGACCGTCTGCCGCGACGTTTTCCGTCCTTGGCACTTGAAGCAGTTGCGTAACCACCACCGGGTGCAGATGCTCATACCAATCCACCAATACAAACGTTCGAGCATACGCAGCGTGCGCACGGTTCGCAGGTGACAGGAAGCTGTGGAATAGTAAGCTTGCATGACCCAGGGGCGCATGAGCAGTGGCACATAAATGCGAATTTTCTCATCGTTCAATAAGCAGGCCTAACGACCCACCGGGCGTTGCGTGCTCGGCGCAAAGGGGGGGGGGGGGGCGGCTGTTGAACGAGTAGAACGATGTCCTGTGTGATTGGCCTTTGTTAGCCAGCTCCTGAACCCCCGGAAAAGGAGGGCGCTGGTGGCAAGGGAAACACGACAAAAAGTCGGCGGGCAAGGCGTCCGGCCAGCCAAAAGCTATGTAGCGCATGGCAGCGTTGCACGCGGGCTCGGCGTGTTGTTCCTGAGCCCAGTCGACGTGCGAATACCTCGCCGCGGAATCGCCGAACTGAAATTCGGCAGCTGCACCGACGGCATCCAAGTCGGCCGTGGTGACCGGCGGTGCGTTAGTTGGCGGCGGAAGCCGTAAATGAGGAGTTCCCACGGGCTCAGCGCGGTCGCGGTCGTACGGGATGGGTACCGCCGGGAGCGACGAGGCGGCAGGAGCTGTAGGCATAAGGACGGATGCAGGCGGTCACCGCCATGGGATTCGCGGCGGAGTCACAGCACGCCGGACAGATGGTCTAGGGGCCCCGTCGGGCCCGAAGCCATAATCGGAAGGAGACGGCGCGGTGCTACAATGTCTACTCATCATCTGCTCGTGACATCGAGTTTGTATATATTCTCTACTGTTCTTAACGAAGGGAACGATTAAAAAAAAAAAGTTGTGGGGTTAATTGCCTGCGTCATTTACACGACGAAAAACATAAGTGAATCAACATAATACCACGAACTTTTGAAAAAATTGAAACGTTCAAGAATGACACCGGCGGGGGCTGCCGGCCTCAGCAAAGGTCGAGGAACAGACGGCATGGACAGTACACTCCAAACCGAACCCAGAACAGTGTTGTGGACCGTACAGGCAGGCATTCAGAAGAACAGAGCTGGGGGTTTCCTCGTTGAACCCTTTTGAATGTGCGACAGTGATGCTGCTTTGAATACGATGTCTACTCAACTGCATGTGACGACATTGAGCTTGCATGTATCTATCTACTAATATATATAAGGGAAAAAGGGTTCGGTTCTAAAATTAGATATTAAGTAATTTGCTTTCGTCATTTACACGATGAAAAAAAAAGGAGTGAATCAAACATAATACCTCGAACGTCGACAATAATAAGGGCAGGGGCTGCCGGGATCGGGAAGCGTCGAGGAATAGAAACCATAGAATGCACACTCTAAACCGAAGCCAAAACGGCGTTGTTGATCGTACAGACAGGACGGCCAGTGAGAAAAGAGCTGAGGGTTTTCTTTTAGAAACTAGAGGAATGTGCGATAACAGTACCTCTTGCAATACGATGTCTACTCATTTTCTTGCAATCACATTGCACTTGCACGTACCTCTCATTTATTAGTACAGGGAACGGGTTTGTTTTCAAAATGACATATCAAGTAAACTGCTTGCGTCATTGCGCCATCCATACGACGACAAACAATACGTGAACCAAAACAATAATGCAAATTTCAAAACCATGAAACGTTCAATGATGATGATACGCGTGGGGGCTGCCAGTGTCAGAGAGCGTGGAGAAACAGACGTCATGGAGAATACACTCGAAACCGAACCCAGAAAGGTGTCGTGGGCCGTAAAAGCAGGCCTTCCGGTTTGCCAGGAGCTGGGGGTTTCCTTCTAGGATCCAGTTTAATGTGTGGCAATGGTGCTGCTTTGCTACACGATGCCTACTGTCTGTTCGTGACCTTATTGAGCTCTTATATATCTCTACTATCTGGTAATCGACGACCTGGACTACCGGAGTAGCCATACCTTAGGATACTTTCTACAAGTCCGCCAAAACGCATTCTACGGGTCATTTAGACTGTTCTAGGAACACTGCTCGTGTCCTCACAGTAGTCACACCTTGCGATACTTCTGTAAGTCCACTAAAACGCATACTACGGGTTATTCAGTCTGTTCTACGAACTTTCTTCGGGTCCTCACGTAAGCCGTGCTGGCTTGTTATCTACTGAGACAAACTTCCGAGCTTCGGGGTTACTCTTAAGGGTATGCAGGGCTATCATTCTTGTTCACCAAGGAAAACTACAGCGCCTCAGGAATACTCTTAGGAGTATTCAGGGCTTCGGTACTTGTGGACTTTGGTCCTTCTAGAACACTGCTCAACCACTTCTATAGCCCGGTACTACATCATATCACAGCTGTGGGCGTTCCTAGCTATATGGTAATGGTCGATTGGTACTTCCCTTTTCCCCTCCGACTTGCTAACCATTTTACCGTTCTATGCCCTTAAGGTAGCTATTCCCGTGTCAGCCTCTCCTGCTTGTTTGCTCAGTATCGATTATCCCTACCCCCATCTGCCTCATCCCGCCCTCAAAGTATTCATTCGTTGTATTTATTACTGTACATATGTTCTTATCCCTTTCGCATTCTTCACTTGGGGGGGGGGGGGGGGGGGGGGGGGGGGGTTGTACGTATTATCACGCATGGCCGTAGTCGCATGACCGTAGACCCTCGTATCCCTACAATGCCGGTACGGAACACGTCGGATTTTCACGGACCAGGCAGACATTGCATGCACGAAACACGAAGCACCGTGAGATGTTCGGCGAGTTGCATCAAGGGTGAGCTGCATCTTACTGAGAACCACTTTTGAGGCAGATTTTCTTGCATATGGATGACATCATCAATGAACTGATTTAATTTATGGTGTGGCCACTTCTAGAGACAGCAATGGGTGTACAGTGTAACTGCCTTGTGGGTGCCAGACACACACTACGTGATGCGATCATCCCCCTTGTGCGGAGTTAAAGTTCTCCCCGCCAAAAATGAACCAACTCGATCGCCAGCCGTGGTGACCCACCGTAGCTCATGCGGTGAGAGGCGTGTTCTACAGCGTCGTCGCCAACCGGCGCCAACCCAACCTATATATACACCAGGAATGTGATACAAGCGCGAAGCGCCGTGAGGTGTTGGGCGAGTCGCATGGAGCGTGAGCTGCGTTGCGCTGGGAAATTAGGCCAGGGGAGGCGACCTCAGGAAGAATGGAGGTACACACCGCATAGAGAGTACACTCCGAACCGAACCTAGTAAGGAGCTGTGATGTTACCTTTTGATTTTCCTGTCTGAAGCGCCCATGTGCTTCAAAACGACTAATATCCAAGGCACGAAACGCCGTATTAATACTGGGTACTGTAATAATGGTGGAGTTGTGTCGGTCGCAATTTTGACCAAAACGTTTGAAGTTTTATTTCTGGAATTTTTTGGTCAATGCAGAATAGACTACTGAAGTCATGAAAACAAATATGAAAATAGTACAACACGTTCTTCTTCCCCGAACGTGATCAGTGCCGGAGGTTCATATTTTATTCATAAGTTAACGCATGTTTCGGGTGGTTTTTGCGTAAAGAGCATGTATGTGCTCGCTTATGGTGTCGTTTTTGTCCGATGCTAAACATCGAATGAGACCGGAAAGGTACATCTATACAGAAAGAACAACGCACTACTGGCCGTGCAATGATCTGTGAGTTGTTGTTCTTGTGGGTGTATACGTCAAACCATGTTGTCCTCTTCAATTTCATTTTTGCTTTTTTCGTGTACACATCGTTTTTTTCCGATTTTTTCGAGTTTTGTTCCAACTTCGTGTTTTGTTTTCGTTCCGTTTTTTTTTTTTGCTTTGTTGTTGTCGTTTTTCATTGTGTGCTTTGATTCTCGGTTTGATTTAGATTGTTGTTCAACTGTGGTGTCAAATACTACAACCGTAAAAATAATTTCGCAACCTGAGCACATTGTGACCCGTACATTGGACAATCCGCGGACGTTGTGAACGTTTACGTTGGCCAATGACCGACCTTGAGATTTGTGGCTCAAGGAGTTTTTTTCTCAGGTCAACTATTAATAGAGTACGCTCTCAAAGTACCCCGGTAGCCACCTGTGTTATGTTATGTTATTAATATGGTGTTACTGGTAACACAATGTTACGATAATGCTGGCATGGGAACTCCTGAGGGTAACACCATGTTAGTGTGTTATGTCTAACGCTTCATGGACCGTAATATTAAGTTATTATGTTAGTAAATATGCGGATATCGATCTGGGCATGCTAGAGTGATAACGCACGTGTATGGTCAAAGCCTAACATTACAGTGCTAGTTCAAGGATGGAACACGGCATACCATAATGTTACAGTACCAGAGCTGGACGTGATCGAGGAGAAACATTACGCTAGGCATGTGTACGTTCGCGGGTTTGCAGTTAACACCGTGTTAACGCGTTACCGTGATTGCTCCTCCATTGCTAACAATACGCTAATACGTTGCCACGTCCCTCTCTCCGGCCCCATAACGTAGATAAGTGTTATACATCCGAGTGTTATGGTATCCCTCTCCCCTGGGACGCTTTATGATTTATAGCAGCCATCCCCTCATCATACCTGACAGGCGTTATCGCCTGCCTGATTGATGAATGTCTCACCCTTTCGTTTTAAAAGATATCCGGCGAGGCAAGCAGCAATCAATACAAGAGTATAGAACTTCCAACATCGTCAAGCATCTTGTGTGGGGGACCAACGCAGAGTCAGAGGCACACCTGTTAGCAGTAGTCGGCCGCTAGGTATATACTGCCTTTACATTCAACACTAGCGTCGTCGACTACTGTGTAGACGCTTTTGGCACCTGCTCGATATCTTTTTTTTTTTTTAATCCTCCGGCGGATCGGTAAAAATAAAGCTTAAGCTCACCACACTTCCACACGTTCCAATTTCGTGTCGTGTGTCAATTTCGTTTTTGTTTTTCCGGCGATTCGCTCTTGTAGCCTACTTTTTCGGCTTTTTGCTGTATATTTCATGTTCTTCTTTTTTTGATGATAGCGTTAGAGCGTATGATACCCGCCGCTTCCCCAGCGCGTTGCGCGGTGAGACTTGTACAACAGCCGCTATAGGCTTTTGTGATATTGACCCGTTCGGCGTAGAGGACTTATCATGCTCTCCTGGTCCGCCTGGTTATTCGCTCGTTGGTGAAACGAGCTTTTGTGTCACTGCTGCTGTGTTTGGTAATGCCACAGCCCCTCTGTCATTGCTTGCAGCATGTGGATCCTCATTCGTTTCACCATGCTTGCCGCTGGCTCGATTCTGCAGCCCACTGAAAACTCGGACACAGCGATAAGCTTGCTGGCCCCATAACGTCACTCCAGGCAGCCGGTTCCGAACTGGGCGCCGCAGGATAGGCGGTCGTGCTTTTCTCGGTCGTATGATAAGTGTTTTCGTGATCGGCTCGGCCTCCATTGTCAATTCCGTGCTCGGTATGCAGCGCCCTCTGTTTCTAGCACGAACAGAGATAATTCGCTGAGTGCAAGTGCTTATGTTAGTGAGGTGAAGCACAAGAGCGTTCGGCCCTCGTATTCACCCCTCCCTCTGCTATTGGCACCCGATCCCAGCACTGTCGTTGCAGTCTCGCCCTTCGGGCGCCTGCCTGTCGCCTAAATCGTCTCATAAGGACGATTCCGTTCGTTCTGACACTGGTGCACGACATACTATCATTTATTTTCCCGCGCGATAGGTACGAAGTGTGCGACCCGAGGCTCGTGTTTCGGCACAAGCTACGTGACTTCACTATTGCCGAGTAGGATGATATTTCGGTTGAGCCCAGCGGTGTAGGTTTTTCTGCTCTGTATGTCCAGCAAGATCCCGATGTGCCACCATACAGCAGCGATTATTTTCATGCCACAGCCGACAGCGATATGTCTAGCAGAAAAGCGTTTTGTTGTGAACGAGGAGGAACGTGACTTCGCTGTCCTTCGTGGGATGATATTTCGGTTGAGCCCAGCAGCGCAGTTTTTCCTACACCATACGTCCAGGAAGCCACCGATGTGCCGTCATACAGCGGTGAATTGTTTCATGCCACAGATATCACCGCTTGGAATACGATGTTCTCTTCGTTTTTGCATTGTCTCTCCCTTTGTTTTCCTTTCCCCGCCCCGCCGTCCGTATGCCTGTATGTTCCTGTCGTTCGTGTTGCTTCGTCCGCGCGACAGCTATATCTTCTTCCTGAGTAAGTATGCTTTCCGTCCAGCAGCCTTTTAGATCTCCGTGCGTCATTTGTATTTTGTTTTATTGCGGATTTTTTTTTAATGTCTTTTTGTTCTTATTTTCTAGTCTTGCTTGTGTTGCTGTGTTCTCGTACCCGGTACGCTGGCACTTCACTTTCTTGACACTTGAATTTGCGGTTATTGTCTTGTTGTTTTGGTCTTCCTCTGTCTCACCGTCTGTGACCACAGAATCAGTATCTCTCTAGGACAAGGAATCAGGACGGACGTTGGGTGTACGGATGAAGCTGGGTAGAAAGGGCGATGTAATGTGAAGACAACGGCAACAGACTACAATGAAAAGCTTGGACAGCAGTAGAGCTATCAGCTATTATTCCTATACCACCGTCCAGTGATTTCAACGTTGCACTGAGCACTGACTTTTTTGTCGCGCGAGCGTATGAACCTTTCTGGTTCTTCGTTTGTACCTGTCGCCTGGCCAGGGCCTTACGTGCTGATGGCTGAAGACAGCGGGAATGTTCGATTCGATGTAGTTTGATGTTGATCAATTATCGCGTTTTCACCTTTTGCCAGCGCCCAGCGAGCACGGTATTTTTACGCCTTGATGTACGTGCATCATATTGCCCTGCGTCATACCCGTGGCGTTTTTTTTAGGTTTTTGGTATGCGCATCTCTGTACGACTGGGAGCACGATGATGTTTGGAGCTCCAGTCTGCCGACCATTTCATTTCCACCCATACAAGTGCCCTCGTTATCCATTACGATGGTAGGTTTTGCAATTCACGTTGGTTCCAATTTGAGCTCGATGATTTTTCACGGGTTGGCTGGTTGTTGTCACCTGCACGTATTTCCCCGTCCTAAGCCGCGGGGCCGGCCCCTTCGGCTGTCTTTCCAATATCAGTATTCACGACCTCAGTACTTATGAGCGAATTCCCTCAGTTAGGATATCCACCTTCGATCCGCCAACAACTGCTTGGGCACTTGAATCTACCTCGCCCATCAGGATTTGGGGATTTCCTTCTTCGGCCATCAATTGCTTGCAATTTGAATTTGCCCCGCCCGACAGAGCTTGGTGATTCTCTTCTGCGGCCACCCATTGCTTACGATTTGAATAAACGCTCTCTAGTAGGGCACGGGATTTCCTTTCTGCGGCGGAATCCATCACTTTTCGCATTTTTCGAGAGAGACATCGATTCACCACCTATTACTCGCGAACTGACATTGCGTCCTCTCGCAGGGTGCGATGATTATTGTTTGCGGATATTTTCGGTCATTTGTTCTGCACACTGAATATTGTTCGCCTCATTCGGACTTTCTCGTGGAGTGTCCTGTATAGTTTTCGGACACCAAGTATTTTTCTACTGAGCTCCGGACACGTTTTTTGTGTGCAACGTGAATAGACAACCAGCTCGCCAACGGTCTTCCCAGCCTCCATCAACACGGTGACGCAGCTGACGCTCAAGGAGGTTAATAGACAACCAGCTCGCTGACGGTCTTCACAGCTTCAGCAAGGCGCCCCCGAGCACCTTCCTTCTGCGCTCAAGCGCCAGATATTCTCTACGATTCCGCATCCTACACCAACCCCAACGGGCGCAAGTCAGAGACTTTCTGCACTAACTACCCAACGACCGGGCATTTGAGCTTCCCCGGCGCAGGCGTTGCCCCTTTACCGCGAGTACTAGGTATGCGTACCGTCCCTGGTCTCCGCGAAGACGGTCTCCTGGTCGAGACCATAGGTTCGATATGCTATTCACCGCCGGCAGCAGGTATGCGTATCACCCCTGGTCCCCACGAAGACGGTCCCCTAGTTGAGACCGTAGGTTCTACATGTTTTTCACCATCGGCACCAGGTATGCGTACCTCCCCTGGTCGCCGTGGAAATGATCCCTTAATTGGGGCCGTAGGTTCTACATGTTTTTCATCGCCGGCAGCAGGTATGTGTACCGCCCCTGGTTCCCGTGAAGACGGTCCCCAAATCGAGACCGTAGGTACTACATATGTTTCATCACCGGCAGCAGGTACGCGTACCACCCCTGGTCCCCGTGAAGACGGTCGTTTTGCTGTCGCCGTGGGCTCTTCACCACCGGTGCCAGTTATGCTTGCCGCTCCTGGTCCTCATGAAGACGGCCACATGGCTGCCGCCCTAGCCTCTGCGGCCCGAGCATCTGGAGTGCAACACACTTCTGGTCCTCGTGTGTGAACGGCACTAGTCGTAATTTTCCGTGAGCGTCTTCCCCGACCTCATATTTTGACGCGCCCAACATGATGAGGAGTGACGCCCAGGGTGTGAATGTTGCCTTGAAGCGCGGGTACGGGAGCACAGGGCCCTCGAGATCAACACGGGCGCTCTGCTCGAGCTCATCACGCAAGAGCGGTCGGAATCCCCGGCTGCACACTATTGACGGTCGGAGTGTTGTCAGCTCCTGCTTTCATCGTGACCACAGTTTAGTGAGAGGGTTTCTTCGGACTGCGGAGGCCACCGAGCCGGTGGAGAATAGGTGCTCCCCGCCCGGCGACACGTGCCCCCCACAGGGCCTAACTACCGCTTCGCCCTTGGCCCTAAACTGCGCCTCTCCGTACCCAGACGAGTCGCGACGACGTGATCTGAGACCACATACCCTGCGTGTCGCCGGGCAGTACTGACAATGTCAATTGCTGTGGACCCATTATAATTGCCTCTCGCCTACATGGCGAATGTCTAGCCCATCCAGGTAAGGTGTACCGATCGGGGCCCCCTGCCCTTCCCCGAAATGTCTCTGAAACCGCAGGCACACCCCGTCCAGGAAAGTGCGCCTTCGCCCCGGCTCCGATGACGAGGCCTTGCAAGAAGCAGGCGGGGACCCGCCTTTCAGAGAGAGAGAGAGGGGGGGGGGGGGGAGAGAGAGAGAGAGAGAGAGACCCCCAACTGCTTTTCCGGGGATATGTATGACACCCCCTCCGTTTCTCCTCGCGCGATGATGGATGCCGCTTCGTTCGACCCTACCCAAGAATACTGCACGCGCGACATAGTGTTCTTCTGGCAGCCGCCTTTTTACTTTTCGCAATGGACGCGTTACCATATTACGGTTGAAGGCACCTCGAAGCCCCCAACCGGTTTTGTCTCCTACTCCCTGCTCCCCTTCAATATATCGGTTCCCTCTAACAGCTCTTCTGTCACGTCTCGGCCCTACCGCATCAATACCCCGACCGCAAAGCAAGTGGATGCGAGTTGGACAAATTCATCGCAGTCGGCATCATCCAACCCTCCATATCTCCACTGGTGAGCCCAGTGGTGATCATCTCGAAGACATCCGGTGGCATCCGCATCACGGTGAAATACAAAAGGCTGTATAAGCTGAGCATCATTGGCAAGCTCTTCGTCCCTCGCGTCGACGAGGGTTTTGACAAACATGGCGCCGGTAAAGTATTCTCACTCTTCAATCTATTTCTATCGGATAACACTGCACAAGGACACGGTTCCTCTCACAGAATTCTGCACACCCACGCGCCTCTTCGAGAGGCTGGTTATTCCCCAAAGAATCAGCGCTGCTCCAGGGTGGTTCATCCAAGTCATCAACGAGCTCATCAACGGCCTCAATCGCGTCGCTGTCTACCTCGACGACGTCATCGTCTCCGACGCCTTCACGTCGTCAGTACCAAGGAAATTTTCTTGCGGTTGCGAAACACAATCTCAAGCTTTCTCCTTCGACGGCTACCATCGCTGCCACGGATGCCAATTTCCTCGGTCACACCGCCCCTCCCGCCGGCGTCATGCTGAACGCACAAAAAAGTGGAAAAACTGATGAAAATGTCCATGCCGAACAACCTAAAACAGCTACGCCCCCTTTTGGGCACACTTTCCTATTTCAAGAATTTCCTGCGCGATACAAACGCGTACAGCCCATCACCTTCCTTTTGAAACAAGGCGTCAATTTCGTCTTTACTCCAGCAATGGAAGCCATCGTGCGTGAACGTTTGGCCCAGTTCACATCGCCCCCGGTCTTTGTCTACCCCAACTGGGACGCCGTCACCGACAGCTCCCGCCTTTTCCTCCTCGACTGCGATGCCAGTGTCAACGATTTCGGCACCACCCTCGAAACAGAACAGGACGACCACACCGTTCGCCCCATCGTGTTCATCAGCCGCACTACCAGAGAGTCTGAACGTCTCTGGTTCCGCTCGATCTGAGAGTGGGCAGCATCGTCTGAAGCATCAAGCGCCTTTGCGGCTACCTTTGGGATACGAAATTCCGATCTTTTTCGGACCAAAAGGCGCTCAAGGGCCTCGACGAGACCACATACCACAACCCACGAGTACAGTGGTGGCTGGAATTCCTCGCTGTTTACATTTTCACCCTGGAGTATCGCAAAAGAAAGTGCCAACGGGAACACGGACTTCATCTCCCGCCTGCTCTTACCTGCGACGGAGCGCGACCACGACGCCCCCAGCGGGCTCACTCCGTCCGGCAAACAACGCGCCTTCCTTATCCGTTCTTGTGACCCACTGCTTGGTGGACCCTTCACCGTGCGTGTCTGCTTGGGTGGGCTGGCGCCCGCCGACCTAAACCCAGGCTTGGGTGGGCTCCCGCTCTCCCCACACGATTTCCGCGATTTTTGTCAACGCGCACCCCGAATGAAGGTTGACGACCTTGATGCTCATCTGTAGAATTCGTTGCCCGTGCTCGTCTTTACGTCGCTTCGCGAGGTCCCAACTGGGCACTGAGGCGTTCTACAATAGAGGCTCACCCTAAATTTTCTGAGGCTCCTCGCTTGACCTTAAGGAGCTCCATACCTCGCCCGAACACTGGCTCCAGCAAAAACCAGATTGCATCCCGATGGATAATTCCATGGCCCGAGTACACCAAAAACGTCAATGTTCGAAACAAGAATGGCATTCCGACGATTTTGGGTCAATGAACCCCGTCTTTCAGAAAACATTATGGCGGAAATGAGCTACCTCTATCGTAGAACGCGTCCTCTTCCTGCCAATACATGTGCCAGCGAATCTCTCGCCCCCTCTGTGATCGCAGCCTATGTTGCACCTCTTCCAGCTTCAGCCGAAGGCATGGACCTCGACCAACGCGCCACTTCCTCCGAGCCTTCCCCACCACCAACCGACGGCAGCGCACCAAACTCTAGGTCGGTGGCGGTCCCCTGTCGTCTTTGACAAAGCAGCGTCAGAAACCCTCCCTCCTATTCTCCCTACCCATCGCGAGTCATCCGAGCACCCAGATGTTTCAGGTCCTCAGACGCCCTCTTCTGTGTCTCATACAGCCTTGCGTATCGCTCGGACCAACCGCAAGCAAGTCCAGGTGGTTCCCGCGACTCCACCTCTGCCACCTTCACCTTCACACGGCTCTTCTGCGCCTTTCCCCATCAGGGCTCATTTTGTCTCGGGCCCGTCGACGCCAAGCTGCCGCTGCTGGTAAGCCTACGGCCGCCGCGAACTATGGTTTAGCTCAATCGTATCCTACCCCACCTACCGTCCCACCACCAGTCCCCACGGCGCGAAAGCTTCGCCCGCCTCTGACCGCATCGCCTTTAAAGGTTTCTCCCCCGGTCCTCCGTCGACCCTATTCCGACTGTGCTAATTCGCCCCACCACCGATGTGGTGACACCCGCTTTGCCCTTGCTTGGTACACTCCTTCCAGACGTTTCTCGGCGTGTAGGCATGAAAGTGGCTCTCCCCAAGAAACCGTCACCGGCAGAAATCGAGTTTGTCTGTCAAGAGATGATCGCACGCCGATGAGGCGCGTGAACAACGCACTGAACCGGTCTGTGACGCAGCCATTCGGCATCTTCTTCTTGGCGGTCCCTCAGTCTTCCCCGACGATTTTCTCCTCCACCTGGTGCCTCACAAACTTTCCCCGTTGTCCGAAGTGCGTGGTTTAGCCTATAAAGAACGCCTTTACACAGGTTACGACGGAATAGTCTTCCTTGTGCGGAAATTAACCCTCCCCGCTCCGGTCTGTCCAGATACGCCTGGTGGACGTGCCACCCGCCTCTTGGACGACGAACCTGCGCAAATCTATGTCCCGCTGCTTATGCGTATGCGGATGGACACCCCGCCATGCTAACGACTCCTGCTATCTCGGCGTCGCTCGAACGCTCTCTATGCTCGAACGATTTTATTGGTGGATTGGCATGGTCATCTGCACGCGGTAGTGGCTTCGTCGTTGTCTAAACTTCCAGGCACGAACGGTTTCCAGACAGACGGTACGGTTGTCCATTATCTCCCTCCCCTTGCGTCTAGCCCTTGTGTCTGGGTGAGCGTCGACAACTTCGGCCCCCTCCCCGTCACGTCTAGGGGCAACTGCTCACAGTCTTCGCTTCATGAATAGGTTCAGCCGGCGCATAGACAAGTACGCCGTCTCGGCTGCGGAATTCACGGCTGAAGGAAACGTCGAAATTTTACAGTAAGAACGTACTTCCTTGGCGGTGTCTGGTCAGCCTCCTCTCTGACAATGGACTGTACGTCTGCTCCAAGCTGTCACATGCCGAGTGCAACATCATGGGCATGCGAAAATCACCACAAGCGCCTATCATCCCAACGGCAGCGATGGAGTCGGGCGCGTCAATCACACCGTGACTCAGATGCTAGCGATGGTCTGCAACGAACGACAAGACTACTAGGACATCCATTTGCCGCACGTAGAATTATCTCGTACAACAATTCCGTCAGCACCGCCACCGGGTTGGCCCCCAATGAGGGGCACATGAACCGCCTCCCTCGCCTTTCCCTCACCACCTTCAAACAACACGATGCCGAGGCCACCAAAGCCTCGCCCGCGACTAACTAGAATACTGCGACCTCGCCGCCGACCCCCAACGGCATGCGCATGCGCTGATGCGTGAACAACATTACGGTCTCTCGCGTAGAGCGCCGTAACTCAGCGCTTTCAGACGCATTCAAGAACCGTCCCGCCTACACCATCAGTGATTAGGTATGGATTTACAACACCGCTGCCACCATTCACCAGGGCCTCAAATTTGGCATAGGCACCAAAGTTCTCGAGGCGAAGCCATGGTTCAGCTGGGTGGGTCCTTTCAAGTAGGTATCGGCCCCGCGCCCTCCAAATCTTCGCCGAACGGCTTCTCTTTGGCCACCAAAATGCTATACTTGGACCTCGCAAACTACATGAAGCAACCCACAAGACACGACCGACCTCTCTCGATACCTTCCCGCTGTACTAACGCAACACGTGCTCAACAACTACGCCACCAAATCCCCACCCCTCTGTGTCACTGCCGATGACGTCTTCGTGCCTGTTGAGCGTTTGGAGGTGAACAAGATATCCAGCTACCTGTCCGTTCTAGGCCGGGGTGGAGTCATCGCCGTTCGGTACGAAATACGCTGGAAAGGTCTCCTGCGACCGTCTTGGGAACACGAACCAAACCTCATTCACTCTCGCCAACACATCCTCAATTACTGGGCCGGCGTGCCCTGCAATTTCGGCAAGAGAACAAGGCACACCATCGTATGCACGAGGTTGCCGTTCAACGCGAGCTCGCCCGTGACAAGGGCCGTTTTCTGTCTCCTAAATACAGTCACGTCGACCAGCAAAAATGGACTCACCGGCGGCACCATCCGGCCTATCGGCGCCTACGTCTGGTACGGGTTGAGAGCATCTTTGTTTAGGAGGAAAAAAATCCGCGCACACTTCATTCCCTAGACAGTACGTAGTTCGCTCCTGGGACGACCCCATATCGATCAAGCTCGCGCTATATTCCGTTCGGTACATTCTGGTCCTTCGAGCTGTTCACGGATCGTGGTGTCTGCAAGTGCGCCAAGGAAGCTTCCTCGTGCATGATATTGTGCGCGACGTCGACGAATCCCGCGGAGCAGAATTACCTGGCTCTGCCGACTTGAAACACGTCCCCGTGGGCTATTTCAGTTTTCGCATGAGTGTCTTCGGTAGTCGCCGGGGCTGGGGTTGATGTCGTGTCACTGTATTGTGGCGTCTTTGATTTGTTATGCTGTAGATGTACTGTATGTTTGACGTTGCACGAATTATCCAGGCGCTTCCTTGCTTTCACGGCAATCGGATGTTGGGTCATTGCGCCGATTGGGCCTACGGCTGGGTTGACGTTCGCCTCCTTGCCATACAGTCACGCGTCTCTTGCGTTCCATATCTACTATTGTTTTCGCCCCCTTTCCGAGAGCGGCGGAAGTGTTCGTTTGCTTCGTGAATCGTTCTTGCAACCTTTCCCGACGATTCTTTAGGACCAGCGTGACCAGTCGTACCAGTTTGTTATAGTTCTTTGCCTGTCTCTGGTTTCCATGGGCCGTGTTCGTGAGCCTTTCTATATGTATCTTGTGGTATGCCCTAGGTTTAGGTATGACCACATATGCTCTGTTCTTGCATTCCCCCTCTGCCTTCTTAGTATCCCCAGCCAGACCGAGGTACTAAATTTCATTCCACAGGGTCAGTTTGCATCCCGCCCTCTCCCGCGTGATAATTCATAGGCCTTGACGATGTTTGCTCTTTGTATGTTTTGTGTTTAGCGCGCTCAGTGTCGGCAAAGCGTGTGTTTTCCGTCCTTTTTCTGTGGGATCGAGTTTTCCTGTGGGTTCTTTCATGGCGTAGTTTCCTCTACTCCGACACTGTTGTCACTATTCGAGTGAGCTCTATGGCGCCAGCACATGTGCTGTTGCGTTACCCTCCGCTTGCGTGGTGCACATCTTCGAAGCACCCTGTGTCTTTGCAGTGGGTTGTGTAATAGGCGTTATAATATCTTCGTGTTTCGCTCTTACCCTGGCAGGTACGTTCAGTCAACTAATGGCACATCGCTCGACTAGCCTCAGCGTATGTCGCTCCTGGTTGCGCAAGCGACACAGGTTCCTCGAGTTGTGTTTCGCAATTTAGCGTCCGGGTAGTCCTAGTTTACTTCGCCTACTTTCGCGCACCCGTACGTTCGGAGTTTCTGTTTTCTGATTCGCAGTGTACACGTGTAATCGGCCTCAGCCTTACACGTTAGAGGTGTGGGAGTGGGAGTGAAGCGCCGCATGATCGATCCATTCTCCGAATTCTCCATATGGGTTTGGTTCCTGTCTGAGTACTCTACGAATCTGTATATACAGCCCTTCAAGGTGGGCTAGTGTTATGATGTCCCCTCTCCGCTGGTGCGGCATTGTGATTGGTAGCGAGCATCTCCTCGTCATACTTGGCAGGCGTTATCGCTTGTCTGACTGATGAATGTCTCGCCCCTTCGTTCAGAAGACATCCGACGAGGCAAGCAGCAATTCATACAAGACTCTAAAGCTTCCAAGATCGTCAAGCATCTAATATGAGTGGCCAGAGCAGAGGCAGAGGCACACCTGCTAGCCGTAGTCGGTCGCTAGGCCCATACTGCCTTTAAACTCAACAACATGGCCACTTTTTCGAAACGAGAGCTCCTACAGGTAGGTCAAAAACTTTGAATATACTCGACAAGCCCCGGGAAGGACAGCACAACAATTTGCTTATTGTTTCCGAAGGTTGAAACCAGGGACAAACATATGTACTCGTACGTCATTTTTTTCTCGGGGCGATTTGATTGTTGATTACTTTGTCCACATTGGGTAGATTAAATAAATCATGATTAGCTGCCTGTGCTACGTATGAAGAGTTCCACCTCCGTTCCACTTCCGATGGAAATTAGAATTCACGAAATACTTGGTCCAGAATTCACGAATACCTGGCCCAGCGAGCGACCGCTGTCCAGGTGCAATCCACGGGCCCTGTCTGTTCGCGTGCTCTATCAGTCTGCCAGCACCGTTCCGTGCGGTGTTCACTTGATAATCTCACAAGCTCGATCAAGCAAACAGTGCCCGCTGCTGCTGTCGAAGTGAGCTACCTACTACTGATAAGTACCCCGCCAAAGAATATGAACCATAACGCATAATTCTCTCTACAACAACAAACTGCAGATTACGGTTCTCGATCCCTAATATTTTTTTCGTTAGTTGGTTAAAATCAACAATTAAGTCCTCTATCATAATATCATGATTATCGTTTTTTAGAACCGTTTACTTCAGAGATTCAGGCGCTAGCTGCGTGCATGGGACCACCTAGTTCCGCTCGTACACGGAGCCCCCCCCCCCCCCCACGCTATCTCAAGCGTAGCGTACCGTACCATGCATTGGAAGTACGTGCAATAACAACAGTGCTGTACTAAACAGCAAGGTGCCGGAAGCATTCAGGCCTCATCAATGCCCTACTTGGCATATACATACCCCAATAATAGTATGTTTCGCCACCATTCGCGTACTTACGATACCACGAATGGGGTGCATGCTAGATTTCCTTACATCTTTAACCGCGTGGCAAGAAGTAGCTACATGACACCAGCGCGGTTACAGCGACACCAACTTGTTCTACCTGTCTGTAGTGTGTGCTTCATGCTTTCATGGAGACACAATACATACCCCAGCCTTTCCCCGCCCAGACGATTGCGTGTCTTAGAAGCGACAATTTCACGTACGAAGAAGCCGCTGATGGTATCCCCCTTTCGATTGCGCAGCAGGCACATTTGTTCACGGCCATGTCACTGAGCGCCTCATTTATCTTCAAAAATAATCAGATAAGCATGATTACGTTTAACAATCGACTAAATAACAAGAGTCATGATCATTAGCTGATAATTAGTCAACGATCAACGACCGCATATCACATAACGTGAACAGAGTTCATCACCGAAAAAAATCATAATCAATAAATAAATAAAGAATGGTCATGAACTTGTTGATGTAAATCAAACTCAATTCCATACTGCCACTTAACAAAAAATGTTATGTCACAGACATCAACTATATGCAAAGGGCTCGAGGATAGAGAGCACAATATACTTGGTATCGAAGGCTCACATGCTACAGCTCTAGAGTATTGCGGTATTGGACGGAAACACGAAGACAGATGTGAGCGAACAGTAACGTAAACGCTAGAAGACAATGAACTACTACTCGGCCTACCGTATAGATGTATAGATACCACATATTTGCATGAATGATAAGAAGCCAAACATCTTTGGGACTCTGTTATACTGCTTTTGAAACGCTGCTGCCAGTGGGGAGTTTCCAAATGTGCTGATCATGCCGAAGCTGTTGTGAACAGCTGCGGGCGCTATGTAATACTACTGGTGTCGCAACTCGGTATTTGCTTGGGTAATTTACACGTCTCTGACGTCTGCGAACAAACGTCTCATGTACGTATGAAAATAACTAATATTAATACTGTATCTACTACCTGGTACGGCGTACCTTCAGACGATAAAATCGGACCAACCGGTGCTGTCCGCCGGCACGAGAAATATCCGTGTGCATGAGACGTAGACCAGTGCACGGTAGCTTCTCTGCGCGGCTGGTGTGATTTCTTGGTTCAAGTGCTGCTGTAAGTCCATCGCTGCTGTTGCCGATGCCAACTATGTTGCTACGTGCTCCTGTGCTCGTGCACGGCGGCCGCCTCTGTGTAACTCTGCTGGTGGTGGTTTGCTGCACCCGCCACAGACTGTCGCTGTCGGCGGCCGTTGCTACTGCTCTCTGATTGCCACCTACTATTAATAGCACATACCACGGTATATATATATGGATGCTCTGTTTGCGCTGCGGGTGGTATACCAGGTACCTGGTGCATATTTGGTATCTGGTACCAGATACGTACTTGCAGCCGATTTACCGAGCAACCCCCCCCCGCAAGCAATTTTGCGTTCTACGTTGCAGACACGTCGATAGATCATTGCCGCAGGAACTGTTCACCACCAAGGCTCGGTCCGTCGATCATCCGACTCGCCAAGCTCTAATCCTAACCTCGCTGCTTTTACAGCGGCTCCCTCGGTTCGCTCACAGTCAGCTTGCTGACGGGGTGGATTGTTCTTGCTCGAATAGGGGTTGGTCTAGCTCCGATCTCGCCCGACGAGTACGGCGTCTGGGTGCGGCTCCGCGCCGTGCTTGGATAGGTGTCGACCTCGTCGATGGGCGAGACTCCGTATGAAATATCATCTTCTGTATTTTTCCTGTGCCTATGGTTGTCCGCGCAGAGTAGCTAGGCTTCGATGGAGTGATCGTCTTCTTATTGCAGTGTCTAAGTGGTTCGGGCCAATACAGGATTCACCTTTTTCTGCCAAAATGGATTCAGTAGATTGGCTCGCGCTACTACTATTACGGGGGATCATATTAAACAGGATCAAAGATTGCTAGTAAAAATGATAAATATATAGGATTTTGTGTGAACCGTAGGTCCCATATACTCTGGTCCCCCGTAATACAGTAAAATGCCTGCATCACGCATCCTTCCGAGTGCTGTGAACCTGATGGTAAAATAAAAAACCAACAACAATACGAGAGTAACTCGGAAAAAGCATTGATGAAATGAGGAATACGGGAAGGCCTCCACAATAAGCCTAGTAGCACAAGACCCACCTTTCACAGACGAACGACATAGATACCGGCGAGTCATGATGACAGAAATATTTTTGAGGAGATATTTTGGTTAAACGTTACATGTTATGGCGTCATCTTGGTGCCCAACGTCAATTGTCGAGCGGCGTTGGCCATGTCCAGCGACTCATCAAAGACAAGGGCGTGCCTCGTGTTGAAGCGACGGTCGCCGAGCAGTATGTACGGAGGGTCTCAACACTAGGCACGGAGGAAATATCTTCCCTAAAGCAACCAGACGCACAGACCATGGATGCTGCTGGCGCAGGCAAAGGGCCAACCAACACAGCGTCAGGAGTTGACATTCCTGCCTTCTGCAAACACTACAAGTATATTACGGCAGTAGTTCCATTACACAAATGTACGGCTACAGCAGCAGTCATGTCGATGCCAAAAATGACCAAAGTGCTTCACAGGCCGCCACGACAGGTAGTATGATTATTCAACTGCAACCTCTCGGCAACGATTAGGGATAGGGGGAGCCGATCGAATTCGTATGGTGTAACGCGAGCCACACGGGTAAGACTCCGCGCGTTCAGATGAAGGGGACAAGATACTGATTATCTGTCACTGCAGTAGCGCAGCCCTTTTACAGTTTGTGTGGGAACGTGAAGTTGTGCGATCAGGTATTATCTCATGGTCTGCAGCCGGATATTATGGCGTGCACGAATACGTTGTCAAATCAAAGCCGGGCGGTGGTAGAGAGGCTTTCCTTACATGAGCGACGGGGGAAAAAATCGCCGACGGAGAATATTGAGGGTGACCTGGAGACATGTGGCTGAATCGCATTCCGTGACAGACCACTCATGAACACCCTGAAACACATTGGCGCAGAGCTCAAAACATGATGAAGAAACGCTACTAAAATATAGGCATTACTCGAGCTTTTGAGCAAGTATCTGATGACGCAGTGGCAAAGGGCCTTACAGCCAAACCCTTACTGGAATCTATCGAGGAGAGTCCGGACCGACGAGTCTGTAGGTTATGGTATGTTGTGCACGGGAGATTAATATTATTAGACTGGCCATTATCAGCTCCTGGACTGGCCATTATCAGCTCCTGGGCAAAGGCGTTGCAGTGTCTCACAGCCTTGCTGCATGATCCGAGATCAACGAGATCAAACAAGCAACATGACGAGAAGACGTGATACCATGACTCAATAGTAAACTACTCTACATGCCTTGTAGATGACGGTAACAAATAACCGATCGGCAACTAGAATAGTGGGCCGACATGAATGAATTTCTTCTGTAGAGGGATGTAATATACAGCGCGGTAAACGTATTCTGATAAAACACTAGAAAATGTCTAGCACGCCCTCGTCTTGACAAACGGCTTCTTCGTGTTTTGCCATCGTAACTTGATCGAGACAATTTTAAGCATGTACCGCACGGGCAACAGCATCAATATCAGTGGCAGAGTGGTTGCTTTCGAAACCCACAAGTAGGCAAAGGTTGATCAACCGGTATCAGATTTTTAACGAAATTATTGAGTTCGTTCGTACATAGGAGTCTTCTCCCTGTCCCAGCGCGATCTGCGACGTAAAAAAGGCGGGCTCACGTGGCCACCTCCCTCTCCCACCCACGCCTGATTTTTACATGAATGATTTAAACTCCAACCTCAAGTAAGACTCTCACGCAACCGACTATGACGTAAATTACTCTACTGTATGTAGTATGTACCTGACCACGGCCACTTCAAATTGTACGCGAACGAACACCAGTTCTCTTTGCAAAAACACAAACGTACTACGATAAGGCCTCCCAATACAATGGCATGGAACTGAGGCAAGGTAGGATCAGCTGTCATCTATGTCATGCACCACTGCTGGTGATAACTCTATTCATTATTTAGCCAAAACCTGGCCTATCTACAGTACAGAGATGTTCACATACCGCTGGAGCCCTGTAATAAACATGAAAACAATATGACTGCAACAAAATAAACATGGAAAACAATATGACTGCACTGCTACACGCCAACGGTCGCAAGACACGCTACGGCTTAGTATGCAGGTATATCTCACGGTTACCTACACCTAAAGCGTTACGGTCGCAAGCAGAAAAACGGTGGAACCTCACAGTGTCTCGATCCTGGGGAAAATCCTGTCGCTCCTCGACAAAACGGCTATCAATCAACAACGTTTAAGTAAGCACATCGATGGGTTCCCGTAAGGGTCTCTTTCCGCTCTCGTGCAGCTCTGTTGGCGGAAAACACGGACTGCTCGTTAGCGACTTCTCTCAAACGCCTCGATCGGAAGCAACTTTGACGCAACCCCCACGGTCAGTCCAACTGCTCTTGGCATGCCGTAAATTCCAACGACTTCGTACAACTCTCATAATCAGTTCAACTACGCCTGGAATGACATTTCTCCTCACATTCACTCTACTGTGGCAGCAGCTGTTTCGCACAACCCTTACTACAATAGAATCAGCCCAAGGCATGCACGACATGCCGTTACTCCTCCCGTCAACCATACCGGCAACAAATTCGCACAAGTGCTAAGAGTCCGTCAAACTACGCTACGCTCGACATGCCGCTATCCTCCCTAAATGACTCTACTAGAAGAAGCAACCGAACGTAATTATCACATTCAGTCTAACTGAGCTTGACTTGACATGCACCCTATAGTTTGTGATACAACGTTTTTTCCGAGTATGACCCCACACGAGCACCACGGCGTGTATGGAGGGACGGGTGGTATGGGTCGTATTGGAGCCGGGTGCCGGCGGTTATCGGTGCAAATTGTTCCCTACAGGAGACCTCTTCTACACACCTTCGGCTCAGCCTACAACGCGCCAGCACATCTCTAAACGTCGACGTCAAGCAGCACGGACAACAGACAGATATCCCTACAATGGGTAGTGCGACGTGTGCAGGGATCTCCGCTTTCTGAAAAACAAGATATTTACTAGAACAACAGCATCGAGACAGTAGGACCGCCTAGACCCGCCGCCTAAGAAAATCCGCAAGTGTGCACACTCGAAAGCGGTCAAGCCACCAAGTGGCATTAGGTTTGCTTGCCTTGTTGTCTTGGAGTAGTATCAATTTTTCTCCTTTCGCTCCTGTTGTGGATATCTACCAATATTTGCCGAAACATGATGCATATTTGTATACTAAGAGAAGACATTTATATGTCGGAACAAGCGGTACAGCGTCGGTTATGCACGCCGCGTATAGGACGAAACCATATTGACAGACTCTCTTGCACCATAATTAAGGGACCACACGCACAACGGGTTTGCAAAGTAGGATACCCCATGCCATCTTCTACCAGTAATACAGTAGATATACTCAGAAGAAGGAACACACGCCAGATTCAACAGCAAGAAGAGGCGGGGTATGGCCAGAGAGCCGTCGATCGTTGTACCCGGAGCAAGGTGCGAACGAAGGAAGCGGAGTGAACGTCACGAGCTCCATGACAGACCTGGCGGTTGGTGCGGAGCGACAAGGGGCGGCAAGGGCAAAGTACGAGACGTTAAAACTGAGGACAGGAGTTCACATGACTACAGAGGTTGTAGAGCTCAATCTATGGTTTACTAGTGCAAACGGCTGCATAGGTTTATATGCCACTATATAACTATATATATGTTAATGTTCAATGTTGTCAATGTTGCCAATGTTGACCTGAGCAGAAGTAGCATGAAAACACGGCAGTCTACAATGCCTACGAGCATGAGACAACTCTCTGTAATGGCATAACCTACTGAGCTATAGGGGTAAAATATCGATCAATTACCCAGCCCAAGGTAATCCTTATAACATTCTTCCCCCCTCTGAACGGCGGGATCTTTTGGGCGTCAGAACCGTATGTATACGTCTGTAAGCTGACCTACCCGCTTTGTTTCATTACCTGGGGAACCAGGGAGATGTGCTTTTTTTTCTATTATTTTTATTTTTTTTCAAGACGCGCAAGCGTTCCTGTAAGAGAAACGTTCGAAGTGAGGTTCGAACCCGTGTCCTGCCGACGACGTCAAAAGTGAAGGTATTGCCTACTGAGTTATAGGGGTAAAAGATCGATCGATTACCCAGCCCAGGGTAATCCTTATAACATCTCGTAGTACTGGTAGTGCAGTAGTAGTCGAGGCAGCGTTGTCTAGAAGTTGTTCGATAAACATGACAAATAATTCATACCTCGGACAGATCACGATCTAGACCCTCTAGTTGCCCAACTGCCTTTGTGAGGGGTTGTGCGGGATCTGCATAGTACAGACTCAACCCAGGAAACATGTGCTAGATCATCCAGGTTATGCGAATCCAGCCCGGCGACATGAGCTAGATGATACAGAGCAGGGATGTTTCTGCTCGGAAATATCTAGATTATCAAGCGAGAATCGATTGTTCTTCCGCGGTGCGAAACAAATACTAGTCGAACAGTTGTTCGCTCCGTAGAAAAACGCAAGCGACTCGTGCAGAGAGAAACGGTCGAGCCACCTATCTACTGAATACTTCGCAAATACCTGGTATACAGAAACCTTACAATAACGACGACCCGTGGACAACATACAGCAAACAGTGTGGTCGTGGGGAACACATACGGCTCCTGCGCAACGACAACAGCGTGGCACAACATACCGTATAATGAAACTACCATGTACTGTGTGATGAATTGCCCTTGCGGGTACCTATACAGTAAGCCGTAAGCAGTGGCAGATAGACCCGATTCAACCATCATCAACCGGTCGCCCCGGTGGTCTAGTAGTTAGCCTCGACTGGCGTTGATGTCGAGGATTCTCCGAATTGAGTTTTATTCGTCAAAAGACGCCAACCGCCTAGAGCACCTAGTGCGGGTAAGTACTACTCGCCGCGAGTTGACGAGGGAAGAGAGTACTTAACCCTTCTCGCGATTAAAATGCAAGGCACATCCCATGGTGTTATGTCGGGGGGGGGAGAGAGAGAAAGCCTGATACGTGACGCTGAATCTTAGATACGATTACTAACGTACTGTCTGTGGGAGGAAAAGAGAAAATAAGAGCGAAAATAGTAAATGCGATTGGAAACAATTTTACGTCTGTCGTTCAGCATGCTTCATGAAAACAACAAAAAACATTACGTACAGTTAGTAGTTTCAGTTCTAATACTCACGCAACAATGCCGTGTCGGTATCGAGTCGGATACTCCACGCGCGTTGCCACCTACAACTTGTGGCACAGTGAGTACATACAACG
The DNA here is from genome assembly GCA_031763025.1 of Macrocystis pyrifera. Lineage (NCBI taxonomy): Eukaryota > Phaeophyceae > Laminariales > Laminariaceae > Macrocystis > Macrocystis pyrifera. The sequence goes on from JASSKH010000013.1 coordinate 2,676,635, forward strand.
TGTACTCAGTCACTGTTGCGTGTACCTGGTATTTAAAAAACTAAAAACAAACAAACCAGCTGTGAGATGGAGGAATTCCGTCGAAACTCATCTTCACAAGCAGCGTGTGATACAAACACTAAGATCGAAGCGTGCTGCGGGCTGTATGGACTTCGTGAAAGATGTTGGGTAGGTCGGTACATATATGCTGTATATACCATTACCGTATCACATTTTGCTGCATATAGCCCATTATAAAGTCGGATTTAGTCGATCACTCAAACTCACCGACCTCTAGTCTCGAAGGCTCACGTTGCACCGATTCACAAGGAGACTTTTGTTTTCTTCGACTCTCCGAACATAGTCGTCGTCTTCACCACCTGCTCGCCATAAAAGGGACCTTCCGAAGCGGTGAAGAAATTGTCCTGGGTCATCTTGGCCTTCTTGCCGTTCACCCACAGCTGCGTCACGGGCGACTTGGTCTCGCGGGCCTGAATTTTCCAGTACCACTCATTGCTTCCCTCAAAGATAAAAGAAGGGTTACCGCCGGAGGGACACTTTACGAACTTCCACTCGATGTCCCAACGCCCGTCACCGTTCTTCGCAAAATCGAGATCACCCTTCGAGCACTCCTCACAGCTGTCGCTGACAAAACCCTTGAACTTTCCCTTGATGGGGTTCTTCCCTGCACCCTTCCCAGTGCCGGTACCCTCGATGCAGGCCCCGCATATGGCGGAGTTGTCGTACATGCCGTACAGCGATACCGCCATCGGAATCATGCCGTCGTACATGGAGGGGATGGGATGCTCGATGGCGCAGTTGCCTTCACCGGGCGAGACGTTGCCGTAGTAGGTGCCGTCCCCCTTGAACTTGCTGCCGAACGGGTAAGGCGATGCCGACGCAGGAACCAGCAGGAACGACGTACTGGCGACAGCGACAAGAACCAGGATGTTGTTCACGATGTGGACCATCTTCTTCTGATTCTGGTGATTTATGCTGCAGCTGGTTTAGAGGTGGTGTGCGGTGGTGTCGTGTGCCGGACAATGAAAGTCGGGCCAGGTGTGATTATGCGGTTGTGTGGTGGGTAATTGTGTGAGAGGTGGGTTAGGTGCGAGAGAGGTGTAGGGGTGGGCTGCAGTCTACGATGTGTCCGGTGTTGTCGCTACACCTACACCAGGTCGTATCATATGACTGTTGGGTTCATCATTGGACTGTTCAGAACGAATACCTGGTGCCCTGGATCTCAGGCCTCCCTGGAGCATACGAACGGATCCCTGCTGGGTTTTATCTTGGCTCTTCATAGCCTCATTGTGTGCGACGCATCGCGCCATAGTTTAATCTCCGCGACCATTATGTCAGGCCTATATGATACGAGCTGCCTTGTACCTGGGAGTCTATGATAGAGGGGTTGTGCCAGATATATGATATGGGTATTATAGTGTATCCGGTACACAATACGTACTAGGGTAGGTCAAGCGGTTGTGGTTGGTACCGTATCCCCTCCTTGTTCGTTTGGATGTTCGTATATGGCCGTTGAAACAAAAGCCGGCAATTTTTTTGGACTGATGTCTGCAACAAAGCCATTTGAGCTCCTTGATGAGATGGCCACGTTCTACCTAATATTATACCTGGAACAGGTACATCATATCATACAACATTGTGCGTCAAAAATTGATGCTTTGAAGTACCGTCACAAACGGATTTTAATACTGCTCATGATGGGCTCTGAATGGACGCAGCTAGGGGCAACACGGCGACACTCACTCTTAGTTTTATTTCGCGTAGGAGATTGTTCGCGCAGTACTGCTGTAGTGGAGAATATATACTCTATCTGGTACCAGGTACCTGGTACCAGGGTACAAGGTACCTGGTACCAGGGTACCAGAGGATACAGAGGGGTGACGATCTACTATAGTTACGAACGGCTTGAAGTCGCCTTATACGAAGCCGTACTCGCCTCATAGGCGAATAGCACTGATATAAGGCGCGCCTGATATGGTTATATTATGAAGCCGTACAGCAAACAAGGCACCTTATTATTCAGTGCCAGTTTTCAGGGTTGGAGCCACGACAGAACGTGTGTTACATCGTGATCCCAGGGCATGTGTTTTCTCGCAAGCTCGACGTCCGGCTCTCAGGAGCGTTACATCGGGATAGTCTGCGATAGAGGGCGGCTGTGAACCTACGGTGTACACAATGAAGCCCGGTACTTTCAAAAGATCGTTGTTGTTGTTCTCACGTTAACACTCGAACCAAGGGGTCAGTGGTCACACAAAGGTGCTGAACCCCTATTAATAGGAAGATCCGAAAAGCTATGCAAATCAAAATTCGCCTAGGAAGCACGACGCTTCCCACCTAAACAAACACGAGGCAAAGAAGGTGCACTCAAAAAGGATATCAATTATTGCCATTTGTGTCACAATCGTACCGCAACTGAGTACATAGTAAATTTTATGCTATTAGAATCGCCGAATACGGGTGCACTTGAATACTTCGAGCTAGAACATTGGTACCGCCCTGACGATCTCCGAACAGGAGGTATGCGCAAAACAAATGTGCTTTGCGATGCACCTTTAGCGTCCGCTTGCTCAGCCGCTTTCTTCTAGGCATGTGCCCTCATGGAAACTAGGATTGGCCGGTGTACGCTGGTGGTGCTACCTGAGGGGGAGGCAACTTAACGTTCTTGCTTTGCAACGTGCAGAGTCATTCGGGCGCGTAACTTCCCCATTTATTTGCAATCATAAGGTCTCGTGATTGGTATAGTCTCGCGAGATGTTCCACCATGGGGTTGCTTGTACGTTGCACCAACAACTTGTTTTCGAGTCAAAGTTTGAGTGAGTTATATAGCCATTCACCCGAGGGGCCTAAACGCGCTACGTAGTCAGAAGAAAGACTACTGGCTTGAATTCCTTTCATAACCCTGGAACCACAAGCGGGCTACAACATGTTTTCCGATTTCCATACTTTATCCTAGATAAATAATCTATGGGGGCGGTAGAGGCGGGTCAGGAAGAGAGGTTGATTTGAAGGGGGGGAAGAGGGCGGCGGAGGGGGGAGTACTCATTATCATGCATGGCCGTAGTCGTATGACCATAGACCTTGCATCCCTACAATGCCGGGACGGAGCACGTCGGGTTTTCACCGACCAGGCAGACCTTGCTTGCGCCAAGCGCGAAGCGCCGTGAGGTATTGATCGAATCGCATGAAGGGTGAGCTGCATCCTTCGAAGAATCGCTTGTGAGGCGGACTTTCTTGCAATGAATTGATTTAATTTCTGCCGTGGCCACTTCCAGAGACAGCAATGGGTTTACTATGTAACTGCCTCGTGGGTGCCTTACCACATACACATGGCGTGATACGATCATCCCCCTTGTGCGGAGTAAAGGTTCTCTCCGTACAAAAATTATCTAACTTGACCGCCAGCCACGGTAGACGCCCAAAACACCCCCCCAAAAAAAAACGGTACGCTGGCTGTCTAGCTCACGCAGTGAGAGGCGTGTTTTACAGCGTCGTAGCCAACCGACGCCAACCCAACCTATATATACATTAGGTATAATTATGTGAGGTAGTAGGTTTCGCCTTGGAGGACGGGTGGATTTGAACGGGGGGGGGGGGGGGAAGCGGGGGGGGGGCGCATGTCGTCTCGTCGTTACTGCTTGTTTCGGCGTACGCTTCCAACAGACCGAAGGTCGCCGACATGAATAAAAACCCGCATATATTACACGGAGAGCTGTAGTAGCAGTTGTGAAGCCAACAGGCTGCTTGTGTCGCGAGGGAAGGGGCAGCCAGTGCCTTAGGATACCTTGGGACTTACTTGGTGTCGGCGTCGTCTGAATAAGGCGGTTGCCCGCCTTAAAGTATAGGTATTAGTACCGTTTAGGGCGACCCGCCCTATATAGGTACGGTACCTATATAAGGCGATTCGCTTGGTATAAGCTAAGCTCTTAGTCGTGATATGCCTTTTTTGGTCGCCTTATTGCCGTACTCGCCTTATGAAGTATGCCTCATGATGGGACCACCACTGTACCGATAGGTTTCATAGGTGCTCATGAAATATCCTGTTTTTCGTCTTTTACCGGATGTACTTGCTGTAAGGTTCTTCTGCAAGTTAGTAGGAGTTTATGAACGCACTCTACACACTGCCCACGGAGAATGTGATTTACTGTTTTAGTAATGAATACTAAAATATTCCTCTTCGTAATCGGTCATGTACGTATGCAGATGCGTACAGGAGAAGAAGAAACACGCAGACCTACTGTAGTGAGGCTGCCGCTAATTATCTTCCCCAAAAACTGTCGGATGTATGCATGTATGAAAACTTCATCAGGTGTATGGGTGTATGGGTACTTGTCTGTATCATAACCGCACAGAATTCGAGTGATTACAATGAGTTAATTGCGATGTGCTCGGCTCGGGAGAACGGGCATGATAAAGGAGGTCTATGTCACCGATTTCGCCGTAATTCCTCAAGCGTTTTCCGAGAGAGCTCTGCTAGGGCGGCCTACTTGGACTGGCCTGGGGCCTGGTGGTATACGTGCTTGTAGTACAAAACAGAGAAATGGTCAGAGGGGGTTATGCCCGCTGATTTTTTACCGTTTGAGGGTATGGCCAAAATACGCTCATGGCAGGCGCTCCCACGTGCCCCCATCTGCTTCAAACGCAACTCCAGCGCGCTGGCAAGACGCCCGCAGTCCGTGACGAGCACGCACACCCCTTAGCTTTTTCGGGTTCGTTTCTGGGCCTACCGAGATAGCGGCGCAGGAAGAGACAAAATGATCCTCCCTTTTGACTACAAGTTAGGGAGGTGTAACCCCGCAACTATACAAAATATACCTACGCCCAGTTGATTATCATTCCCCCCCTCTCTATTGCAAATATGCCCCTTCGTCACCTCTTCTGACAGCCTAAAAAAAACGACCACAAGTATGCACATCCATGTCACCGCCCAACAGCCCCAATAAATCACTGGCGGAACATCCAGAAGTCGCGATTAGTCGCGATTTCAAGGCATAACAAATACCAGGTATGCAGATCAAAGATTTATGGACGAAATAAAGATGCATTTGCTTCTTAGAAGATATGAGGGGATAATCAAAAGACATATCATGTCACAGGTCGTGCGTTGGGTGCTCGGCGCTTGATTGTCGTACGGGAGGGATGATGGGTACACCAGCAAAAAGCACAACGAACGGTCGATAGCCTTCTTGCGACATGAAATATGCCTTATTTCCCTCGTATACTGCCCTCGTATCTATCCCCGTGACCGTTACGAGGTATGGCCTAGAACACTGTGTATAACGTTGACAGCAGTCCGGCCGTAGTTGTTCTGCGGATTATTTGCGGCTGGCACACGCATGAGCGGTAGACAATTGCGCTCTGCTCGCGACTAGGGTTAGTATTTGTCCGTCAATCAGGAAAGGGATAATTGCCAGCAACAGGAAAGAGGTTGCAAAATACCCCAATGCCGTGTGCACGATATGCTTAAGTAAGATCGAACCAATCGCGGCCGTCGCCACCGTCTCGTGATCATTGAAGGAGTGCGAATGTTTCACGGTGATCAAGATGTAAGCCGCAGCAACGTGCTCAGTCACCCCCTCGTTAATTGCAGCCGCAACTCCCACCGTCGTCACCGCTACGGTCCTATGCACGCAAGAGGTAGATCCGCCAGCCACGGCCGTGACCCGCGCCACTCTGTGACCAACACTACAAGACGGAACAACCTGAAGTAGAGCCAGCGTTTTCCTTTAAAACACAGCACGAGCGGTATGTCCGTGCCTACGTATTGTGTTGGTGTGTCTGGGTGTGTTGACTATGATTGGGTGTGATGCGTGGGTGTTACTGTGTATGGGCAGCGGTGTGCGGTTGTATGACGCCACCCGAAGTTGTACATGTGTCACACCGGCCACTGTGAGTTGTGGGAAAACAACGAGGGTAGAGGAAAATTGCGTGCTGCCGTATTTTCGAAGCCCATGAATGAGCTCGGTTCTAAGTTGTGATGCAAACGGCTAGTTGCAGTAATATCGGTGTATGTAATGACCGTCGATCAATTACGAGGATGGAGTCGATCCGGCTTGTACGCACGCTGTGGCAGCCTGTGACATGGTATATAGCGAAGAAGTTGGTGATCAGTTGAAGAGAGCTATTCACTGAAGTGACGGATGAACGGCGTGCGGACGGTAAACCGTGTGTGTGCGCGCTTTTTTATGTGATTGTACGTGCAACAGGCTGGAGACTGTGTTAGTGGATGTGGCACCGTTCGGGATGGTGTGTGCTTCAATGGCCGATGCGTACTATGCGCGTGTCGGTAATAGGGGTAAGCAGAGGAGCTTGTGTCAAGCGTAATGACTATTTATTTGGGGGGGAGAAGGGGGGGGGTGCCATCATCACTACCACCGTCGGTACCGGTTGATTAGATACTAGTGGTGATTCCGCGACCGTCGTCAACGATGCGGTCGCTATAGTCGAGGACAATGTCAGTACAATCGCTGCAGTCACTCTGCCGTCCGCGCTTTGAACATGCCGCAGAAGAGCCCTCCAAGGTCGTATTTGTTTCCTGCTGGGAAGTTGGTATCATTGCAGTGGAGAATTTCATATCGAGCGAATGCGATTGTATATATATATGACGGCGCCAAACATACCAAGAGGCTTATCACGGTAATGTCAGCGGGACGGTAACGGCGGTAACGGCAGGACGGGACGGCACGGTAAAAACCGCCGTCAAAATGGTCCCGCCGTCCCGTCCCGCCGATAAAATCTCTAACCGTCGTCACTTACCGTCCCGCCCTGCCTATAAAATCTCTCCCGTTGGAAATTACCGTCCCGGCCCACCGTGACGCCGACAAATTGCCGTCCCGTCCCGCCGTGGCACCGAAAAATTACCGTCGCGTCCCGCCGTGACGCCGACAAATTACCGTCCCGTCCCGCCGTGACACCGAAAATTACCGTCCCGTCCCGCCGATAAAGTCGTAGGAAATTATCGTTCCGTCCCGTCGTGACACCGCCTCCGTCGGACATAACCTCTTCCCCTACGAGAAGCATTCGTGGTCGTCTGTTCCCATCCATTTCCACCACGAACTACGAAATAATCAAGAAATTTCGAGTTGTACCAAACTTTAATAGTAATTCCTATATAAATACATGTGTTACCATAAAGTGTGCACAACTTCCATCTAAAAATGAAATACGTATAGAATAGTAGTAGGCGTATTACCCAGCTTGCAAAATTGGGTATCAAATTATTAACCAGTCAAACTCACAGACGACGTATATTTTCACGTCTTCATCTTACACACTACCTGGTCGTCAGTGGTATGAAATTGCTGCGCACCACATTTACTTTTTTTTTCAGTGGTATGAAAACCACATTTATTTACTTCTTTTTTTCAGCAGAAAAAGCTGTGCTGGTGGTGTTGGTCAGCAGCTGGTTTATGATTTGTTTTATATGCTTTTCTTTTCAAATGAAGGTAAGTACAAATATTACCATCTACAAAAAAGAATGAAAATTACTACCAAGTAGTAAGGCGTCCCTGGTGGCTTGGTAGGTGGTCCGCGAGCCTATCAAGATCAATTTCGTGGGTTCAAATCTCACCGAGTGCATGCTCGTAGGGATTTTCTCTTGCATTGATTGATAAGCGAAAAGGGCGAGAGCGTGAGTTAGCTACATTCGATGAAAATCGGCGAGCAGTGGGAATGCTGAACTCTATGCGCGACAAAAAACAAAGGCACGTACCGGGGGGGAGAAGGGACGACCCCTGTGACCGCGGCTTGTCCAGAAGATCGTCGAGGGTAAAACCTCCTACGAGTGGGCTGGAAAGTAAAAGAAAGTGATGAAAAAAAAAAAAAAAAGTGTGCTCGTATAGCTGGGGGTGGTGTTGTTTTTTCATTTCATTTTTTTTTTTTTGTAGAATCTTTTTACTTATTTTCCACTCGCAACTTAAGGCAAAGTATCATAGCACAACACCTGCCAAAGGCTCGCCACCACACGCAACAGCAGAGACCACTCAACTCATGGTCACACCAGTACTGGTGTGGCCCAAAAAGATTTCAGGAGACATGTCATCAAGCGGGACGCAAAACGTACGATGTCAAGGATGCAGGGCCGAGTGTTACACATTAAAACCTAGTAGTTTGATGTCAGTCAAAGCATGTCAATGCAAAGTTGCTGTTTGTCAAGGGGTGAAAGTGCTGTCTCCTAACATCTTCGGTGTGACCGGCACGGACGCCATGCATGCCTATCTCACGGGCGGAGTCCATCGACCAGCAGCGGCACTAGAATCACCACCGACGGCGCCGCCACCTCTACGTCCACAACCACCAGTAACACAGCTCAATCAAGTCGAACCATCAGAACAGCCACCATGAGCTGGCAACGCAACAACAGTGCTTGGGGCAGGGGTGGAAGAAATCGGAAGACGTCGCCCGTGTAGTGGCAGCACTTCTCGGGGCTTGGGCTGCGGGGGTCGAGAAGAAAACGTCTGCGTCGGGATAGCTCCCTTCGCGGAACCAGCAGTGTGCGGGATTTTTTTCACGTACAACCGCGCCGACCTTGCGGCGGGAAAGAAAAAAAAAACATAATTACCGTCCCGCCCCGCCGAAGAAAAAGAAAATTGCCGTCCCGTCCCGCCGTGGGAAAAAATATTTACCGTCCCGTCCCGCCGAGGAATAAAATATTTGCCGTCCCGTCCCGCCGAGGAAAAAAATATTTACCGTCGTCCCGTGCCGTCGAGGGGAAAAACATTTACCGTCCCATCCCGCCGTGAAAATCAGCCCCGTTGAATTTACCGTCCCGTCCCGTCGAGAAATTGGCATCCGCTGTCCCGTCCCGTCCCGTTTTCATTTTTTTTTCCCCGCCAAACGAGTCAAATCTGTCCCGTCCCGTCCCGTCACGATTCTCAGTCACTGTGATAAGCCTTGAAAAATGCATAGGGAGCTCCCTTTCCAACAGGTTGCCCATACGTAAGGTGAGGCTTTTCCCAAAGCAAGTAGTAGTTTTATGAGATTTTTATGCCGGGAGGTGATACAAATACCCCAGAGGGTTCGTGAAGACCAGGTACCCTTGGTCGGGGGTACGCCGATGTACGTATTTGCACGAACCCCGGTAACAATACACTGCTCTGTTGGGCCTCATATCGTACTTGCTCCCCCAACCGCTTCCAGCAGCCAGCGTCGCAGAGCAAGCAAGACCTACAACACAGAGAACCCAAACAGCAGCAGGCAAAACCACACACATCGCCTGCCTGAGCTCTCTATCATCAGCTCCCCAGCAGCTTATAAATTAGATGTCCCACCTACACCAGCCCTATAAGTTACCCGGTTGGTTACCAGTAATACCGATTACCGCAGGCGAAATACCGCCCTCGCCAAAAAATACGCATCCTTACTATGCACAGGAGGAGAATCTCGTACCGGTAATACCGATTACTGCAGACGAATTACCGCTCTCGGCAAATACGCATCCCTACTATACACAGGAGGAGAATCACGGATGCTGGGCTGCTGATGCTGATGTTGTTTCGGCTGAAAATCGTTCTTCCTGTTTCACCTGCTTGCTGTTGCTACTATTAATAATGTTGCGGCTGCTGTTTATTGGCGTTCCCGGATGTATAATACCACATACATGCCAGGTATGATGTGAAAAATATAACCTAACGGCCAGTCGACGTTCAGAATGATTTATGTGGTATCATAAGCTTGTCTAGTACCTGGTACATTGCAAGCTGCTGCTCTGTGTGCGTGTGTTTTTACGTGGCTTTTTGAAGCACGCACCTCTCTGTGCAGTGTTCGTGGTCTCTCGTACTCTGCTTCCGTGGGTATTCGGGTAAGTCGCGGCCTGCGGTACAGCATCAAAATCAATACAGCATGAGAGATCATGCTGGTGCCACCACACCAATAACAATAATACTCTATATACTTGACTGCCAGTGTGCAGTTACAGCAGTGTATTGGTACCGGGGTTCGTGCATATACGTACGTATATAGGCGTACCTCCGGCTGAATTAGTTGGTCTTCACGAACCCTCGGAGGTGTTTATAACCCCTCCCTCCCGTTCATGTCCCCGTCTGTTTCAATATTGCTTGTCAAAAGCGAGCAACAGAACAGCAGAACAGCGGTTCAACCACACGAACCCAGCGTCGGCCAAAGCAGGAAGGAAGAGGGGTCGACGTCGTAGCGGGGCTAGGCGCGAAACTAGGTGGTGCTGATGGTGTTGGTTGTGGTGGGTGGCGTGTATGTGTGGTGTCTCTTTTCCCCGTATTTTGTCATACAAAGCAGCAGCACAATACTGTGACGGGCCCAGGGAAACGATAGCGCCAACGAGTGATGAGCCGAAACAGGAAAGGAGATTACTCGACTACCGACAGTAGCTAGACTCGAAGCCTGGTGGTGGTGGTTGTTAGAATGTATGATAGAAGAACTGTCATACACTTCGAGTACTCTTATTGTTTCCCCGACTGATAATCTTGTCTCATATTATCGTAGATCTGTCAAGATCAGAACAATAGACAGTTCTTCTATCATACATTCTAACAGTGGTGGTGGTGGTGGTGTGGTGGTGGCGGCGGCGGCGGTGGTACTGTGGTGGTCCTAATAGTCGCCGCTCCGCATGCTAGGTACTTATCTGCAGTGATGTGCATAACCCGGCGTGAACCATGTAACCTACCGGTTATTACCGCAAATGACGATTTGATGTAACCTACCGGTTATAACCGCGCTGGCCGGGGACGAAAACGTCCCATCGCCGTGGTGGTAAACAACGTATGATGTTGGAAATATTGTTGTTTGAAAGCAGCTTGCTGTATGCTCTTCTGATGCTGTATCCGGTGCTGGTGTGACAACCGTGACCAGCGCAAGAAGGGCAGAGAGTGCTGGCCCCAGAGACCCCCAAGAGGAAGAGGAAGATGCTGAAGAGGCCACGTATGTGTTGTGTCTGCTGTGTGTGTGGAGTCCTCAATGTGTGTGTGATGTTGTGTGTGCTGCTACTGTGTGTGTTGTGAAGGGGGCTCGAGGGGGGGTGGTCCCCCAGTGAGGGGCCCCCTGGAACTATTGAAAAAAACCCGGCAATTTCCATGTGTAACCTACCGCGGAAAGTTGTAACCGGTAATAACCGGTGCCGGGTTATGCACATCACTGCTTATCTGTTCTTCCTGGTTCCTTGCGTTAGTTGCCGACCGCGTTGAAGTTGACAATATTCGGGCTATTCGCTTGTAGCGTGCGTAAGGAGTGATTTTGCTGGGCCTTGCATACTCTTGCCGAGTGGAGCGCAGATATATATATATATACTGGGTCACCCGGAACTCCTCACCAACACGTTAAGGCAGCATATTCTCCCGGCGTACGTCTCTGACAGAGGGGCAGTGTAGAACACGTATGAAGCGCAGCGGGAACTGCCGGCTTGGTGGCAAACAGATAAGGACACCATTTATTTATATTAGTTGACGACGGATGCCCAGTTTTCTGTACCAAAGCGCAGTCCAGCAAGGTTGGGAACATTGTTTATCTAGGCAATGGAAACTAGGGTGTTTGGTCCCCGTCTTGTGACAGGCGATCGGGAACGACCGAAAGAACATTGGCGCAAAGCTTTGGGTAACATCGAGCAAAAGGCCTAGACAAGACTCGAGCCGTTGTAGGACGGCGAAGAGACCTGGGCGCACCTTACGTGAATGTGTCAATCGAAGAGAGGCAACGAATTTCACACGAACGATGAATGTAATGCACAGAGCTCAAGCTAGGATCGAAATAGCATGAGCTATGAGCAAGAATAAGTAAGTGTCCCTTGCAGCGTTGCGCAAGCTCCGGTCATAGTCTACGTCGAAACGAGTGGCATGGATGTGAAAAGTAACTACCGTACATGCATGTTTGGTAGTTGTTGCAATACTGTTATAGTAGTTGCACGAATAGCAAAAGATCAGTGCGACAGCAGAAACACAGGTTTGGTATAGCGCTGTAAAGAACTATGATGGGAGTGAGCACAGCTCACGTTGTTACGATAATCGCAATGAAAAAGCAAACCGAAAAGACAGTCGCTCCGAGAATCACCAACGGCACGTGATCGCAGCAAAAAGCGCGTCTGTGTGCGACAACAAGTTATCGTTCCGACGTCAACAGCGGGGTTGCCGTGCAAGGAGACTGCGTAAAGTATTACGTAGTGAAAACGTGTTCTAGCTCTGTTTGTATACTTCGACACGAGTCCTTTCGGCGTAGCAACTTTCCCCGTGAACATTGAATTTGTTCAAGAGGCCCTCCATCCTTCATGCGACTCGACGACCACCTCACGTTGCTTCGCGCTTGATGCAAGCAATGTCAGACTGGTCGGTGAAAACCCGAGGTGCTACGTCCCGTCATTGTAGAGGCACGTGGGTCTATGGTCGAACAACTACGGCCATGACATTGGGTACACCCTCCATGTTCCAACACCATTTATTCCCTTGAGTTTCGGGGCACACCGCTATGTCTTCCTCGTTCACCTGCGCGTACTATGTGCACAAAACCTAAAATTCCCGCCATAAGAGAGACGGTCACGTCAACACATCCACAAGCAACCCTTGCGTGTTTCGTACCTAACCACGCACACCGTGGTGTTGCGAAGCAGCAGTTCTCTCGAATCGACTCTCAGGTTACATCGAACTCACGTTCTGTTTTTAGGTAAAACTAACCCCACATGATACTTCCGCATCGATATTTTTTACTGTAAGGATGAGGCCAGCGTGGCAGCGTAGGTGCACTCCTTCGGTCGTTAGACGACAAGAAACTGTGTATGTATAGTATAACTCGCGGATACCCTACACCTGACGGTCCAGAACAAACACCGACCAAACGCCGAAAAATTTCAACGACACGATCCTGAAGAAAGGTCCACCATCCTAGCGCAGCACTTCCTCTACCGACAAAATTTGTTTGACTCAACAACAAATACAGGACGACTACAGATAACTCGTGAGGAAGGACATATTGTCCACTGGGGGCTATCGACCCTTCTGCATAACTATAGTACATTTTTCGAATTGAACGTGTGCCGCAAACTTCGTCACACGTCTCGACCGGCAGCTATTTCGCGCAACGCCTATAATCAGTTTTCAACTCTGCGCTTGACATGTTTCTTGTAGTTTCCGGCGCGAAAGATATACCCTCTCGCCACCCCGCACCGGTACCACGGCGCATATATGTTCACATAAGGGGCTGGGTGGTTGTGGGCAGAATTGTAATCATTTCTCCTCGCAATATATATAGCTATATAGCTAAAAAAAAAACTCCTATCCTAGACATTGCCCACACCTTCGGCACCGTAAAAAATCATTTGCAAGTATCGACGAGCCCAACTCCAACCATCGATTCGTCCACGACGAACACCAGGAAATACGGGCGGACGGACATCCTTGCAGACGATTGAGTGATCTACCTAGCGCCCTGCTTAGGTCGCAAGTGGTGAATTTGAGAAGTTGCATCAAACAGCGCGTCAACCGTAACCCGTTGTACACGTACGTAGTGTAAGTAGGTAAACTCGCAACTACATACGCAAGTAGCCACTCAATCAAGTCACTATTCGTGTACGAATTAAGCTCAAGTCATCACCCGTACTCTGAAAAATGCTGCGGTAGCTCTACTGCACCCCGCACAACAGTAAGGTTGTGCGTAGCAGGAGGTGACGAGCATCATATTCCACAGCAAGATGCCGTCCCTCGCCAGCGGTCCAGTACTGTATCCGAGGCAAACTTCCAACGGAGGAAGTGAGTACAACATCACGGGCCTTCTTGCCAGACCTGACCGCAGGTACGGAGCGACGAGGGGCGCCAAGGACAAGCCACGAAGGATTGAAAAAAAACCAACGCACACGAAGAATACATGCACGTAAAAAACGGGGGACACAATGCTTGCTATATCGTGCAAGAAACTGCGAAAATATAATCGCGAGCTGCTTTAAGTACCTGGGCTACATAATCCCAACCCCACCACAAACATAACTGTGAGCACGAGGATATCTGCACGGTCTACCAGTACTAGACAGCTTTACCGTGGTACCCGAAGGGGATACGCAACAAATTTACATTCATGTTACCAAGGTGTATATCAGTATTATACGATGTATGAATAAATAGAGCATACGGAGTTTTCGTACTAACAGCTGATTTTGCAGAGAGAAAACTGTCCGCCCGTCTACCAGTATTTCTGACACTATTTACTGCGGTACTACAGCATAGGATATTTGATTTACGTTGCACTGGAACATCTACGATATATTGTTCGAAAGCAAAGTAAAAAAAAACGATATTATTGCTGACAATAACAGTGTAGACAGACATGACGCAACGACATGGCTCATAACTCAAGTGAACAGAATATACCAACTTACTGCTGTAGAACGTCGCGTAAGGGTTATTACACTAACAGTAGCACATTATTAATAGTCAGTAAGTGAGCCGTACGCAGCTGTAGTTGACTTAACACACGGATGCTCGAACAGTGGTACACACATCCGAATCCTGCCACTGGTTACATCGGTAGACATCATAGCAAATACTGTAGATACTCCAGACAAGTTCCATCAATAACAGTAGATGCAAGTTTTTCTAAACAAAGCAAACATCAATGCAGTACGCTATCAAGCGAGCGCGCACCCCACCTTCCCCCCCTTTTCACAAGAACACTACAAGCTTTGATTGGGCTCATCATTGTTCGAGAGACACTCCCTGCACAAAGGTATTCAGCTGTCAAACTGAAACTGCGCTACACCCCTTTGCTTTGGCGATTTTAACTCATCAGCAAAATTCACCTGTAGTCCACCGACAGTACCAACTGCTACTACTGTACGAGAAAAACACAGTACGAAAGCTGATGTGCTTCATCCCGCTGCCTCAGCGATTTTAACCGATCAGCAAAACGCCCACCGACAGTACCAACTGCTACTGCTGTACGAGTGAACACAGCACGAAAACTGTGCTTCCTCCCGCTGCCTCGGCGATGTTAACCCATCAGCAAAAAATCACCTCCTGTAGTCTCGAAGACGTCTCGTTACACCGATTCACAAAAAAAACTTTTGTCTTCTTGGTTTTTCCCAGCACGTTCTTCGTCTTCAACACCTGCTCGCCGTAGAAGGAACCCTCCGCAGCAGTGAAGAAGTTGTCTTCGGTCATCGCAGCCTTCTTTCCGTCCACCCACAGCTCCGTGACGGGGGACTTGGTCTCACGGGCTTGGATTTTCCAGTACCAGCGACTAGTCGTTGCTGCCTTCAAAGATGAAGGAAGGGTTGCCGCCAGAGGGACTTTCCACGAACTTCCACTCGATTTCCCAACGGCCATCGCCGACCTTCGCGAAATCGAGGTCGCCCTTGGCCATCCGCCGCAGCTGTCGCTGACGAAGCCCTTGGATTTCCCCTTGATGGGATTCTTCCCTGAACCATGCCCGGTGCCGGGACCCTCGATGCAGGCCCCGCACATGGCCAAGTCGTCGTACATGTCGTAAAGAGATACGGCCATCGGAAATCATCCCGCGACACATGGAGGGGATGGGGTACTCGATGGCGCAGTTGCCGTCACTAGGCGAGATTTCGCCGTAGTAGGTGCCGTCCCGCTTGAACATAGTACGGGTAGGGTGATGCGGAAGCAGGGCCGAAGATCAGCGATGTACTCACGACAGCGGCAATAACCAGGGTGTTGCTCATGATGTAGGCCATATCTTCTGAGGATTTTCTGCCTGGCTGAGCTGATTTTTTCGGCACTGGTAGTGGCATGGTTCTGTGTGTCGGACCGTGAACTTCTGGTCAAGTGTGTAGGTGAGCGATTGCGTGGTGGTTGGTTTTGTGGGAGGGCGGTCAGGTGTGGCAGAGGTGTGGGCTGCAGGCAGTATACTCATTCGTCCGAGGTTTCGTCCGGTATGCGTGTGTCTGTTGGTTTTCGAATCAGACCCTTCAAACGTGTGCTGGTTTCGTAATTTCGAGTAGGTCTCGGGTCTCCCTGGAGCAACTTCGATTTTTGAATCTTCTCCGTGCAGACAGCAGCTCAGAGCTCTAGAGTCTAGTCGCCGATAATATACTTACAACAGCAGTAGTTGACTCTGTACGTAAACTCGTACCTGGCACCAAGTACATTTTATATGTATGCATAATATAGGTAAACTACAGCAGTAGTACAGTATGTTCCTGGTATTAATAGTACTTGTATACTGGTATACCGCTATTTACGGGGGTCCATAGTTAACGGGACCAAATTTTGTTAGTAAAAATAGTTAAATATATAGTTTTTTATGTATACCATAGGTCCTATTAACTATGGACCCCCGTAATATGTAATACCAGGGTATTAACAACGTGCACATGAGAAGTACAAGGTATAATATGTACGTACGTACGTACCTGGTATATGATACCTGGTGTAACGTCCATATACAAGCGATGTTATTTGCTTGGTGTGTCGAACTTTTGTTCTGAATATTACCGTTGACAGACTGCAGCAGTAAGAAACCCGATATATGTGTCAAGCATTTACGCCACCTCCGGTTTCAACAGCTACTAATAGCTGCGTTGAAAGTTGAGACTCATGCCAGACACGGCGACAGAGTAATAGAGTATGGCTGCTGCGGTACTTGCTTGGCTGATGCCTACAGTGGGCGCCCTGTGTTAAGAAACGTCAATTTATTGGGTGTGTCCAGGCTCATTTTTTTTTTTTTTTCTGACCTTGATATAGCTGAATATTGTAAAGGGTTAAGAGTTGGTCCCACTGTTGAGCTGTGTTTGTAACCCAATTTTCTTATTGGACATGCCGATATGAGCCTGTTTTTCTTCACATATTGATAATATTTCTTGACTGCGGGCTCCCACTGCCGCACAACACGTTTCAGCATTTTTGGTCTACAGCAGTAGTTATCTTCTGCGCAGCCGTGTAGCATAGACAGAATATGTGAACATCTCATCTTGCGCGGTCTGCAGTCTACCGCAGCAGCAGCAGCTGCGATGATTATTTGCTACTTCACGCTGCAGTAGTAGTAGCTCAAAAAAAGTTGTTGATGATGCCGGTATGACATTTATTTACAACAGTAACAAAAAACAAGGAATTGCAAATGCATGCGTATACATACCTGGAAGCTGTTGCGAACAAAAGTGACTTAGGTAGACAACTGAACATTCAAGCGGCCACTATATGGGCTCTACCACCGTTAAATCGTCGCGTTTTATGTGTGTGTTGTTTCCGGTCATGTTTCTAACGTTGGTTGTAAGCTGTTAAAGCTGGATGTAAACCTAGACCAACAGGTCTTCTCCCTTTCTTTGGTTAATCTGAATCGATCAATAAATAAATGCAGTGCTGCAGTACGTCGAGTTGTTGGAACGGCACGAACACTGAACGGAACCTACATCGACATACATGATCACACCATTGAGACAGGAAGCCATTGGTGAAGCTTGTTGTTTTCGTCTGTGAGCCGCGCACGTCGTTCGTCACCGATATATATAGCCACTTTAACACTACTAGTTGGGCAGGCAAGTCCTACGGTATACATCTAACTATGGCACAAAAATGATGGAGAAAACTAAATAATGTAGAAACAAATACCTGGTACCAAGTATATTACCTGGTACCTCTCGCAGCATGTTGGTAGGGACATCAGGGCACCACCACGGCTGTCGGCGTACAAGCATCTATTTAGACATGGTGATCCCAGGCAACGTTCGACCAGATGAATGTGGTCCAGCCACAACCCTACTGCTCTGTAACTACGAGCTGGTTCAGCCGTAAAACAGATTTTTATTCGATCGGCGGTTTTGCAGTCATTTGGCAATGTTTTGCCTCCAAATTTGACAACCGTGTTCCTGAGCCTACAGCGCACTTGCAGACACCGTAAGTTTTTGGGATCCGAGTTGATTTCGACGAGAAAAACCATACCGAATAAATCCCGCCGCACACGTAGATATTTCCGTACTAAAGTCTATACGAGACCGCGAAAAACCTGTACAGTGGATGACGCTAATTCTCGGTGTGAAAATATACCTTGAGTCATGGCCAAACGATCGATAATATCCTCACTATCGCCTCATTCGTTGTCTGTCAAGAGATATAAGTAGTGTATTTATGATTCGCAATACAAAGTCAAGATGCTACGATGAAGGACACAAAATCCCGATATATTTCCCAGCCCAGTTTTCGTTTTTGTATCTGAGATTTTGACACGTGACTTTTATAATAACAATTTAATCAGTCGAACTCATAGCTGACGTATTTCAAAATTTATAAAAAATAGCAAGTATATGCACGGTGGTACGTTGAAAAAAAAAAATTCCTTTGTCGCAAATGTAATATGAGTAGAGCACTCAAGGGCTATAGATATAGTGATACGTTGCAGTCTTGTAGTCTCACGAATACGAGAATAATCCAAACAATGGATTAACCGGATATTCCGTTAGTCGAGAGTAACGTTCTTTTAGGAATGTTCCCTAGGGCGGATAGCCCGTTAGACGAGAGTAATGTTCCTTAACGCAGATAGGACTACGAAGTGAGAAGTTCTTATATTAGCAGAAGAACGATCGGTAGCCATAGGAAAGATCTATAGGGGTAGATCAGATAAGAGGAATTTAAGAGAGCTTGTGGCGTGGGGTGGGACGAGTATATCTGGGCGTCGAGTCCCACCCCCCTACCTCTCACTTCTCTACCAGAGCACCTCCTCAGCTCTCGCCATCAAGAAGAAGATCTAAATCAGAAGAAGCGAAGCACTGCTTTCCAGCTGCCAGAACCACCTGCGTCCCTTACCAGTACCTAGAGCGGCCTCCGCTTCACATCTGGCGTCGTCGTGTTTATTTTCCCTCCCTTTGCCGTTTCGCTTTCCATTTTTTGTTCTTGTCCTCTCTTTCTTTTTTTTCCCCCACTTTTAGCCAAAGCAGGGTAGACACTGTTCAAGTTTGTAGCAAGTGTTATTTTCCGGCGCATCCCATGCAGGGTACAGACTGCCTAGAACCGCACCACTACAAAGGCTACAAAAACGAGTGACATAACAACTATTTATCCCTTGTTTGTCCAGCTTCTCACAAAAACGGCGGCTGCATGCTGCTCAAATATGGAACATAAAAACTGTGGCCCGGGCAGTGACCACTTCCAAAGAGATGAACTAAATGCTGGCCAAATTCAACAAAATAATACACAGTCTTTCGCGGCGGATTAGTGTATCTTGGACCTCCCCACAGGAGCCGAATGATACCCTTTTCCACGTTTTTACGTACCGGGGTCTAGTTTTTTTTTTTCTCCACTTGTGCTACCTCTACAATACCCTACGTATCTCACATCGTATCGGACCTCGCGACGCCCCGAAATGCACCGGATGTTGTCTGTTTTGCCACGGAACGACAAGCTGCCCACCGTTTAGGGAATCGCCCGATACTCTGCGCAGCTGCTAGCATAGTGCCGGCATGCTGGATTTTTTTTTCCGACCCGACCTGCACGTTTTCTTTACGGGTACTCTAATTTGTATCCCAACGAAAGGTCTTGCACTGCCCACGCTCAGTAATCGTCACGCCCTGTTATCATTACGAACATTGGGCATTTCAGACAGAGTTCTGTTCAATTCTGTTCAACTGATATCACTTGAGTGACTCGGGCGCGACTACCGTCAATCAAACGCGAGGCGCCTGACGCTAGTTAGACGCCCTCAACTATAAAAATACCCTTCGACGGGCACTAAAATCGTGGCACGCACAACCTCAACACCCCCTATCGCACGTCCTTACCGTCACTCCTTTCTCTCCCCTAGATCGGTTTGTTGGTATTGTCGCCGCCTACCCTGGATCCACCCGCCCTCTCTATCTTCCACCAAACCTTTTCCCGCCCCAGTACAAGCGTTCCACCTGCCTAAACATGGCCGAGAAAGCTCCCTCCACCAACATTCCCGGCGCCCACTCCCCCGACGCCACCAACCCCCGCGAGGCGAGGTATGCCGCAAGGGCCTTTCGCGCTACCGACGACGACACCCCTGGCTTCGAAACCATTCTGAGCGACTTCACGCTACACCCCACCACACCGGGATCTTCTCCAATGGGAGCGGGCACGACCAGCGCCGGGCCTACCATCAACCCGGAGGTCTCCGCACAGGAAATCTTCACCCTGGCTCTCAATCCGGGGCGTTACCAAGGCGATCTCACGGCCCTCCGTGCGCGCCGTGCGGCCCTCAAAGCCCACCACGAGCAGCTCCTCCTTCTCGCGAATTAGAGCGCTGACCTCCTACTCGTGTTACCGCCGTCGCCCGCCCCTTCCTCGAACCCTTTCGACTCCACCTATGGGACTACAGCTGCGACCGCGGCCACCACGGCCCAATCGCAGCCGTTCGCTCCTCACCATGGGCACCCTTTACGTCCGCCGCGATGTCTAAGACCACCACCTCCCAGCCTCCCTAAAACCAAACTGGGACCACAATGTCCCAGGCACCACTACCGGTCCAACCCTTGCCAGCCTCCATATCCACTGGGCACCGGCAACCGCAGACGTTCGGCTTTGAGCCAATGACTGGGTCTTCCTCGACGCTAAGCTCCGCTGGATGCAGAGTAAACGCGACGCGACGGCCTCGGATGTCTCGCTAGAAGCACACCGCGTATGGCCGCTCTTCACACCCGACTGTAACCCGTCGATCACCTTCGTTCTGGCCCGCGCCGCCACCGAGGGTGTTTCTTCCGAGTTCATCGGGGCCGCCCATACCCTTTTACTCGAGCCACGGTATTTTGACTCGAACGCCGGCCGCGGCTACGTGTGGAATCCAACCGAGCCTCGACCCACTCCCCCGACACCCCCAATCACCAGCCCCAGGACGGACACGCCATCGCCGGCGACACCGCCCCTTCCCCCCTCGACAGCGCCCCCCACCGCCTCCGCATTGAGTTCTGTCTCTCTCTACTTTAGTTCCCCTTTTAGTGGTTGTTCTCAGCGAACACCCCCTCTTCGTAGTGTTTGGGTCTTATTACGAGGTGTGGGGGGATCTATAGCCTCATTTCTTTTGTTTCGAATAGCCGCATCTTCGACCACCTTTTTCCTGGCCGTTTGGGATGAACTTTGTCATCACCCTCCGATCATCTTGTGGTCTGCATATACGACTATTCAGGGTGGGCTAATGTGATATGAGTAGAGCACTCAAGGGCTATAGATATAGATGATACGTTGCAGTCTTGTAGTCTCACGAATACGAGAATAATCCAAAGAATGGACTAACCGGATATTCCGTTAGTCGAGAGCAACGTTCTTTTAGGAATGTTCCCTAGGGCGGATAGCCCGTTAGACGAGAGTAATGTTCCTTAACGCAGATAGGACTACGAAGTGAGAAGTTCTTATATTAGCAGAAGAACGATCGGTAGCCATAGGAAATTTCCATAGGGGTACATCAGATATGAGGAATTTAGGAGAGCTTGTGGCGTGGGGTGGGACGAGTATATCTGGGCGTCGAGTCCCGCCCCCCTACCTCTCACTTCTCTACCAGAGCACCTCCTCAGCTCTCGCCATCAATAAGAAGATCTAAATCAGAAGAAGCGAAGCACTGCTTTCCAGCTGCCAGAACCACCTGCGTTCCTTACCACTACCCGAGAGCGGCCTCTGCATCACACAAACAAAAAAATCTCAATCCTTTTCGTATCGGGCTAGCCCAAAAGAAGAAGAAAAAAAACGTGCCCCCGTCAATAAATTTGTTTTATAAATAGATATTATAAGTACGATATTGTTCGCCCTGTGAGTACGTCAGCTGTGAGTTGGGCCAGTTGAGTAGTGTGTGCTTGATTTCTCCTAACAGTCTCATGACCGAAGAATTTGGTTGACGGCCTACCTTTGCCCCGTCAGGCCTACGTTTGGCCCGTCAACCCCTCTTCTATCAGAACTACTATTACTATATTTCAGAAGAAGTCTCGAGGGGCCAAAGGTCGGCCTGACGGGGCAAAGGTAGGCGGTCAACCAAAATCTTTGGCCACGAGACTGATAAATCGAGCATGTCCCACTCAACTAATAGTCCACCGCCCTCTTCTATATATAATACGTAGTTCTAGCGATTGGGATGTCCCTGACAGCAGTGGTCGTATGTGCTGTGCTCGTTTCTTACAGAAACGTTTTTATAAAAACGTCAGCCATATATATAGCTTTGAGTTGGACTATTAGTTGAGTGGACCATACTCGATTTATCAGTCTCGTGGCCAAAGATTTTGGTTGACCGCCTACCTTTGCCCCTTCAGGCCGACCTTTGGCCCCTCAAGAATTCTTCTGAAATATAATAGTTCCGAGCATTGGGATGTCCTCGACTGCTGCCAAATGTGCCCTCAACCGACATCAGATTCTATGCTTGCTCGTGACAGTGAAGACATTCTGTTTTCGATGCCAGCACCCAGGTTGGATCTCTTCTCCTTTGGCCGAAACGAGAGAGGCCGCATCCTCCGCGACTTTTGACAGCTAGCTCATGGCGGCAAAAGTGTGAGGAATATGGGCTGGGGTGGCGGGTGTCATGCTCCGCCGTTGCTTGTGCGTTGAGGGTTGGGCGTTCCAGAAACGAGTGTCAAAATTCTGATTCGGGCTATTTTACGTGTGAAAGCACGAGTTTTGCTAACAACTACAAGTACCTGCTGAGATTCGTAGGCTAGATAGCGTAAGGTCGCGAAACGAGCATCGCGAGCCTCTTCGGCTGCTGTGCACGCCGGGCGAACAGACTCCGTAAGGCAGAGAGGACGGGGTCTTTGGTGTCGACCGAAGCGGATGAGCCTATGTCGCGGCAGGAGCGGTACGGTGGTGAAGGTGTCTACGAAAACAATTTTGTACACACAGCAGCACTCTCTGCTCTGGCAGACAGCAGTGTCACATGCGTCATGGAGTTTTGATTGTGTTGTGAAGGTGTTTTTTGTTCTTATGTAAATGCCAAGAAAAAAAGAAGTTATGAACGAGTACATGTGATTCCCTGCCTTGACTACTGTGGCGAGAGTGACCTCGGGCGTGCGTGATGTGCTATACTGCTGCTGTTGCGACCGCTGCTTTGCTGCTGCTGCTTCGTGCAGCTGCTGTGATGTTCTGCTGTTGCTGTTGCTGTTGCTGCTGCTGCTGCTGCTGCTGCTGCTGCTGCTCATGCAGTCCGCCTCCCCGAGTAGGTCGGACTGGGATATAATACCTTTCCTCCTCCCGCGCCACCGGGCTCCCCTTCCTCGACTGATGTGCCAGGGGCAACCTCGGGCGTGCTTGATGTGCTACTGCGGCTGCTCTTGCCGCTGTTCTGCCGCTACTTTGGTGCTGCTGCTATGCACGTGCTACTGCTCTGCTATTCTGTTGCTGGTCTTGCTATGTCTGCGATATGTTTTTGCTGCTAACCCCCGTGAGAATGGTTACCAGTATAATGCAAGTCACCCCCTCTCGGGGATGTGTCTCCGCATCTTGAAGTTGAAAGACGAATCCATCTGCTTCGGAAGTTGTAGGAGTACCGTCTCGTAATCGACATTTTATTTGTTTGGCGTCTCGGTGGAGGTCTCGTGTCAGCCTAGTTTTCGTACGATACGTACATGTACGCTATGCTGCTGCTGCCGCTGCTTGCTGCTGCTGAGTTTACCGCACCAACGTAATCGCCGGCGCTTCGCCCTATCGAAAAGCTCGACCGACTGCAGCTCAGCTAACTGTTTCGCGGCTATCTGCACACGAAGTACCAGTATACAGTAGTACGGACACCGAGCGTCTCGTACGTGACACTTTGAAAAACAAAGCGCTGCTTGCTGCTGTACGAACGAGTTATGTGTTGTTGTACCGGATGGCGGATGGTAATAATGGCCGTTTTTCCTTTGTATCCAGCATTTTCATTCCACTCAAAGTTGTTTTTATAAAGCAACCCTTAGCAGTACTGTCGCACCAACAGCCTCGAGTTGCACATCGGTACGCTTTCAGCCATTACGGGCATGCGCGGAGCCGCCGGCGGGCGTCAGCCCGCGGCGGCGAAGCCGCCCTTGTATATGCTGTTAAATGATCGAAAGCGCGTGTTAAAATTTCCGGTTCTGAGTCGCAAAAAACCGTCTCGGGAATCCAGTCAAGCCGCTATGTTTGCGTCTTGCCCGGCCCAGCTCGTAACTATAATAGTTTCAAACTTCAAACCGACAACGAGCTACTATTTTAATACGTGCAGTTGCAGTAGTGGTTCATTCGACTGGGGAGTTAAAAGTTTGGCCCGGCCCTTTTTTTTTTTCTTCATTCCATTTACTGTGTTCGCCTTTTCTCTTTCTCCGCCCTTTTTTCGTAACTCAGATCCGGGGTCAAACAGCAGGTTCTTCTCCCCTCTCTTCGCTACGGTTCGTGGCTTGCAGTTGTATCCCGATAAGACTTCGGTCCTTTCTTCCCTCGTCGGCTTGCGTCGAATTGACCTTACAGAACGACACCCAAGAGCCTACACAAGGAATCTGGTATTAATAGTATATAAGTTGAAATGGAAATAGTCAGCTGGGGTCGAAAATGTTTTTACAGCAGTGTAATATAATGTAAGAATAGTAATGCGTGGTCTATGCTGAAATTAGTGTGAGATACGTAGCGGTTTGCAAAATAATTACCTGGTACGTTGAATCATAACTGGTACTGCAGTGTATCCTGCAAGCCTTGGTATCGCCTGAGCAATGACTACAGAGATAGGTAGTCTAATCAACTGATGCAAGCCTTGGCATTGCCCCAGCAACGAGAAAAGAGACAAGGTAGTCTATCGTATCACTGTAAGCCTTGGTATTGCCCGCGCAACGACAAAAGACGGGTTGTCCAACTTGTTGCTGCAAGCCTTGGCATTGCCCGAGCAACGACGAAAGAGACAAGGCAGCCTAACCTTCTGCTGTAAGCCTTGGTATTGCTCAAGCAGCGACTAATATAAGACAAGTAGCCGACCGACCACTTACTTACCGCTGTAAGGCTTAATATTCACCAAGCAACGATAACAACAAGGGTAGTCTTGTCTCACTGCCGTGAGCCTTGGCATTGCCCAAGCAACGACAAAGAAGACTGGTAGCCGAACGACTGCTAACCTCACGCTGTAATATTGATATTTATCAAGCAACGATAACAACAAGGGTAGTTTTGACCCACCGCTGTGATCTTTGGCATTGCCCGAACAACAACAAAGAAGACTGGTAGCCGACCGACTGCTAACCTACCGCTGTAAATCTTGATATTTATCAAGCAGCGATAAGAACAAGGGTAGGCTTGACCTACTACTGCTGTGATCCTTGGCATTGCCCGAGCAACGACGAAGAAGACGGGTAGACGACCAACTGCATGCCTATCGCCGTCGGTCTTAGAACTGTACTCAAATCTACCGTGCGGCGCAATCGTTGCGGTACACACACCGAGCACGCAGCTCGACGCCCGACAAGCTACGATGGGGGACTCCAACGGCGGGGGAAACCTCGCCTACGTCACTAATGGCCTTCTAACTCAAGTTCAGCAGCAAATATGCCGCAGACGTCAAGGGCTGGCGGAAGAAGACCTGCCTTATCCTGAGCATCAAATGCAAGGACCTCTTCGCCATCATGAAGGGGAACCACAAGCCTGAGGGTGGCATCACTCTGACTGATGAATCAACGACTGTAACCCAGACTCTTGAACAAGCCCAATCTACGAACAACACTGCTTCAGGATCTCTACACCATCTTGTACTTGACCACTGAAACGCCGGCGCATATCTTGGTCCTCAAGCACGAATATGGGACGGGAATTGGAGGTAATGGCCAGAAATCCTTGTAGGAGCTGGAATCCAGATTCCTGAAGATCACAGATGAGGTCATCCTTGCCAATCTTGCAGAACTAGCGGCGACTTCCGTGAAGCCCGGGCAAGACCCAGACGACTACCTCATGGGAGCCATCTTCGAACACAACGAGGGTAACGGGGGTGGGAGAGCCGATGACCGACCGACGCTGTAAGGGTATCCTCGTCCAAGGGTTCGCGTACGAGTATGCTACCTTCAAGTTTCAGATCTACCGGGACTCGTCGTTCGGCCTCGACGACATACAGAAAACCATGCGCCATCTCTACCTCGACGTCAAGTCTCGCCGCAGCGAAGCCAGTAGGAGGATCGTCGGGCGTGATTCTGCAATATCAACAGAAACAATCACCTACTGTAACCGCAACTGCGATCAGCACGCCCCACGTGGCGTTTTTCTGTCCGCTGAATCGGATGTATGCCACCATTGCAACAAGCAGGGGCACTACAAGCGCAATTGCCCCGGGCTCGCGAATGGCAAGGGCAAGTGTGAGAGGACCGAGAATCACTCCGGAAGAAAGGGTGGAGCTAGAGACTGGGCTGGCGTACTGCTCATTCCACAACACGACGACACGCTCTGAATCCGAATGCTGGGCACAGCGCCCACAGCACGGCAGTACCCGCATAGCTTGTTCGACGCAGTGCAGCAACTCTCTTCCTCCTGATGGGGACGGCAAGACATCGAAGCTCAACGTCGACGACTACTTTGAGGGGGGTCTCTTCCTCTTAAGCATAATCACTTCACCGACCTTCCTATCAAAGGCAAAGAAAGGCAACACCGGTGGACGCCAATATATTTAAAATGTTGCGCCCGCAACGTTCCGAGGACTATTCAGGATAGCAATAAGTATCATGGTCATTGCTGTAGCCGGCATCATCACGATCGTTCGAGGTATGCGCGAACTACTCAATCACAGAGGAAGACTTGGCGAAGAGAAGATCCTCACCGACAACGAAGGGTCCGCGTTCAGGACCTTGACCAGCGGGTGGAGTTTTCAGCCCAACAACAACTGGTCGACGGTGCTAGTGGACAGCGGTGCGACGGAACACATCCAGGACGAGGAGCTGATCCCGGAATTGGAAGTTCGCTTTTTGAACCCCGCGCCGCTAAACATGCCTGAGACGATGGCATATTAGTGCTTGCTGGGGATTTTGATAACCCTGTTTTCTTCCTCCGAGACGCTAAATAAGTCTATGTCGGTGTGGGCGAAATCTACTAACGTGGCAGGGGGGTGTGCCCTCGATGCTCCCTTGACGTGCATGCTGTCGAAGGTCTCCCCGATGCTTGAATTGTTTCTCGTGTTGACCATCTCGTGGTGCAGTGTATCCCGTGCGATCCCAGCAGTCGTAGAACAGGTGTGAACCAAGGCGAATCCACTCGTGCGATCGCGGGCGAAATAGAGATACGATGTGACCGATGAAGATGGCACTCCAACCTCTTGTGGTAATAGTGTTCCAACCTTTGATGATCGTGTGCCGGCGCCTGATGAAGAATCTCCAGTCCCTGGTAATCACGCTCCGATCACTGGTGAAAAACCGTAGTAAGCCTCTGGTGATGACGTTCCTGCCCCTGGTGAGTATACTCCAGCCACGAGCCAGTCAACATCAACAGTTTATTTGATTTGTAGTATATATATGTAAATCAATTGTACAACGACCGATGGAGGACTCCTACACAACTTTTGCTAGTACTGGACATTTTCAAATCGTGCACAGACGAAAACAGCCACAAGGTATACCTACTATTAGTACAGTACCTGTTATGGTCTCACAATCGCCAGAAAATCGAACGGGTGTCAACGGATAATTCTGTAAGGTCCGTTTTTTGCCCTTTGCTTTCGAAGTGTATCATATTATTGCGCACCCCCCCCCCCTCGGAGACAAGGGGGGCGGAGAGAAGGGCAAGCCCCTCAGGCTGTCCCAACAGCAACCCCACGCTAGCATCCGTAAACTCGAGTCAACTTCCATCCCAACTGGCAATGTCTAACACTCGACGCCAGCCTGCCTCAAAACTCGTGAATACGTGCAGTACAAAGGCCAACATCAACACACGCATACACCTGGCAACTACACAGGCGTGAATATGCGAAAAAAAGTATGAATACATACTTACACTATTATCATACCAGATAGGTGCACTTCACGGCCAACGTACAACTACGTATACACTACCTCTCTCCTACGGTTTAGATTGCGCCCAAATTCCGAGCAGCTGATGAATCAACACCATTGCGTCCGCTCTAAAACAAAATCACACTGCGCTACAACAACGCAATTCCCCGACAAGGAAACCCGTACTCCCAGCCTGGACACATACATATAACGTGTGCATATTAAAGGAATATTTGCAACGCTCCCCTGCATCATCAAGTCAGCTAGCTGATGCACTACCGCGTCCAGTCCTAAACGTATCACAATAATTTCAAACGCACCCGCAAACCAAGGAGAGATATACGTATCCACTATCTATGACACAATGAAGCGGCATGCCGTGCATCATAACCAAAATACCTAAAACGGCTAGTCACCATCGCAAACCTACGCAATCTACGACACCCGGACGCGTACACAGCATCCACTAGGTACGTCAAACAAACAGCAACAAACACACCACAACGTTGCTGCGACCGTTCAACTTCGCCTCCACTGACTCCCTCAAAATCACGGGCGGGTGGGTGGAAACTCAAGCAAAATCTGTATCACACCTTTACTCTTGCAGCTCTGACTCTGCTTGACAACGCGCTTAGCTCGCTGGTCAGCAACTAGGAACTAGGCAAGGTATGTCTCAAGACTAGACAATTGTTACGTACAATTAACCCGCGTTGGTCTGATTGGTTGCCCAACCTTCTTGCGTACGTGTGAAACTCGCATTTTCTCGTGCCTCGATAATACTATGATTTGCACTTTGCTTTCAAAGTTGTATCACATTATTGCGCACCCCCCCGTTTGGAGACAAGGGGGGTGGAGAGAAGGGCAAGCCCCTCAGGCTGCTCCAACAGCAACCCCACGCTTGCATCCGTAAACTCGAGTCAACTTCCATCCCAACTGGCAATGTCTAACGCTCGACGCCAGCCTCCAACAAATGGGATTGACCCGATTTACGAACCCATGCCAGCGCCCTCCCCCCCCTTGTTGTCATACCATGGGGAACGCGCATGATAACCCAACTCCTCCATTCTATTTTCACTGTTCACACACGGACACGCTGCATGACCGGAATATTCACTTGGCTACGTCTGTCTGTCCAAATCATTAAGTGGATCAACCCGCTCCCACCCAGGTCCGGCGGGATCCCATTGTCACGACCCTCCTAGGCCATTCCGTTTGCTACCCAGCTGGCGTCCTGCCCCGTGGCGAAACACGTCCATCGACCGCCGGGCTGCAACCCCTCTGGTACAGCTGCCCCTATCGACGAGTTCGTTGCGCCTCCAATCCTCAGGCAGTGCCGAGCGTACTCCTCCGTACGCACACCCCCGCCAACGCAACCACTCGTCGCTTGGTTATCGGCCGTTGAAGCGGAGTCCACATAGAGCATCCGCCACTGCAGACGCAGCACGTAACGAGGGGTCCGGCGAGGAAAAACAAAGGTAGTAACAAGATAAACACGCGAACGTGCGAAGGTGGCATTGCCACCGACGCAACGAACCTACACCCGAACACACGTAGAAACTGCCCCTTTCCCAAGCAGGTCACCTTGCAACTCACGAAACCGCACCTCAACGCGGGCTGCACTGCGCTGCAAGTTAAACGGTTCCGCGATTGAGGTCAACATCAGTCCGTCGCACACGGGCGGGATAAACAACCCAACTCGCAACATCCACGGGGAAAAAAAGTAACCAGGTGGAAAAAAAAAAACACCTGGGAGAAAACAATGCCCAAGAATACTCGCGAATCAGGACAGAAAATCACTGACTGACTGAAAAAGCACACCGTCCCCGCCTATGGACGGGTGCTGCGCACACGCACTGCAACAGCACACAAACCAACGTGTGGCTCATACGTCCCCAGATGAACGACACACAAAACAAGCATCACGAAGTCACTAAGATGTGAGACCTGCTTCGCTAAAGCATCCGCATACGCTGCAACGGCACACTCCCCTCTGGAGACGGCTGCTACGCATACGGAGAAACAAGTACCCACTCAATCCGCTTCGGCGGAGACACGCAGCGCACCCACGGACACCACGAAGAGTATCGCGAATAACTTCCCCGGAGGAGAGGCTGACGAACATGCGCAAGGAAGCCGACTAGTTGCAACACCTGCAGCGCTGAAGCCGACGCACTCACTGCAACAGTACACACTCCAACGTGTGGCTCACGCTTTCTCGGATGAACGCCACACGAACCATGGATGAGGAAGTCAAAGAGTCACGACACCTGCTTCGCTGAAGCAGACACACACACTGCAACAGGACACCGCCTCCCCCTGTGGACAGGTGCTACGCAGCACACGCGGAGACTACGAAGCGTCTCGCGAAAACCTTCCCCGGATGAACGGCTAACGAACATGCGCGAGGAAGCCAACACAGTCGCGACACCTGCTTCGCTGAAGCAGATGCACACACTACAACAGGACACTGCCTCCCCCTGTGGACGGGTGCTACGCATACGAAGAAACACCAAGATGCGACACCTGCTTCGCTGAAGCAGACGCACACACTGCAACAGCACACCGCCCCCCCCCCTCTAGACGGCTGTTACG
The DNA here is from genome assembly GCA_031763025.1 of Macrocystis pyrifera. NCBI lineage: Eukaryota > Phaeophyceae > Laminariales > Laminariaceae > Macrocystis > Macrocystis pyrifera. Next base: position 2,707,017 of record JASSKH010000013.1, read on the forward strand.
CACACGAAGAAACAGGTACCCATGAAATCCTCGACGGTGGAGATACGCGGCGTACCCACGGACACCACGAAAATCCTTGCGAAAAAAAAAACAAAACAAGATAAACGGCACACGGACATGCGCGAGGAAACCGACGAGTTGCGGCGCCTGCGGCGCTGAACCAGAGGCACACACTGCAACGGCACACAGTCCAACTTGTGACACATGCTTCCCCGGACGAACGGCAAACAAAACATCCACGAGGAAGCCGACGAGTTGCGACATCTGCAAATATCTGACATGCACCGCTGAAGCACACACACTGCAACAGCACACGGCCCAACCTTTGGCACACGCTTCCGCGAATGGACACCACACGAAACACGGACGAGGGCGCTAACAAACCGCGACACCTGCACCGCTGAAGCAGGCGCACACACTGCGACAGCACACCTTCCCCCCTGTGGGCGGGTGCTACGCAGACGAAGAAACGAGAACCGACGCAATTCGCTTTGGCGGCGATACGCGGTGTGCCCGCGGAGGTCACCAAACAAATCGCGAAAAACTTCCCCCGGACGAACAGCTAACGAAACATGCACGAGGAAGCCGACGAGTCGCAACACCTGTAGCGCTGGAGCAGATGACATGCTGCAACAACACACAGTCCAACTTGTGGCACATACTTCCCCGGATGAACGGCACACGAAATATGGACGGGGAAGCCAAAGAATGGCGACACCTGCTTCGCTGAAACAAACGTACGCGCTACAATAGCACACGGTCCAACTTGGGGCACACGCTCCTCCGAATGAACCGCACACGAAACATGGACGCGTAGCGCTAGAGCAGATGCACATGCTGCATCAGCACACTGTCCAACTTGTGGCACATACTTCCCCGGATGAACGGCACACGAAACATGGACAGGGAACCAAAGAGTTGCAACACCTGTTTCGCGGAAACAGACGTACTCACTGCAATAGCACTTGGTCCAACTTGTGGCACACGCTTCCCCGGATGGACGCCAAACGAAACGTGGACAAGGAAGTCGACCAGATGCGACACCTGCTTCGATGAATCAGGCGCACACACTGCGGCAGCACACCGTCCCCCTGTCGGCTGGTGCTACGCAGACGAAGAGACGAGAACAGACGAAATCCGCTTCGGCGGCGATACGCGGTGTACCCACGGAGGTCACGAAACCGCTCGTGAAAAACTTCCCCCGGATTAACGGCTAACGCAACATGCACGAGGAAGCCGACGAGTCGCGACATCTGTAGTGCTAAAGCAGACGCAAATGCTGCAACAACACACAGTCCAACTTGTGGCACATGCTCCCTCGGATGAAAGGCACACGAGACACGGACAAGGGAGTCACGCGGTGTACCCACGGAGGTCACGAAACTGCTCGTGGTCAACTTCCCCCGGATTTACGGTTAACGCAATATGCACGAGGAGGACGACGAGTCGCGACACCTGTAGTGCTGAAGCAGACGGACACGCTGCCACAGCACACAGTCCAACTTGTGGCACATGCTTCCCCGGATAAACGGCACACGAAACACGGACAAGGGAGTCAAAGAGTTGTGACACCTGCTTCGCTGAAACAGACGCGCGCACTGCAACAGGACACCGTCCCCTCCTGTGGATGGGTGCTACGCACATCAAGAAACGAGTACCCATGCAAACCGCTTCGGCGACGATACGCGGCGCACCCACGGAGGCCACTAACCGGCGCGACACAACCTCCCACGAATAAACGACAGGGGACATGCCGGGGGGAGCAACATACTAGCAGAACAGCAATGGATGGGGCAATTTCGGCCCCTGCCCTGTGATTGACCTTTTGCAAATATCCGCGCGCGACCCCCCTGAATCGCGACCAGAAAATTGTACCACCATAAGTAGTTAAGCTAAAGTGGAGCAACCGGTACCAGTTAGACACCAATCCACGTATTACTGTAGCGAAGGACCATAAAATACCAGTCACCAAAGCCACCAGCTACACAGCCTGTATACTTTGATAATCTCAAACCACCAAATAACAATTAGAACACAAGTAGCTCAGAGTATGCTCTACCAGATTACTGCACACACCCTAGTTCCCGGAAAGCGCTTTCCCATGCATTCGTACTATGCCCCGGTACAAGCATTTGACATATCGTACGTACGACCACTGCTGCACGAACACTGCTGTATACGCATGGCTGTACCAGTCATACTCATACAACCTTTTCTCGAGTTTAGTACCACAGATAAAAGTCTCGCATGAGATATCATGTTTCGCATTAATAGTATGCCCCGGTACGAGCACTTGAAAGATCGTACGACCACTGCTGCACGAACACTGCTGCTGTATCCGCACGTCTGCTGAACCTGTTATACTTATTAATCGTGCCTTTCCCCCGAGTTTGTACCAAGCAAAAGTACGATAGTATGCATACTCGCGTCTGGTATAATATTCCCTCGAGCACACGCTACCGGTCCATCACTGCTGTACGCATGTGTTCGCAAGTTGCGAACATAATGACACCACCCAGGGTACAACATCCCGGGTAACGTCACACTGCTGTGCGACAGTATACAACCCCTGTAACGTCTCACTGCTGTGCTACGACATACCAGAGGTACCGATCTTGGCGAGTCGCTCCTGAGTTGGCTTGTCCGGCCACGCTTGCCATGCCCTCCGACATGGTCTCCAAGGTTTTCCGTCCAACCTCGCAGCTAGCTGCTCTCGTACACTTGCGCACAAGGCACCACGAACGAGTCTCTCCAAGGAAGGTCCTTCGATCAATAAAAATGAAAAAATAACAAATGTCTGGCTGGCGAAAACCCTGCTTGCTCAGCATTCAAACAGATCAAGATCGAACGCTCGACACAGAGCCCTCTTCAACTCAAACTAATCTTTATCACATATTTACTCTTGCAGCTCTGACTCTGCTTGACAACGTGCTTAGCTCGCTCGTCAGCAACTACAAACTAGGCAAGGCGTGTCTCAAGGCTATCCAATTGTTACGTACAATTAACCCGCGTTGATCTGATTGGTTGCTAAAACTTCTTCCGTACGTGTAAAACTCGCATTTTCTCGATAAGGAGCACACTGATTTACTTTGTCTCGCCGGATTGAGCACACAGCTGTACACACACATTTTATAAATTTTGAAATACGTCAGCTGTGAGTTCGACTGATTAAATAGATAGGTGATACTCAAGTTTGCAAGCTGCGTAATACGTCTCGTCTCTGTTCCATTTTGGGGAATCTGAATCTCACCGAATGTTGTGATCGAACAGCAAACTTTCATCCCGCCGTGCATTGTTTACAACTTTCAAAATTTATAAAAACTTTCAAAGTGCGCCTCTCGCTAGCCTGCCAGCAGAAAACACGAACCTCACCTCCTGCGCCGTTGCATCTCCCTCTGCAATTTGCACGAGGCCAAGAACATGCACGATATTGAGATTTACCAAACACATACTTGTACGTCAAGACCTGCTGCAATATTTACAGGGAGTACCTACAAATGTTCTAGTGTCTAGTGCGCCTGTCATGTGTGAACTGCTATGTAAACAAACTTTCGATTGTCTTGTATACCTCGGCCCTCGCGTGCAACCTGCTGTTTCAGTGCACGAAAAAGTACTGGCCGAAATCAATTGGAATCGAGCCTGTAAGTATTGTCGTCTCGTCGACCCTGGTAGCATCCAGGGGAGTCACCGGCCAGTGGCCAATCGCGGGGGAAGTGTTGCTAAAAGCGCGAACCGTTATCACGCACCTTGCAAAGTTGAGTATCGATCGATCGGTTGAACTCACAGCTGACGTGCTTTTATAGTTTTAGTATTTTTTTTTTATTGAAAAAATACTTTCTAAATCCACCGCTATTCATGGCCGCGTCGTGCCGATGTCGTTGTGCCGACGCCGATGCCCTCCCAATGATATTATGCGCCTTTCTCATGATATTCATGTCCATCTTCATACAATTAGGCATTTGGTCGACGACCAGAGGGTCCAGAGCCATGCTGACTATGCTACTATGAAATTATTGTCGAACGGTTGCCAAATTGCGGTAATACTGGTGGAGCCCTGCATCTCGTTCGTGCCAGGTAGGCACCAAGTTTTAACGTATGTACGCACGAATATGTGAACAACATGGTGATCATCGTTCGTACGCACAGTTTTAATACAGTCACTTGGTCGATCCAACTTGATACCGGGGGCCAAAGGGCCGAGTCTCACCAGTCCACAAGGCCAAAAGGACCGAGTCCCTCCAGTCCATAGGGTACCTGAAAGCTGAAAGGACCGAGGAGTCCCACCAGTCCACAGCGTACCTAAGGCTGAAAAGACTGAATCCACTCCACAGGGTACCTGGAGGGCTGGAAGAACTACAGTAAGTCCCTCCTGTCGACAAGGAACCTGAAAGCTGAAAGAACTGAGTCCCACCAGTCCACAGGGTACCTGGGGGCTGGAAGGTAGTCCACACGTTACCTGGCGGCTGAAAAGACATAGGGATCCGGCCAGTTCGTAGGGTACCTGGGGGCTGAAAATACTGAGTCCCTGTTGATTACATAGCACTACCTGCTGGACCACTAAGTCAGCGATGACTTACTGGTCTGGCAGTTAATGCTATATATTCAACAATATATATGTTTTAAAGTCCATGAAATCTCGTCGACTCAGTAACAGTGAGCCCACCAATGTTGCTCGTTGTGTAGCTCCTCATGGGGCGAGCCGACTCGACAGCTCAGGACTAAGACAAGAAAAGAGAGTCCCGTCATACTGTCTGGAGTCAACCACGCGTTTCTGTGCCAATTATATACGCCGTTTATACGTCTAGATATCAGTCAACAGTCCCCCAGCCCGTAGGGTACCTGGGGGTGGAAGGGACTGAATCCCGCCAGTCCATGGGGTACCTGGAGCTGAAATGAATGAGTCCCGCCAATCCCGAGGGTGCTCATCACAACGTTTACTGATACTGAACTGAGCATCAACTGCTATATACAGGTATAATTCACAAACACCATACTATAAAAATAAATACAGAACACGCACGCCCGACGAGTGTGCCTGACGCATCACGCAGCTTGCGAGCTTGAGTTTCAGCAAGAGGCAGTAGAAGCATTTTGCACTATTATTAGGAGTGCACTTGCATACGGAGAGGCTACGTATCCATCCATAGACTGCATCCTATCCACAGCTGCCCGTGATTGCTACTGTACTACTATACCATAGGGGCAACTACGTGCACTTGTACTGCAGGCTGTCATGAATTCATGTAGACTAAAGCTCATCAGAGCGAACAATGAAACCTTGAACTTGAGTTGTCCACGCATTTGTACTGACTGGTTGCATGTCTGGGGTCTAGTCAAAGCCTAAAGCCAAACTCAGGTACACCTGTTCCATTTGCTTGAGCAAAAACAGTTAATACCGAAACCAAGGAAAGAGCTCACGCCACGAGCAGTGTTTTCGCCATGAGAAATCGTTCTCATCTGTCTTTACGCCTGAGCATTGAGCGTGTGGCCTCCAAAATCTGGAGTTTCTTGTTATCGTGAGGGTATTAGGTACCGCAGGCTCCACTTGAACCTGCAGAGGGTCACCAGGCTTCCGTTGCTGCCTCACGGCGGGCGCACCAAGGGTATGGCGCCTCTCGCTTTGAAGCCTCTCGACCATCCACGCGGGATAGCCTGCTCGGCACCAAATTACCCAAACAAACCTGAGACCACCTCGACGCTGGGTGAGGCGGTCAAAATGCCTTCTGTGTTCACGGACGATGCTGTAATATGACTCGTGTGCCCACAGAAAACAACAGAGTACACATACATCATAACTGAAGCACATCCTATACCCCGAACAAGAAAAAGTGAAATCAACGTACGTACGTATGTATGCATAAATACGTGTATGCTCAGATACGAGAGTTCATACAAAAGAATTGCAACCGAGGAACCGGAGAACGCATACGCAGATAATAGAGAGTGTACGCATGGCCTCTCTGATTGGCTGAAAATCAGGCAAAAACAATTGAAAGTTGAAAGGTATTATAGACAAAGCAGACAAATCCAGTACAGGCGTAGCTGGCCAGTGTTTTGCCAGAAACAGGTACGATGTGAGGCTGGGCGATGGCAGGGCTCCTGGCGTGTAGTTTTTACTTGTTTTAGTGTGCCTGATTTTGGTCCATATTTGACCGGGTATGCCTAATTTTGGCTGAAACCCTTCAGCTTAGTGAGTGCAAGGCTCAGATCGTGCGGCCGTTGAGATCAGTGGTGCCAAGCAGGCGCACAAGAGTTACTTTTTATATGCACAGTTACGCGGATGACTTCATTCTAGCCCGTACCTGTCCTTGGCTCCGGACAAACAACTTGTATATCCGTTGTGCTCGTTTGTACTTTGTTTCATAACCGAATTACATCCTTTCGTAGCACACCTTCTATACAGTATGCCTGGTACCACTGTTGGTACATTGGCGTTCACAGCATCATCTATCTGTAGTTCTTTGATCCCTATTTTTCAAACATCCGCCAGTTCAAACCATCGCCCAGGTCAGATGGCGCAACCAAGGTATACACCATGTTTCTTTGTTTTCGATGTTACTTGCTCGTGTGCTTTTTTCTGGTTAAAGGAGCGCGCCGGCCATCTTACACCACCGCATAGCACTTATTGTCAAGACAACACATCCCCTCGGGCGATTGTCAAAGCTGGGGTGCTCGACAACGGGAAGGGCATGCTGAGTACGACGAGCGATGCGTCTACTGTGCAACCTTCTGGACAAAATATTTCCAAAGTCACCATCTCCTTTGTGTGTGCCCCCCCATATTCTGGAAGAAACCGCGATTGATTGAAATTCGTCCCAGGGGGCGTTTTGTTTTGTCGTGCGTGTTATCAGGTATACGGTATACAGTTTTCCCTTGACATCGTTCGGCAACGAAATGCCCAAGGCTTATCACAGTGACTGAGAATCCTGACGGGACGGGACGGGACAGATTTCACTCGTTTGGCGGGAAAAAAAATGAAAACGGGACGGTAAAATGAGGACATGAAAAGTTGGCGGGACGGGACGGGACAGCGGGTGCCAAATTTCTCGTCTTGACGGGACGGTAAATATTTTTCCCCTCGGCGGGACGGGACGGTAAATACTTTCTCCCTCGGCGGGACGGGACGGTAAATATTTTCTTCCTCGGCGGGACGGGAAGGTAAATATTTTTTCCTCGGCGGGACGGGACGGTAATTATTTTTTCCCACGGCGGGACGGGACGATAATTTTCTTTTTCTTCGGCGGGGCGGGACGGTAAATATATATTTGTTCTTTCCCGCCGCAAGGTCGGCGCGGTTGTAGGTGAAAATTTCCCGCACACTGCTGTGCTGGTTCCGCGAAGGGAGCCGTCCCGACGCAGACGTTTTCTTCTCGACCCGCGCAGCCCAAGCCCCGAGAAGTGCTGCCACTATACACGGACGACGTCCTCTGATTTCTTCCACCCCTGCCCCAAGCACTGTTGTTGCGTTGCCAGCTCATTGTGGCTGTTCTAACAGATGGTTGTGCTTGCGCTGTGTTACTGGTGGTTGTGGAGGTGGAGGTGGTGGCGGCGGCGGTGGTGATTTTAGTGACCTGGTCGATCGACCCCGCCCGTAAGATAGGCATCCATGGCGTCCGTGCCGGTCACACCGAAGATGTTAGGAGACAGTACTTTCGCCCCTTGACACACAGCAACTTTGCATTGACATTAACATGCTTTGACTGACACCAAACTACTAGGTTTCAATGTGTAACACTCGGCCCTACATCCTTGACTGCGCATGTTTTGTGTCCTGCTTGATGGCATGTCTACTGAAATCTTTCTGGGCCACACCAACCAGTACTGGTGTGATCGTGAGTTGAGTGGTCTCTGCTGTTTATGTGTGGTGGCGAGGCTGTGGCAGGTGTTGTGTTATGATTGTCTGCTTTCATATTCAGTTGCGAGTGGAAATATCAAGTATGTATGAAGATTCTTTTAAAAATGAAAAGAAAAAAGAACACCACGCCTACTACCGTTCTATACGTATTTCATTTATAGATGGAGTTGTGCACAATTTATGATAACACATGTATTTTACACAGGAATTACTATTATTGAAGCTTCGTACAACTCGAAATTTCTTGATTAATTTCGTAATTCGTGGTGGAAATGGATGGGAACAGACGATCTCGAATGTTTCTTGTAGGGGAACAAGAGGCAAGTTATGTCCGCCGGAGGCGGTGCCACGACGGTACGGAACGATAATTTCCTGCGGGATAGATTATATCGGCGGGACGGGACGGTAATTTATCGGTGTCACGGCGGGATGGGACGGTAATTTGTTGGTGTCATGGCGTGACGGGACGGCAATTTCCAACGGGAGAGATTTTATAGGCGGGAAGGGACGGTAAGTGACGACGGTCAGGGACTTTGTCGGCGGGACGGGACGGCGGGACCATTTTGACGGCGGTGTTACCGTCCCGTCCCATCCCGTCCCGCCGTTACCGCTGTTACCGTCCCGCCGAAATTACCGTGATAAGCCTTGGAAATACCGACCAAGTCTGTGACGTACAAGTAGGCGGATTGTTGTTGTTGTTGTGGCTTGGAATTTAGGCTGCGGCATAAACATCATATAGTTAGAGAGTATTGAGAGGGAAGGAGAATGCCCAGCAAAACATGGAGTGCATGGTAAGCTTTGAAGACTGAGGGAGGTACTAAGGGTCATTCTCATCGGAGAGCTTTTTTTCCCTTATTTTCCATGTGTTTTTCTCGCGCAATTTTTTATTCTCCAAGATTTTCCTGTTTTTTTTTTTTTTCCCATATATATATATGAAATTTAACAAACCTGATTTTTTTGCTTCTGGAGAATTTCACGAATAGTGACAGAACGCCTCGGTATCTTGATATATTTCTGTAAATTTTCCAAACTTTGGAAATTCTGGAAAAAAAAAACTCTCCGATAAGAATGAGCCTACAAGGATTATTTAGACCTTGTGCACATTTATTTGTTTCCGTGGTTTTTTACTTATTTTGGGGAAGATTACGCGGGTTAACGTTCGTTGCTGCACATCGTCGGATGGTGGTTACAGTAGTGATTATTAATATGCGTTTGTATTTTTTTGTAATGATATACCATCTGTGCTTTCTTATGTTTTTTTCTTATTTTGTATTCAAGCAGGTGCGACGTTTGGCGTGTTTCCCTTTTGGTTGCGATTGTTCCCTTTTGTCTCCTTGCCATTGTCTGTATCGCCTGTCGTGTCCGTGACGTCACCCGTTTCATCCACCGTCTTGCGGTATCAACTGACACGACGCTTTATTAGGGGACGAACTGCTGCACACTAGGGTGGGTTATTTTTCTAAAAAATAATTTGCCAGTTTTCAGTGATTTCGACGTCACTTACCTTCGCATCCCGGAACCACAATCAACCTTCATTTTTCGATGCGTCCGATATGGTACAGTCAATGTCCCCGTCTTTGTTTACGTTTTGTACCCTTCACCCTACCTACCCGATGTATTGGTACTGCTTTGAATGAAGCCTAAGATGGGACACAATGTGTCCCGACCTTGAATTTAACAGCAACACCACACCCTCCCGTAGCTTGAGCTACGGACGAGCATAGACGAGATACTCCGTATATATCAGGCAAACATGAATGAATGTAGGGTCTTAAACTTAGTCCGTCAAGGACTATTTGTTTTTATAATATACCAGTACATCACACACACGTGTCATGCTGTGTTGTTTTCGTCCGTCGTTGTGGCACCTTGGTCGTTTCGGTAGGATGAATATTATTGGTGTTGTTGTGTTCGAGATTTTATAGGGAACGCACAAGTTTCCTACCTTTACAACTTTACCCATATCTCAAAACATTAAACTAAAAAGTTGTGAATTTTCCATGAAACGATCTGCATTGTTTCGGCGTCATTCTCCTTCGTTTCCTATTTTATTCGCCCTTTATTTTTTTCGAATCTTGCTTGTACAATGTGTTGTGTTCTCGTACCCGGTACGCTGGCACTTCACTTGCTTGACCCTTGAACTCACGATTATTTTTTGTTTTTTCTGGTCTCCTCTGTCTCACAGTCTGTGACCACAGAATCAGTATCTCTCTAGCTAGGATAAGGAATCAGGACGGACATTGGGTGTACTGATGAAGCTGGGTAGAAATGACGATTGAATGTGAAGACAACCACAACAACAATTTTTGCTCTTTGTCCCTCATGCCTATCATATATATATATTTCAGTGGAAGCCTGATACTCTTCACTGTACCATCTTCAGAACAGACAAGCTTCAATCTGGCTCCACCGCCGTAGAGAGGGCGGGAGCACTTCTCATTCCGTAATCATGTAGATATATACAGCAGTATAGATGTATTGCATACCTACTTCTGCCGTGCTACAGTCGGCATCCGTTTTACTGAAGTTTGCGTAATTTTGAAGGACGCAGCAGCAACAGCAACAAACAGTCTCCAGTGGAATTAGTGGCGGCAGTAGCAGTCGATCTACTATAATTATAGTGGTTTGACAAGTGAGTTATGATAATTTATCATACATATTTGTACGAGGGGGTTCCAGCGACAGTCGAGGCTTGACTCCTTCGCACTGGACTTTTACGGGAAAAAACCGCGACTGAATTGTTTAGGAACAAATATTTGTTCGCCGTTTAGGTACATGTTTTCCCCCCCCAATTTTCGGAAATTTTAAGCAACTTTGATCCTCCCTCTGATGGACCAACGCAAAACAAAACTTTTCCTAAAAAGCCCGGTCGTAATTTTTTTCACGATGTTGTTATGATCCGCACAACCCTGTCAAATAGCACATTCTCCTATTCTAAACCCGATAGCAAATCTGATTCTCGTGAGCTGCAAATTATTCCGAAGCAATACGAACGAGTCCCCACATATTTCACGAACTACAGTACAACTCGCACGACAAAAATCTCTTCACCGATGTGCTCCCTTTTCGTTCATGCAGTTACACATGCGGACATCGTTAGTATCGAGAATGGAAACTCTGTGACCGTTAACATTTTTTTTTTCCGGGCGCCCTTGCATATTCCATTCTTTATTGCCCGCAGGTGGAATCTTAACACATTTTCCGGAACCAGCTCGCACAAAACCCCGTACGTATACTGTACAGCACTTACTTGTTTTACTTCCCGTCAAAACTGTTTAACTAAGTTGTAAGCTGGGTAGCTTCTGCGCATTTCAACGTCCAGTACAAGTAGTCGCTCCTGGCTGGAGTAGCGGCATTGAGCAGCAGAGTTACTGCTGTGTTCAGTAGCCTACATTGAGCAGGTAGCGGTAGCAACCGAGCGTAACACGCTGTGCAATTAGTAGAAATTCCTGTATCAATACATCATGAATTTGTTCGAAATACGAATAATATACCACTAGATAATGAGTCAGCTGCTGAGTCATCGCTGACGGGGTAGCTCAGGGGTCTATCTTTTTTTTGCGAACAAAAGAAGTACCTTCGTGGGCTCGATACGGCCTCCCGCCGATAGTATCCTCCGGGGTTGGTCAAGCCCCTAATCAGCGCCTCGTTTTTTGTTCATATGGTCCTCCTTCTTACAGTAGTCGCGAGATATTTTACTCAAGTGGTTCACTCCACGTTCGACTCTCTGGTCGAGTGTTCTTTTTTCGTGGGGCTGTTCACTTGATTTCCCTGACTGAGTTGCTCAGTGGTTTAACCTAAACATTTCGAACAATGAAATCCGGGTTCGAGCCCCGCCAGACGTCGTAGTTCCGCTTTTCCTGCCGTGGGCAGAGAAGGGGAAACCAGGTGGAGAGAGCCACGATAGTAAAAGAACACTCGACCAGAGAGTCGAACGTGGAGTGAACCAAGTGAGATTAATAACCCACGACTACAGCAGGGAAGGGGGCCAGATGAAGGAAAAACCAGACGCTGGTTAGGGGCTTGATCAACCCCGGAAGATGTCATCGGCGGGAGGTCGTATCGAGCCCAAATGTACGTCTTTTGTTCGTAATATAAAAGGATAGACCACTGAGGTACTCAGTCAGCGCTGACTCAGCGGCTCAGTGGTGTATCCTATTCATAGTTAGGGGCATAGTTGTGCACAGCCACCACACTATGAATGAAATATAGAATAGGCGCATTATGCAGCTTGCAAAGTTGAGTATCAACTATTCAATCAGTCGAACTCGCGGCTGATGTGTTTCATAATTTAATAGAAACTAACCGGTAGTCAGTCTAATAGCGGTTTTATAGGTGAACCGGAACGTTATGGAATAATGCGACAGGATTACCTTTGTTCGAGACCATAGTATCGGAGCGTTATTCTCGCGGAACCCAGTAGGTACACGTTGTGGCAGAGGACGAGAGACAGTCCAGCAGTTCTGGACGATATGGCTCAGGAGACAGCCCGCACGCTGTCACTCCTTTTCGCGCCTCACTGCTGCTCGCAGCACCACCGAGACGCCAAGATGTATATTTGTCCTCCGCCACTTTTTTCAGCCCGCAATAGGTTAAAGAACGTTTTCTTCTCAACTAGCCAAGTGCATCATCAGTACCAGCCCGAGCGGAACCAGCTCCAGCGTAAACGCCTCTGTTACCACGCCATTTGGGGGACACGCACAGAGCGATTCCCGTTGGTTTGGGTTTTAGGGCATTTTCTGTACAGGTGTGGGCATTCAGGAAGCACCAAACCTCTTATAACTCATGGATAAAGCTCTGTGTGCAGTGCAGTGAAGTGGACCACACAGCCTACTGTAGATACTGTACGTGGTATGTCTCTCGTGCTCCGATACGTTTCAGAAGCACGTACAATTTACAGTAGGCACTTTCAGGCAAATATCGATAGTCTACCGCAAATTTTAGTCATATCATGTAAAAAGTCTCCAACAATATTGAGATCCCCTAAGGTTCTAGGCTCGCTTTAAATGCAGAGTGGGGATGCAACAAATTGCGTGACAGACGTCGGTCCGATCCGTCGAGGTCGACTACCCGGCATGTTTTAGAAAAACGCTACTAAAATACGTTGTGGAGCCGCACGACCGCCCTTTCCGACCCCGAGCCCCCCAGAGGCGTAGGATTGGGGCTAGGGCAAGGGCTAAGGCTAGGGCTAGGGCTGGAGCCGGGTTGGTTTGTTCTGACATGCAACAGTTTTTACCACAGACGTCCTTCACGAAATTTATTGCATCTTCGTCCTGCATTTTGGGCGAGCCGGGGGGGGGGGGGTTCACGAGGTTGTAAGGATCCATCCCCGGGGCCTGTCTGTACGTTGTCTCGTGTGATGTTTGGCAGCGGCAAGTTAGCATTAATGGAGTGCGGCAATGATATATGGACAACCTGGAGTATTACCGGTATATGTTTGGCTCTGGGGAACGATGGCGCTTGCCCGTCCTTTCAATTTTGGCAGATTGGAAGACAAATACGTTGCAGCGGAAAGTTGATGTTGCAGTGCTTGCAAGAAGTGAAGAGATCCGGTCGTGTTTTACCGCCTCCCAAGTTGACACTCGTTTAGCCCCCTGCATCGACTCTGACTAGTTCCACATGGTGATACAGCTTACCGCTTAGGCCTGAAAGCGCCCGGTACAGCTGGAATGTGGCACACGTTACTTACACAGCATCATCTGATTATCAGTGCCGAGCTGTCTGACAAAAATACAGGTTCACTCCACGTAGCCTCCAAAGACCGTCCTCAGTCATCGTTCTGAGACCCGTCCTTGTGAGACGAGCTCTGAGGACAATCACCACCGCTATCGGGGATCTTAAACGTAGTAACTCCCAAGGAGGCAAACATCGATATACAGGCCCTCTGGTGCGTGCTACGATAGAATAAGCTACTTTTGCCCGACTATTTATGACCGGCGTAGATCCTGGGTTCAGAAACTAACCATTGTTGGTGGGCTCTATTATATACTAGGTATGTTCACAACTAAGTTTCGTCGTGAAATACGTACTTGGAGCTTGGGATTGTTCATACGGCTAAGCGTACAACGTTTCTCATGATCAGTCTTACTTAAGGTAGCCTCAGAAATATTAGGGTGCGCCCCTCGGGTCGTATTATATCCTCCGTACTCAAAGCCTGCCTTGAAGAACTCTACCCGCGTACTTGCCGGTAGAGCAATCTACCGAATATAATGAAACAAAGGTCAACAAGAATCAGACGTTGCATGTTAAAACAACTTGTATTCAGCAATACGCCTACTCCCCCACCACTCTCGTGGTACGTGAAAACATGCCTAGCCGACCCTAACGAGCGAGCGCCACGCAGCTTACAAGAGAGCGTGGATGAATATGTATGCCCGCGGAGAACGAGGAGACTCCCAGCGTAGCCCATGAAATTGCTTGGGGTTCTCGTGCGAACATGAGAGTACCCGTCACCATTGTCACAGGAACCCACATCAACCCATGACAACCCGGGCAAAACGTGTAAACCCCTCGTCTGCAGCCATGGGTTCCCACGGGTTCTCAACAGTCCCCAAGGGTCCCCTTGGCGATCGCGATGGGTTCCACTGGTAATTGCTAAGGATTCTGATGGCAGTTACCGTAAGTTGCCTTGGGTGACGGGTTCCCTTGGAAACCCGACGCAGGCCGTCATGAATGCTTAGCAACACACGGAAGCGCGTGGCCACCCATAATCATTGAATGAAACCTTGGTGATTGCCATGCTGTCATGGAAATGTTAGCACACGACCATGTATGAGTCAATGTTCAAGTAGCACTGCTCTTGTATCGTAGATCATGGTCTATGTATGTACCGTTTCGGCATGTAACGTATATTATGCGGAGGAATAGCAGCCGTATCGTCTCTGCTCGAAGGACCGAGTATCTCACTCTCTGATGTGATATCTACCCGGATTGTGATGGTATCCTAGCTGCCTGGTCATCTCTGAAAGCTGCCGTCATCTGGACTCCTGCATTCTCTGTGGAGTACATCTGTGTGTGTTGGCCATATAAGCGCCAGTGTTTACGTGTTATCTCGTCTTCTTCTCTCTACCGCACGGGAGTATCTTACTCCCTGGGCCACCGCTTTCTCGGTGTCATCTCTCGGCTGACAACGAGGACACAGCCTCTGCCTACATTGTCAGGGTACAACGCAATTATCCATAAGACACGGGTTCCCATGGATGCCCGGTTGCCCAGAAGGGTCCCCTTGGCGGGTGCTGTGGACAGCGATGGGAGTCCCTTGGCAGCTGTCCAAGCTTTAGACGGGCTCCCGTGAATTGCCATGACTATCGCCACGGATGGCCTCGGATTCCCGTGGGAACTCATGGCAATTTCCATGGGTTCGCGTGGATGCTTACAGATTTTCGCGGAAGAGTATGACAACTATCATGAGGATCCACCATGACAGTTGCAAAGGGTTGCCTGCGTTATGTTTGGGGACTCGTAGGGATTTCTACGGGTTCCTGTGGGCTCCCAGTAACTTCCAGGGGTTCCTGGGTGAGCCCGTGGGAACTTCCAAGGGTTCCCGTAGAATCCCGACGTAGTTTGGGGCAATTGGAAACCTATGGGAACCCGTGGCAATTGAATACAAGCCTAAGCGATTGGCATGGGTTCCAACCGGTTGCGAATGGTTCCCGTAGTGAATGTGCTGGGCTTTCCTATCAACTGACGAGGGCAGGGTACTTGAATGGGTTACCGTGGGCTCTGTGGCTACTTCTTACGGATTCCCTTGGGTTTCGTGGAAACCCGTATAAAATCCCGTTAGTTCCCTTGGGTTCCCACGGGTTTCCTCAGGAGCACGCACTGTCATGGGCTCCCACCAGAACCCCAGGTAACGTGAAAACCTTGGTGATTGCCATGCCATGGGGTCACGGACTGTCAATGGTCCTCCTGGCACATACGATGAGTTCCCTTGGGAGTTGCGACAGGCTTCTGTGGAGTCCTGGGGTTGATGCTGTAGCAGCGCTAGCCCTCGGGCCACTCCCGATACTTGGCTCGCACCTTGATGTCTTCAATTCATCGCAGTAAGTCTGGCATTGACCAGCTAGCCCCTCAGAGCGTCAGATTCCCTCCGATGTCCAACTTTACAGTTATTATGAGAGACAACCCGACTGGTTAACGAGGAACCAAGTTTGTGGCAGATTATATGTATACACAACAGATGGACACGTCACCGGGTGACATATCGCTTGACACGTGGATAAAGGTTTTGACTAGTTCTTTCTTGTAGGGGTTGGCATTCGAAAAGGACCCCCTGACACGTGCTTTTCGCTGTTGGGGATTTCCTCAAGCACATGAAGGCGTCCCTTGTTTGATAGATTACCGTCTAAACATCTAACGTTGCCGAAGGCGAGCTTCCCACACAGCTCAATACGTGCTCATTCAATGGTAGACCCTCTAGATATCACTGGCCCGCAGTCGCTACGCTTCAAAGCAATACATCCTAGCACCGCCGTGCTGCAACACCCGCCGTGTCCGACGCATAATCGGCAGAGAGTCGCATCCTGGCCATCGCCGGGTAACAGTTTGTAGGGTTTCCTCTCCCATCCTCACCGTACCGGCGGTGCAACGCTCCCCAGGCCCGACGCAAGACTATTGTCGGTCGAAAGCGGGCAGCCCTGCCGTAACGTGTGCCTTTCATCCAACAGACCCCCCGTTCTTCCTCAACGCCCCGCTGCGACACCCCCACAGCCCCCGACTATGATCGGCGGTGCCAAGCGGGCAGTACGGGCTATGATAGAGTTCCTCAGTTCCTCGTCAGCACCCCGACAGCATCACAGGCCCCCAGTCCGATGCATGTGAATGTTGGTACCATGCGTTCAATATTGTTTCCATGGAATTGCAACGGCTTGTCTCGGGCCCCCATGGACACCCGAGGCAACCCGACACAACCCATGGGAACCGGCGGGAACCCATGGGAACCCGCTTTAATCGCCACGGGAACCCACGGACACCCATCGTCACCCCTGGCAATCGAATGAAAGCCGTAGCAATCGCTATGCGTTCTCACGGGATTCCAGTTTAATGTTCCCCGAATATCAGGCCTCTGATAAGTCAGCAACAGACACATTTCCGTCAGGACGAACAGCGTGTGTTCTTTCGGGAGAAGAAGTGAAACTATTTTGAAGTTCTGCACTGTAGGTGAACGTGAGGATGTCGGCGATGACAGGCATGCCCGGGATCCTCCACATACATGTTCGAGAGATATGACACGCTGCTTGTATCATATGCCCCGTTGTGAGATTTTGTCTGAGGTTTCAGTTGATACTCGGGGGTCAGCAGCACGGGAGAGAGTACGATGTGTACTATAGCTGCGAAGAAAGCTGGCAGACAGCTCGCACAAGAGCACAAAGGCCGGCGTGACTAAACACGAACGGGGTTGGTTGGGACGATAATGGTGACGAAATGCGAACGTTCGCTCTTGCATTCCGGCATATATTTTTTTCCGAGGCTTCGAAGGGGGAGTAAAGTCTATGCCATCGTATCTGTTCATACCTAACACAAGTACGCCGCTATACTGCATGCCTGTAATTCACGACACCACTGCCATGCAACACCACACACACTACTCGCACACGGTGCCCCACATTATCCGGACATGTTTGTGTCAAGCATAAAGGTATTTGGAGGAACTTGGGGGAGGGAGAGGTTACCCTTGCGGTAGGAATTGGCAGGATATCATATATCTGTTAGTTGCAAAGGAATTGCATGACGGAGCCGTCGAGAAAGGAAACAGGAAAAGAGTGGGGAAGAAAAGAGGTAATGCCGCACGCTGGCTTGATCGATTTATATCGAACTTAAATGTATGATGACGCGCATTGCAGATGACAAGCGAAATCAAATATCATGTACTCGTACCTGGTACTGTTGTGCTGTACTGCAGTATCCCTCTAAAGGCAAATGCATCCCTTGTAGGGTTTCGTT
The DNA here is from genome assembly GCA_031763025.1 of Macrocystis pyrifera. Taxonomy (NCBI): domain Eukaryota; class Phaeophyceae; order Laminariales; family Laminariaceae; genus Macrocystis; species Macrocystis pyrifera. The sequence goes on from JASSKH010000013.1 coordinate 2,724,814, forward strand.
GACCTCACCTGCATATTGTGCATGCCATATATATATATATATATATATATATTATATAGATATATTTCTGCTGCGCGCTCCCAGACTGGTCACGCGTCTATGTGCCACGTCACTTACCACTCGTATTGTTTGCGGATTTCTGCAAGTATGAAGGCAGTAAGTAACAACACGTGGTGGCCGGCGCATCAACTACAGTAATCACAAAGCAACGGGTCTCTGGGGCATAGTGCTGTGAGAGTCAAGAGAGCTCAAACTATAGTATGTTTACTTTGAACTATTTCGGGGGACCATAGTAAATAGGACCAAATATTGTTGGTAAAGCTAGATAAAAATATAGAGGCTTTTGTGTGTACCGTAGGTCCTATTTACTATGGCTCCCCGTAATATACGATTATCATATACCAGGTACTGACTGTACACGTACACAAAAACAGCCGCACAGTAGCAGAATCACACCAAGCACTCTTCGCGGAGAATCGACTGATTCGGGGGTCACCATGTGTCACAAGAATAACGTAACGAAGAGCAATTGCATACATAACTGGTACGACACAGGCGATGGCGTTGAACACAACTAAGAGGTGTTATTGTTGCTCATACATCTATACTATTTTACCCTCGTCTATAATTGTCCGTGATCTTAAGAAGACAGGCTCCAACACCTGCGGAATGGAAAAAGCAAGCAAGGAAAAAAATGCCTTGGAAAGTGCCACCCTGTGTGGGGCGGCTCTTAACATTCGGCAAGCGGTATACTCCGTGTCGCATATATTTTAACGGCCATGTTATGTATTCGTTTGAAGGATCCCCCACCCTTCCCCAATCCATCTGCTACTCTCGTTGATGTGTACACCTAGGTGCAATCCGCACTCAGCCAGGCCTACATCGGGCGCACAGAAGAAATATCTCCCTCATACTCCAACCACCGGCTAGGTTATCCCGCAAACGACTCTTACGTGACCCATACACGTACCGGGCGCGTACAACAGTTATTTCGTAACCAACCACGTCCGTTCACCGCTCTGCATGAAACAGAACTTCTCTTAAATCGACGCACAACATATCGATAGCTCCATCGAAGCCATGCTTTGAAACAAGGCTACCCTGCGCTACCCTCGAAAGGGCAATACACAGCAGTACCAGGTAGTATCTAATTTGCATCTCACTGCGCGCGTAGAAACTGGATCCTAGCACGAAACACGCCCCAAACACGGAGTCTTCCCTGTCTCCAGAGCTCTTAAAGTAAACACGAAAACAACACAACAGCAGCAGTGTCAGCACACCCCATCGGCCGCGGGGCGCATTTCCTCACGAACGTCTAACGTTACCTGAAGGCCGTAAAACAAACAACTATGAACCATCTGCGTGCGGCTCGATCTTGGAAGAAAAGATCTGGGAGCTCCGCTAAAATCGGGCAGATTGTACAGCCACATCATTCTCGACAAAAACTCTTATTATACTCAACAAAAATGGGACTAGTATGAAAAACGCGTGGGGCATCAAAACTAGCTGCGCATAGAAGGCCTCTTAGTTGTTATCGGCTTCATCGGGGTGAAGTTGGGTCGCACGTTACGCCACACTTCCTCAACACCCCGACCGGTTACAGCTTCGAAACCCTCACATTTCAGCTCAACTACCATACGCTTGACATTTGTATTAATTAGTCTAGTACAAACAGTGTTTGTGGACATGACCCCATCTGGGTGCCACGTCGTACATGCTTCCATGCATGGAGCTACGTCTTCGTCGGTGGTCAGCGCAATCCTCGTCGGCGACCAACACAACTTCTACACCCTATACCTTGACGCTTTCTACCCCCCCCCCCCCCCCATCCGACCCCGAACCCCCGCCCGTGCTATCATATATATATATATACTCGATAGCAACGTCAACCGTTTACTCACTTCACTCGAAACATCAACAACATGTCGACAACGAACGTTCAGAAAAAAACGGACGAAAATCCCTGTCATGGGATAACTTGATCTTTACAGGGGCTCTGCGACATACACACAAAAATGATCACCCCATTCGATCAGCTTCCTCTATCAGTAGACAGGGCAACAGTAGCAACCGCCCCCTCGCTGTGTAAATTCACAACTGCAGAGACACGCAATTGCTCAAATCACCGTGTAATTAATACGCGGTCCGATTTCTGCGTGTTGTGCCCTACCCGCTATATATAGTATGTCACATGTGTTCTTCCCCCGCCTTTGGCGAAAAACAAAAACCGGCAACCAGTCTTCCTAGTCCATGTCAGGGAACTCTGTACTGAAGCACATGATTGTGCAAGGTAGGCCCCACACAATACAACTGCTGCTTTGAATAACAGTAAGCAACAATGTCGAAAGTTCCGGCCGTACGTAGTTGTGGGCTGGGGATGTCACGGGCGCCAGAATCGACGGCAAGAGTAAGCGAGGCGTGCCCAACGAACGTTCAAGTATACGTATCGCCTCACATACGTTTCCTCGGACCTGACGACGGGTAGATAGGGACGATAAGGGGACACCAGGGCAAGATATAGGAAAGGTTGAGCATGGATGGTTGGGGTGGTGGGGCATATGCATGATAGAATATGCGGTAGCAATGAACGGGGGCCGTGGTGGCGAGTAGTGGATGCATGCATGTTTTGTTGTGCTCTAAACTGCTGCGCTCCAAGCTCACGAGAGGTGTTATTCCTAACCTCACGCCGCGGACTGTTGTATGAACGCACGTCAAAAGCACAATATATACTTCGAAGTATATCATATAAACTTGCGTACGTAGTTTTCAGAAAATACTTCCAACAAAGTGTAATATCGCCTGCTGAAAAAAAAATGTCCAGGTGCGCATTAAATACTGCACCCCCTCTCCGTGTACAATATATAGTATCATGCGTATTCGTGATGGCATACTGCTGTCTACTGATAGTATACCTGGTACCTGATACCTGGTATATAACTATTACTAATATTAATACTCGCTCTAATACTACAATACAGAGATTGGGATAGAGAGGGACCCAAACGGAACGAAAAGCGGAACACGTTGCATATATATATTCAACAACTAACTCAAGAACGACGCTTGAAAGGCTCAAATGTAAGAGGGCATGGGTGGGTCGAAATAGGCAAATTGATTACTTTGAGGATGCATTAGTTACTGCCTCCGGGACACGGGATAACTATCTCTCCTCGTGGTGCTCATGTAGTGGGGTGGGTGATGAAATCGATTTTATGCGCCCTAAAGAAAAAAACAAAAAAAACAACGGTGTTGTGTTATGATACTGCCTTGAATGAGGTCGCTTTCCCATGAAACTTCCTCCCCCTCCCCCGTTGCGGGTGGCATGGTGGTGGCTTTCGTTGACGATTTCTTGCCCCTTAAGGCTAGGCCTTCCTTTCTTTTTGACGTAATAATAATAACAATAATAATATCAGTAATAATAATATAATCATAATATATTATTTAGTAATAATAATAATAATAATATCAACAATTAACAACAACAATTAACAACAACAACAATTAACAACAACAACAACAATTAACAACAACAACAACAATTAACAACAACAACAATAATAATAATAATAATAATAATAATAATAATAAAAACTATAGACCGTACTATGCGAATCCTAAAATAAAAAAACGGCAGTGGCATACGTATATGTCCGAAACATATTATATTATGTTACCAAGAGTTATACGTAGGTAGTCGGTTGAAAATGCGTGCCACCATTACGCAAAAAACAACAGTTTGTGCAAAATGCAGCAAACAAGAGCATATTTGTATGAATAGTACAACAGTACCACACGCAAGGCAATCCACGTGCACACTACGTACTTTACGAACAAGTCAGTGAGTAGTTCCCCCCTCTCACATGAACGAAGGAGAGTGCCAAAGCTTTGATGAACAGATCCAATTACAGCTCGCAAAGAGGCGTACGTAACCAAAAAAGTGCATTCAGCAACCAACGACCTCGAGCACCAGTACTATATACAGGTATAGTACAAGTACTACAGTAGCAGTATTATACTAGACTCTTTACACCTGGGCAAATTAAACCTGTACCGCCCATCACGTAAACTCACCTCTATATTGTCTCCAAGGCTCGCGTTGCACCGATTTACAAGGACACCTTCGTCTTCTTCGTCTCTCCGAACAATGTCGTCGTCTTCACCACCTGCTCGCCATAAAAGGGACCTTCCGAAGCGGTGAAGAAATTGTCCTGGGTCATCTTGGCCTTCTTGCCGTTCACCCACAGCTGCGTCACGGGCGACTTGGTCTCGCGGGCCTGAATTTTCCAGTACCACTCGTTACTCCCCTCAAAGATAAAGGAAGGGCTGCCACCGGAGGGACATTCCACGAACTTCCACTCGATATCCCAACGCCCGTCACCGCTCTTCGCGAAGTCGAGATCGCCCTTGGCGCACTCGGCGCAGCTGTCGCTGACGAAGCCCTTGAACTTTCCCTTGATTGGGTTCTTGCCTGCACCCTTCCCGGTGCCGGTACCTTCGATACAGGCTCCGCATATGGTGGAGTCGTCGTACATGTCGTAAAGAGATACGGCCATCGGAATCATCCCGTTGTACATGGAGGGGATGGGGTGCTCGATGGCGCAGTTACCTTCACCGGGCGAGACGTCGCCGTAGTAGGTGCCGTCCCCCTTGAACTTGCTGCCGAACGGGTATGGAGCTGCCGAAGCAGGGCTGAGCATCAGTGACGTGCTGGCGACAGCGGCGAGAACCAGGATGTTGTTCATGATGTGGACCATTTTCTTCTTCTTCTGGTGACTTGCTTCTGCAACAAGTATTCTGGAGTTGGTTGTGAGGTGGTGCTGCGTGCCGGGGAGTGAAGTTCTGATCAGGTGTGGTTGTGCGGTAGTGTGGTGGCTGTTTGTCGTGTGAGAGGGTGGTTAGGTGTGAGAGAGGTGTGGAGGTGGGCTGCATTATACGGATCTGTCTGTCCGCTGCAGCAATATGTCTGTTGGATCGAATTGCACCGTTTAAAACGGTTGGGGCACTATTACAGGCACTCTTTCGTATTTGCCGGTAGGTCTCAGGCCCCCCGAGAACTTTACGTACAAGGTATACCTGGTAGTTTATTGTACTACTGCTGTTTAGGCAACCGCGAGGGTACCCAAAACTAAAATATATCGTATCGCGCTATCCCCTTTTCGCCGCAAAGTCAATGCCATGAACGCGGAAAGTAATATACCTGATACTACTGTAGTACAGGTAGTACAGAGTAACAGCACAAAATATAAAAAATATATTATGGTCAAATTCGAAAAGAACTTCCAATCCAACTGTTTTTTTTCCTCGGACATGGGGGGGTGTGTGGTGTGTGGTGTGTCGTGCATTCTCTCTTTTTTCCGTGCACCGATAACCCCATAGAGGTTTAGTCCTGGAGAAAACTACTATTTGTTTATGACGTCTATTTTTACTACAAACGGTACGCACAGACGCATGTATTTATACTGCTGTACTTCGCAGGAATACGATCGTGTATCGATTGAATAACGCGCATATTTTGTTTCGCTTTCGTCTGTTGGATATGTACGTTAATTCACCGTTGACAAATTAAAACCCTACCGACCCCGTAAAGACCCAAGTTGCAGTAAATATAACGATCATTCATCCATGCGACGTGAACGAACTTGCCTTACAACTGCGCAGCAGGTTACCATGAAGTTGACTGCCGCTTCGAAATAACCCTAAAAACAACCTGTTACGGGGGACCATAGTAAATAGGACAATATTGTGAATAAAAATAGGCAAATATATAGGTTTTTATGTATACCATAGGTCCTATTAACTATGGACCCCCGCAATATTATTAAAGGTCAGTTATAACTATAAATAACCGTTGTGGCGCCTGAGATTTGTACATCGTCTATCATTGCTCCGTTTGCGCTGCCGTTATGTAATGCGTACCAAAGTACCCGAGGATCCATAGTAAGTAAATACACCCTACCTACCTCCTGCACGGTTTACAACCTACAAGCACAGCAAACAGTATAAAATGTAGATCAGTACTACGGCGGCTTTATAGTATCAATAGTAGGTTTGGGTAGCGGTTTACTGCTGTACACCAGAAAACACGACAATGGTTTCGGGCACGAGTGAGTAGTTCGAGTTTTTCTCAACAGACTATTCGTGCAAGCTCTGCTCAATTCTACCGGTAAACACTTTGTGCGCTCAGTCCCTGCCGTTGGTTGGTCCTATGCCTATCTATACGCATACATGCATATCCAATCGAGAGGACATTTTTCAGATCGTGTGAGTACAGGAGCAGCAGCTAAGCTATATATTAATACGTGTGGTCACTATAAATATTATATCACCGGAGGGGATGATGCGTAGGGGCGCAAGAGTGCCAACGGATATGATACATATGTTCATGTCGAAAACGTCGTTCGGTATTGCCTGAACCAAGAAGTCTTCCCGTTTCTCCGACGACGTACTGCTGTTACTGGTGTGTCAGACAGAAACGAGAATCTGCTTTGTTGCCAGTTGGCTGTTGTGCCAGCGCCAAGTTCACCGCTACAAAAGCATGCAACCCTAAAATTACAAGTAAGTGCGCACGTGATACCTGGTATATGATGAGTAGAGTGCCACCAAACCGTGAGTGCAGTTCTACATAGAGAACAAGCGTAATAAATACGTGTTGAGCCGTTTGGAGGTACATAGAGTCGAAATATCACCAAGAGAAAAGACTAGCTAGCGTCGTGGCCCTCTCCTCTCTCTGATTGGCCAGCGGATATGCTTTGTTGGCTAAACTTTTTCCGGGACACCTAACGAAAAGGACTATTCGCTGAGTTTGGAGTGCTCTCTTAGGAAAGGATTGAATAAATATACTCTCTTGGGCACTACGGTTTGTACATTGCACATGTGTTCAGTACAACGACTTCTGGATTTAAATTTCATTGTTTATGTGTGAGTATAATCCTGTCTTCCTCAGTGCCCGCTTCCTTTGGCAGGTGTCGCCGCCCGCCGCCGCTCGCATCATACATATATATTGTCGGCAGCACGAAGCGAACCGTGTCACGATGAGCAAGCAGACAGAGAGACTTTCATCGTACACCTCTTCACATGTTTTTGCCGCTGACGGTGGTGGTTTTCAGCTATACACTACTACTCCTAGACGACAGGGACAAAGCATGAATATTCTCTGGGTGGAACCGATTGGGGTGAAAAGGGGGGGGGGGGGCTGCCAAAACAGTGACTGAAACCTGGCTCTGATCGTCATCGTTTTGATGTGTGTCTCCGTAATCCGTAGCTAGCGTAGGGTTTTGTCAGAGTTCCTCACTTGTCTACTTCCTCGGTGGATATTGTGCTACGCTTATGCCGCCGGCCATTGCTACCGTTTCTTCTGTTGTTTAACGTCCGAAATTCGTTCGGTTTGTCTATTACGGGGGACCATAGTAAGTAGGACCTACGGTACAGACAAAATCCTATACATTTACCTATTTTTACAAACAGTATTTAGTCCTATTTACTATGATCCCGCGTATTAGCTTTCCTTTTCCTGTCACCCCTTTGTCATTGGTCCAAGTCGCCGCGATCCCCAAAACCACGGCATTGACTGATAGCACAAACGTCGATTTCGCTGCAGCGCTGTCCCAGCACTGTCTCGTCGTTTGATCAAGCCAACGATACTCCGCCCCAACGGCAGGAGTATGCTGATTCTCCCGCGTTCGAGTTCCTAATACTAAAGTGCAATGAGCCGGTCCCTACACAGTACCAGCAACTATCGGCTGGTGTTATCGATTGGCGTGTGGCTGTCGCTTCAAGTGAAGCCTCCAACAGCTCCATCGGGTGTATATATTCCCTCCGAAAAACTTGGACTGAACATGGTTCCGCCCCCTCGATCTCCCCATGCCTAGCGAGTTTCAACTAGGGGGCGTCCAAGTATGTCGACGCGTATATTCTACTTTTTCGCACGATCACCCAGAGGATTGAGCATGCGGTCGAGCGTCAGTCAAATCTGCGGCCACGCATCCTGAGCCGCGTTTTCTGTCACCGTGTTCCAGCAAGGTCTTCTCCCGTCTGTCTAATGTCTTCAGTTGCCTGGAGGAAGCGGATGATTGACTACTCCTATGCGCGGGTGTTTGGCGAGTTTCCCCGTTCACGAGGAGGTGGGGGTGGAGACCCAGGACTCTATGAGGCGGTGGGCAGAGACATGATGACTTGTATCCGAGCAGAAGTAGAAAATATGAAAAAGAAGAGAAAGAAGAAATGTACGTGACAGAGAGGGCTATACCTGGATTTGCCTTAAAAGGCCACCTCGGACCCCCATCGTAGAAAAAACAACTAGAAACGGAAATTTGACGGTTGCTGAGTCAGCCTCCGTAGATCGGTGGCCGCTACACCTCGTCGATTTTTTACGAAAAATACCGAAAAACCCCCACAACATTCCTGCTTGCGATATTGTCATACTAAATAAAGTATATGCCGTTCAACACCCACAACCATCCAATACACGCATACTCTTGACGTCACAATTTAAGTAATAGTGCTATCACTACACAGAAATCCCAAAACTCACTTACAGACCTAAACAGCTGTCTCCTTGCTGTGAACGCACAAAACTCATTCAAAATTTCAAAAGCTCAAAATCAAAGCAAATTACTAAACTGCACTGGATTGAACCCCAACTCTTCCCTGTAATCAACATAACGCCGTCAAAACTAGGACATCTCTGCCACGGTAATCAGACGATAGCCGTCGGGTAAAAATGGGGTCAACTGTTACACGGCATATAGAATGCCAAGTACCAAATCGAAACCATCACAATCAATTTACTCTCAAAATATCGTTGCAAACTGGCGCTGCAGGCTGCGAGGGGAAGGCGGTAAAAAACCGGGGCACCGCTGCTAATGACGTGGAGTTGGAACCTTGTGAATGGACGAAGATACAAGTAAAAGCCTTGAAGGAGGAGAAAGCGGAAATTTGTTGGTTCAGAGTGATAAAAGAGAGACTACGAATAGCACTGCGGCACTCAGAAAATACTCGATTTAAGTCAGAGTGGAGCACGCACGATGCATCGAAGGGAAAAAACTGACAACACGATTCCAACTCCTTCATCGAAGCATCTCCATCCCAAACAAGCAGAATCCTTCAATGCCGAATTCCAGAAGACCAACAAGTTGATATTTATACACCTCCCATGCATTTCGTTACCATATCCCCCAAAGGCGCTCAACCAACCAAAGGTATTACATACCGCTGAAATATAAAAAATCTCCATCAAGAACCATGAATTCGACGATCGCAATTTTGTACCCCGAAGTAGTAGTATATATATACCTCCCTTCGTGCAAGAACCTCAAATTCGAACAACCCTCAACAAACCGAAGGTATTGTATACAAATACATATAAAAAGAGACGACACAATTCCAAACGCACGCTCACGGAGTACGTAACAGAAACTATTCTCCTCCCTACGTGAGCGCGCATCTGCTATACCAGGTATACTACCAGGCAATGGATAGTACTATGCGAAACCCAACGTGTCTGCTTATCAGCTGTTACACTGAGGAAAAGGCGTCAATATTTTTCAAGCATACCCTGATCAACGAACCAACCAACTCCCAGCTACCGTCATGCATTTGTGCACGGCGAAGCCCCGCCCGTCGAACCAGACCCAGTACACCACGAAAAGGAAGGCATGCATGAACAGGGAGGCAAAGACCAGGTGCCCCGCGATGGCGTGGTAGAGGACGGCTCGCTCGAAGGGCACTCCGAGGGCGGACCAGGTCTTGCTGTCTCGAGCGACCGGGACGATTACTCCTCTCTCTTCTGCTACAATATAAAGGCGCCATACAGTAGATTGCCATACGTGCTGTGAACAATTTTATCGAATTGTTCGCTCTCAATGTTCTCAGAACAGATATACTTAGCTGGAAATAGACAATATGTGTTGCATATTCAAGCAAACACGGCGATCGACATCATTTTACTTTTTATGAACGTTCAGGGGTATTCCATGGGAAGTGTGGCCCACGAACAGCAAATGGTCAGTCCATGCACATCCGGCGTGGACAGCTTACGGACTTCAACCCACGCACGGTTCGCGGGCATATATTAGATGACCCACGGAGAGTCGACGGGCTGTCCGCGCAAAGTCCACGGACAGCACACGGACGGCCGACGAACAGTCCACGTTTAGGCCACGGGAATCTCATGGGCAGGATTAGGGCCTAGGGCAGTCCATGGGCAATCCGCGGACAGTCCAAGGGCTGCTCATGGCTAATTTGTAGGCTGTCCACGGAATCTGATGGACGGCCAGTGGACAGCCCACAGACAGACCTCGGACGACCCTCTGACAGCCCATGAACAGCTCACAGACAGTCCCTTGACAGCCCACGCTGCCCATCGACACCCCAGGGACAGCCCACAGACGGCTCGGGGACAGCCCATGGACAGCGCATAGACAGATCGCAGATAGTCCATGGAAGCCCATGAAATCCCATGAAATTCCATGTTGAGTCCGCGGACAGCCCACAAATATCCCGCGAACAGTCCGCGGACAACCCATAGACAGCCTGCGGACAACCCACGAAGAGCTCGCAGACAATGCGTGAACAGTCCACGGGTAATGTTTGTGAAAGATCGCCATGGGCTTCCCATGATAATAAATATCCGCGGACAGCGCATGGACAGCCCACGTAAAGTTCACAGGAAGCCCACGGACATCCCGTCGACGGCATAGTCCACAGACAGCCCGCCGACAGCGCACGGATAAGTCGCTAACAGTTCACGGGCAGCGCGCAGTCGGCCTATGGACAGCACACGGACAGCTCGCGGACAGTCCATGGACAGTCCACGGACAGCTCACGGACAGCCCCCGAACAACCCGCAGACAGCCGTGAACAGCCCACAAACAGACCGCAGACAGCCCATGGAGAGCTCACGGAGAGTTCCCGGACATTCCATAGATATGTCATGGATAGCCCGTGGACAACCCATGGACACCTCGCGGACAGCCCATGGACAGCCCACGAACAACACGTGAGGAGTCCACGGACAGCCCCTGGACAGTCCTCGGACAGTCTACGAACATTCGTTTTGAAATATTGTCGTGGGCTTCCCACAGGAATCAATATTCGCGGACAGTACACATACAGTCCACGGACAGACCACAGGAAGCCCACGGATAGCCCACCAACACCCCGCGGACAGTCCATGGACAACTCACGAACCGCCCACAGACAGCCCGTGGACAACGCGCGGACAATCCGTGGACAGCCCGCAGACAGTCCATGGACAGCCTATTAGCAATCAATAGAAAGTCCGAGAACTGTGGGTAAATAGCCCGCGAACAGCTCGCGAATAGTCTACGGAAAGCCCACGGGTGACCCACGGACAGCCCACGGACAGTGCGTGGAGAGTGCATGAACAGCCCGCGCATAGTCCGCGGACTGCCCGCAGTCAACCCATGGACAGCCCGCGGACAGTCCAAAGACAGTCCAAAGACAGTTCACGGACAGCTCAAAGACTGACCAGGGACAGACCACAGGCCATCTACGCACAACCCGCAAACAGCCCACGGATAGCCCCCGAATAGCCCACGGGCAGCCTGCAGACAGTCCAACAATTAAATATGTTTCTTTCCCTTACATAGGCTTTTGATGCGCTTATGCTCCGTATCAATGTTAAATACACAACCGATTTGTCAAGACAGTAGCATACTACAAGGGAAGGGGGGCCAACGGTCACTAATTAAATATGTTTCTTCTCCTTACATAGGCTTTTGATGTGCCTATGCTCCGTATCAGTGTTCAATACACAACCGATTTGTCAAGACAGTAGCATACCACAAGGGAAGGGGGGCCAACGGTCAGAAGATGGATATTTGTCGAGTTCGGCAACTCCATCCAAAACATGCATAGTGGTAGCGCACTAAGTCACGCTCACTGGGTTCACCGCCCGCTTGCACGCACGGACATTTGGCGTGTCGTCGTATTATATATCCTGGTACATTTTTCGTCCATCCCCTTAAACGAAAATCATGTCATTATTCAATTTTATTTCAAGGCGGAAGGTTGTAGGAATGTTCGGATGCATTCTACGATATAGGTAGTACATTTCCGCTAATGTTTTCTGAATGACGGGGTCCCTTAACCCAAAATCGTCGGAATACCAAACTTGTTTCGAAAACTGACGTTTTCGTATGCTTGGGCAATGGGATTATTCGTCGGGATGCAATTTGAATTTTGCTGAAGTAAGTTTTCGGGTGAGGAGCCTCAGAAAATTGAGCGTGAACCTCTATCGTAGGACGCCTCTTCGAACGTGAGTATTTGGACTGTACGTAGACTATCCGCGGGCCATTCTTTCCATGGCATGCTCATGCAGAAACGACTGTCTGTGAGCTGTTCGCGGGCTGTCCATGGACGTTCCGTGGACGTTTTCCCCCATAGGATGCCCATCACATGATCTGTCCGCGGTTTTTTTTCGCGGCCGGACCACGGCCTTCCCGCGGGCTGTCCATGCACTGTCCGTCGTCTGAGCTGTCCGTGGTCTGTCCGCGGACTGTCCGTGGACTGGCCGCGAGCTGGCCGGGAGCTGTCCGTGGACTGTCAGTGAACTGTCCATGGGCTGCCCGTGGGCTGTCCAGAATCTGTCCGCGGGCTGTCCATGGGCTGTCTGCGGACTGTCCATAGGCTGTCCGTGGATATTTCTTCCCATGGGATGCCCATGACGATCTACCAAATAAACTGCACGCGGGCTGTCCATTTACTGCCTGGCGGCTGTCCGTGGTCTGTCCATGGACGATCCGGGATCTGTTCGCGGGCTGTCTGTATGCTGCCCGAGGGCTTCCTGAGGGGTGTCCATGGGCTGTTACTTGACATGTTTCGTAGGCAGTGAATCCACATATAATTTCATACCATCTTCTTTCACTCCTGCTCCCTCCTGCAATAGTCGTAACTCAGACCCGGGGGTCAAATAGGAGGCTCTTCTCCTCCTTCTCCATTACGATACATGCCTTAGACTTTTAACGCAAGACGGGTTCAGCACTTTCTTTCCTCGTCGACTCGCGTCGAATCGAGCCTACCCACGTTACAATAGATGATCTCAAAAGTTGCTGGTGTCACGTAAGAATCGAATACTCCGTACGGAGACTCGGACCCTGGGCATCAACATTCGCAGTGTTCGAGGTTAACCATTAGAATTATCCTGCAGTGTATATCTTTAAATAATTGAGGAAATCAGTACCGAAGATTAACGACTTGTAGGGATATCCTCGTCTATCGCCTAACTCTCGAAGTATTATCTAGATAGCCTCACACTGCTAATACGTCAAACCAAAAACCTTCGCCTGCAGCGCGAGGTATTACATGCATGCGTACTCGTATTCCTAGAGCAAATCCTTACGTTATCAGGACAACAGGTTTGGTGATGACAAAAAGATCATATTCGTTTCAGCGTATCCCCTATCCTGCCGAAGGTACCATAAATACCCAGAGAATTCAGAAACGACAAAGCCAGGCACGTACGAATGGCATGAATAATGTGGTATCCTGTCGTATGCGCCTTTGGAGCCAAAATATTGTATTCAATTGTCTAGCTGTTCGTGCGTGTACCAGGCTATGGTGGGTGCAACGCCAAACGTTCCCAACCCTAACTTCCACCATTCAAGCTACGCACAAGCACAGCATTCTAGAATCAGAGGGAGGGGCGGGGGGAAGGGGGAGGGAAATGGACACTCAAAGACGAAACACAGAGCGAAATCCCCAATCTAAGCAATGACAGCATAGTAACTCGAAGACAACTCAAGAGCTATGACTATTCGGCGTCATCAACAACCTGGTCAGCGAAACGAAAAGGAAACCAAAACCATGTAGTAGGAGACCTGAATCTTCGAAGTAACCAAGTTCTACTGCCAGGCGATCGTGACGTTCCGTTTCTTCCGTCCTCGGAACGGGTACCACTTGCGGTGACGCTGGAGCTCGTTCCTTCAACCAATGACTCGCGCTGGTTCACGAGCGCTCCTCGTCGTCCTCGCTCTTCTGCTTCTTTCCTGCTTTCTCTCCTCCTCCGAGTTAATTTCCTGTTCCCTCCTTATCATCCGCCCCCCAGCGCATCACCGTCATGACGCTGCATGCAGCCATTGACAGCACGACGCGAGATCGCCACCTGCTGTCCCGATGAAATCCCCGGCGCCTGCTGTGGCGGTTGTGACTGCTACTCTGGTAGAGACGGTGGCAGCGACGGTGGTGACGATAGTGGCTTCGACGACGATGAAAGCGGTGGTACCCGTGTCGACAGTAGCGACTGCTGCTGAAGCGGGTGCGGATACTGCTGCGGCTGTTATTGTTGCTGCTCGTATTCCCCATCGCCGCTTGCTTCTCCGCCCCCTGCTCTTTCACCTCTCATTTTTCTTCTGGTCGTTTAGCTGCTGCTCGCGCTTCTCCGCCATCCCCTTTCCATACTAATTTTCCTCTTCGTCTCTTCTGACTCCCTCTTCCTTCTCCCTGACTCCCTGCTCATTCTGTCCCCCTTGCTCCCATTCCTCTGCGTGGGGCGGCGTCGACAGCGACGACGGCTACTGTCCCTCGTTCAGGGTCCCCAAATATGATGCGTCCTGGCCGGCTCGACAATAATGTCCTCAAAATCACCGGGCAGTCGAGGAGTCTGATAAGTTTGCACCGAAAGCTGCTGCCGCTGGTGCCATACGGTAGGTTCCCCGAGCGAGACGTTCCCCGAGCGCTGCCATGCACTCCAAGGGACCAGGTGTCTGGACCGAGCGACTCCCACGTATTTTGCACTGGCACTGGTCCCTCGTCATCACGTGCTTCCCCCTTGGTTGCCTGGGGGTGGTCGCGTCTCCATAGGTTCTGATGGCAGCGACGACTCTTGTTGCGATTTTTCCCAGGCGGAATAATGGCGTAGACCGACGGCTGTTCCACAGTGAGATTGAGGAAAGGGATAGACATCCAAACCCTTGCAATAGTAATCTTCACCGGTTGATACTGGTATGTCGATCACTCTGGTGCACGGGTATTTGCAGGATTGCCTCGTGTACGAGGAGCAGGTGGTGGAGACCCAGGACGTCATGAGGCGGTAAAGCGATAAATAAAAAATATGCCATACATGTTATCGAAGTATAAGTAGTCAAGTAGAATAAGAAGTGCAAGTGACAGAAATGACTTTACCTCGTCTGTCATACAGTGGGACGTGGGACCCCATCATGGAATAACAACTAAAAACGGGAATATGACGGTCTCCGAACCAGTCTCCGAAGATCGTTAGCAGGTATATTTAGTCGATCTGGACGCAAGTAGCCATTACATCTTAGAGCGAGAGACCTGAACCCGGCCACGTCTCCCGGGGCAACAAGCCCGGCAGTGGCTCCAACGGTGATATTCGTGGCAATGGCGACAGCGCGCGTGCCGACAAGTCCATGTTCGGTTACCTTGGCTACCGCAAGCTACTAGTAGTGCACACCACGGCCAACTGTTACCAACGTATCTTCAACGAGAAAGGGGAAAGCAAAGCGGGCATTAACCCTCGCCTCGAGAACGGCACAGGGAAGAAGAACGAGGAGTCGAGCGATGATGAAGATCCGTGGAGGGGCCCAAGCGGGAGCTCCGCCTGGGTCAGTTGGGGTATCTCCGAGAGTGACCCCCAGTGGCTTGCAACTACCAAGGCAACCGCACGTGAGTCTGTCGGCGCGGGCACCCCCGACTTTGTCACCAGTGCCACCGCTGGAGCCACCGCCAGAGTTGCTTCCCCCGGAGACGTGCCCGGGTTTAGTTCCTCGCCCCATAGGGAGAATGGGGGTTGGCGAGGCCCACGCAATATAAGTGATCACTGAATTTTGCGTCAACTGCGAGACAGCACCACGGTTGGAGATAGGATCATATGGCACGACGCTGACAGCGCCACCGGTAAGACCGGTGACTTCGTCATAACAGCGCGGTCGGCAACGGGGCGAAATGACCGGTTTGTCGCGTCACGTTCCAGCACATCGTGACAGTATTGTGCAGTTGTACGTCGTTGTCTTAGTATACGTATTTTTGTTGTTGTGTAGACGTGCCTCTCGACGTCGGACTCCGATACCGACATGGTTTGAGGTCTAGGTACCAAGCACCTCTATTTCCTTTTTGATATAGTGCATACCTACATTTTTTCCGCTGACGCATCCCTTTCGTATATGTTGTACATACGCACGCCGTATTTTCTGTATGTATTGCCCCAGTGATACATTATGCTTTTGTGTGCAATGCACGACGTCCTGGTCCCGCAGTACACCGATGTAGCACGCTGGCCTACGCCAGTGTGGCCAAGAGAGCACAGACGGGTCAAAACAATCAACGGTGCTCGCTGTACCCGTTTAAAAGTCTTTAGACACACATCTTGACTACACCCCAACAGTAGGGGAATACTCAAAACACCCACCTGGTATAATGTATGTAGTTTCTCGGACTGCGATTAATAAATGAATGCTTGACTCCGACGAGCGCGACACGTGCGTACACAATCGAACCAACGCCACAACAGATGGGGCCCGACAACCGTCCGGGGGTCACGCTCCTTCCATTTCTTTTGATGCGCATGCGTTGACTGCAAAAGAATTCCCGCGGGATAGTGCATGCTATGATTTTGGATTCTACGGTATGGTCTTGTACCTGGCATGCAAGCTGAATTGTCGTCTGGTACATAATTCGTATATCTAACAAAACCCATGGGATCCCATGGGACTCCCCACGGGAACCCTGGTGGGTCCCCGCGGAACACTTTCAGGGAATTCCCACGGGGCCATATGGTATACCGTGCAATCTCGTGGTCTTCCCGTGGGATTCCGCGGGAACGGTCGAAATTACCCACGGTATACGGCGGGACACTATGGTTCTTCATGAGACGTCGTACGGGTTCCCGTGGGGTGCAACACGGGCCCCTGGGACACCATGGATTCCCGTGTTTTTCACGGGCATTTCCCCTGAGAATCCGGGAATAAACACAACAATGTCAAATCGTGCATGCTTCCTAGAGCGTCTGCTCTTTTTGTGTTTACCATGCTACGTTATACGACAAGTTTATGCATCACAAAAAAGAGTTCGCCTGGGTTTTTGTTTTCGGAAAAGTGTTGATCCAGTCCTGGCAACTCAGTCTTTGTGCATTGGGACAACGAGCGGTTCGTATGATTCTAAAGCTTATCGGTTCTCCATCTAGAACGACACTACCAGGGAGCGTTCGTAAACGAAGGCTAGACACACGGCCCGATCCTGTACGCTCAAAGAATGGAAACACGAACTCAGCCAGAGCGATTTTCTACGGTACCTATCACACAGCCTCCCCCCCCGGGATTGGCCGTTTGTGCCGCGTCTCCTTGCTGCAGAACTTGTCAAGTTTCAAAGTGACGAACTAATTTAAAACACAACTGCACACGAGAGTGCACAAAGAAACGAATCGACAAATCACTTCTCTTTTGTCTAATCCCAGAGGGGGGGGGGGGGGGGGGGGGGGGGGGACTAGAATCAAGTACAACAAAACTGAAAAAAGCTGAGTACTACGTAACAAAAAGTCCCAACCGATTATTAGTAGTTGGTTTCCAACATGTGCCGAGTGTGGTGTCGGGGATACGCATCATGTACATGAGTATCAGCAGTAACATCATGTCGCGTGATCCCTCTGTGTTCGATTGCAGCAACACAGCAAGAATGGCCTGTGTGTACTTCATGTGTTGAGATATGGCGTAGCACGCTGTAGTCCATGTCCAGTGGACACACATCATGTGGACACTGCCTTCTGGTAGTCCGTGTGAGTAGGACGATTTCTAGAACAGTGTCTAGAACAGTTTCTAGAGCAGTTTCTGAAACTAACTCTAGAAACCTTCTAGAACAGTTGCAGACTTTGTGGAATAGTTCCAGAAGATCTAGAATTTGTGGTGTGAATCGTTCCAGAACCGGCAGTTGGTTCCAGAGGACAGTATCTTGGATTCTGGAAAGTTTCTAGACCAGTCTTCGAGTGTTCTAGACGTCTTCGTTGGAAAGGTAGGCAGAGCGCGCCCTCGCCCCCTTCGTCTTCCCTCCACTTCTACACCATCAAATCTGACCCGGGAGTCAGTTAGTAATCATGACATATTTCTCCGTTTCTTCGTTCCGAGATACACACTGAGCTGCACCTGCACTCGAAGTGTCGCCTCTGTGCAGTAGACTGCTGTATCAACACACAGTCTACGAAGCGACCGCAGCACACAGTACACATCCACTGCTGCTGTCTCCCCGAGATGTGGCTTAGTTTTTTCTTTTTTTTCGTGTCCCCCTGCTGCACACAGCAGAATGATATGATCGAAATATCGAATTGTTAAAAAACGTAAAATACGGGTCGATTATGATGGAAACACGAACCCACACTTCTCTACGGAACAATTCATAACCCCCACCCCCCTTTACGTAGCCACGCACGTACGAGTGACCTCGCTCGTTAAAACGTCAGGAGCGGTGAATCAAGTTACATATACCCGAAACGCATCACTCGAGTATATACTGTTTGTAGATGGTGATGAAGCCTTGCGAAAAATATTTTTTACCCAACTCCAGGAAAAACAAACATGAAAAGCGGGCTATTACGGGGGTCCATAGTTAACAGGACCTATGGTGTACATAAAAACCTACATATTTTACTATTTTTACGAACAAAATTTGGTCCCGTTAACTATGGACCCCCGTAATAGCAAGCATTTTCTGGTTGGATCAACAAGCTGTTGTGGACAACACCTAACCCAAAACCCTGACCTTTACCCCACTCCGCAACCTAAGCGGGCCAAAACTGTCCAGAAACACGGCAGCGCTGCTTTCGCATCGGGCGAGAAAAGTTATCAACTGATACAACCGCGATTCCGCAAGTAGGTATGGATCACGCCTACCTAGCCGAGCGTTGGGAACGCTACTTATTATACCCGCGCGATCAGATTTCAAGTCCTACTAGTACTGAAGAACAGATCTTCCTGATTTACCTATCAACAGCTGTACTGCGTTTGCCTTTCGACAGTGCGCAATGCATGTGCTTCATCGTTGATCACTCATAACCATTCCTCGAAAGAAGAAAACCTCTTAAGTCATACATTTATTTGCAAGATTCTACTGTACTTTCGGCGGCAATGATAGCTGTAGGTAAACCAACCTTTTGAGTGTGTTGCTCAAACCGATGTACATCGCGGTTTCTTCCCCGACATCTACAGTAGTAGTAGCGTTAAGGACAAATCTTATCTTTCATATATTACTGCTCTAGCGGCAATGTTCTACGAGTGCTTCCTTTCTATTGTCCAAGCAAGGTCCAAACATATCCTACGGTACGTACACCATTCATAGCATCGATTGTGCTAAGTGCCCATTGCTCAAATTATCAAACTACACATTGCTGTTGTTCCGAAAAAATATCGATGTAGACACCGTTCGTTGCCAGTCCGTTGGGATGCTTGGCGATGACCATTGATTTTCGGGGCTTTTGTAACGGCGAACCCATCTATTATCACGAAAATAGACGCCATGACGGATATGGCGTATTTTATCTGGTATCTGATACCTGGTATGGCCTCGGTCTCGAAAGTTCCGCCGCAGATGAAGAAGCAGGATTCAAAGCTGACCAACGGCGGGGTACAATATGCCAAACATGTACTATTAATAGTGGACGCGAGAAAGCAGAACTACAACAGCAGTGGACACACAGCAAGTTGCGCTACGTGTTACGTGTTGTACACCAGGTACAGACTTCGAACATACCAGCACTAATGACAATTCCAAGCCAAGAAGTGCTTATTATCACAATTGCCAAGTGTTCGAGTAAGCCCCAGCGGAAAAATCTTGACAACCTAGACCCGGGCTCTCCCCTGTCAGTGGTAAAAAACTTAACGCGAGCAACAAATGAGTACCCCCCCCCCCCCCCCCCCCCCCCCCCCCCCCCCCCCCCCCCCCCCCCCGCTTTGCCCATGTGTCAGACATTGGAAATTATATCGATCAGAATGTATATATATATATGGTACCTTTCGTACCAGGGGAATATTTCGCACCAAGAGTACCTTCGGTGCCAGGTACCTGGTGCCGGTACATGTTCAAGGTATATTTCACCTCTGACTGCTGGTACATTGTTATCTCCTGTAGTACCGTACAGTAACCCACCCAGTCTGGATGGTAGAGCTTACCACTATAGGCACAACATATGCCCGATACCAGGGAAATGCCTGATGTTAAAATGTACGGCATATACAACAGCTACGTAGTACAGAGGTGATTGTTGAACGAGCGAAATAAGTAAAATAGAAACAATTTTGCACCGCCCCGGTGCCTGCCTGGTGGTACCTGGTTCGTGGCACGCTTGAAATATTATTTTGTACCATAATCAATCATAAATAAAACACGCGTACGGCGATGAAATCGGTACAACAGGAGTAGTAGTAGTTTTAGTGTGGATGGCTGTTCCCCGGGCACCGGTAGCATACGGACTTAGACAAGTTGCGGCCCAAAGCCTAAATAGAATGCGAATGAATGCATGAATACGGCCAAGCTCGACGATAGGCCGACCGCACATGGTTGATACTGACTAGTTGGTTTGATTATGATGTTCTCAGATTAGTTCTAAGATCTTGCCTGTCGTCACGAAACAGGTTTTTTTATGCAAAAATGCATCTCGATGGGAGAAAACAAACAAGTTCATAGTAGCGCGCACTGGCAGTATCATATATGTTGTTGTTTTGTTTTCTTCACATGAAACCGTTCTCTACCCGTCGACATCCAGCACAACCAGTGTCCGTGCCGATTCTTCAATCCTCGAGAGATACAAGATATGTGTGGTCACAAAACTACGCCACACAGATACTACGTTGCCACGTATGTATGCAATGCAGTGCCATGTCATCATACTGCGTACGACAGGCACGACATGCACATTCCATGACGTATAGAGAACCGAATCGAAACAAAGAAAAAAAGAAAAAAAAAAAAAAGAAGACAATTCGAAGGAGAAAAAGAAACAAGAAAAAAAAAAATAGATATATGTATATATAAGAAACAAACCGTCGTGCCCCCCCCCGCAAAAAGAAGGACCGAACTGATTGCAACAACTACAGAGGGATTTCGCTTGTTGCCCACGCAGGCAAAGTCTTGTTGAAAATCGTCCCGTCCCGCCTCAGCAACTACTGCGAGACCTCCCGGAGGAACAGTGCGCGGCTTCCGCCCCGCACGATCAACGATTGATATGTTGTTCGTCGTGCGCCGGTTGCAAGAGCTTGGAAGACAGAGGAAAATCCTCCGTACTTGTGCTTCATCGATCTGCAGAAAGCGTACGACTCTGTCGACCGAGAGCTGTTATGGGAAGTACTCACACGTTTTGGCGTACCGACCAAGATGCTGAGAATTATCCGTCATTTCCACGATGGCATGCGGGCTCGCGTCCGTACGGATGACGGCGAGCACTCGGAATGGTTTGATGTCACGCAGGGGCTGCGGCAAGGCTGTGTGCTGTCACCGTTACTGTTCAACGTATTTTTCGCTGCTGCGTTGCACTTCGTACTAGTACGCTTTAGCCATGACGAAGCCATCGTAAGGGATTTGGTCCAACTCAGTGATGCTGGAGTAGTCGGAACGGAGGAGCAGGAGCCGTTGGCGTGCGTGCGAAGGGCTGTATGGGGCATATTGTACGCCGATGACGCAGGGATTGTCTCGAAGTCGGCTGAAGGGCTCGCGAAAATGATGACAGTCATCGTGACTCTTCGAAGCAGCAGGCCTTACGGTGTCGGAAAAGAAGACAGAGACTATGCTTCTACAAACGCCAGACCAGAAACCCTCGCACCACCGCTCGTTATCGAAGCAGCAGGCCAGAGGTATAAGCAGACGGCCCGGTTCTTGTACCTAGGCGGCATTATCCACGAAAACGCTGACCTCTCCCTCGAAATCGACCGACGGATCCATCTCATGCGAGCATGCCTCAAACGGTTCGGCCCGGAGCTGCATGATAGGACGACCGCCCCCCTTAGCCTGAAAGTCCGAATGCTGAAGGCCGAGGTGATTGAGACCCTGCTGTACGGGTGTGTGACGTGGACCCTCAGAGCGGAACACTTTGCCAAGCTTCGAACGGCTCACCACCAAGTCCTGTTGCGAGTCATTGGCTTCCAGCACCGACTTCGTACTGACCATGCCACCCTCTCGTACGCGAAGGCCCTCAAGATGACACGTTGCGAGAGCATCGAAACGACCATCCGCTAACGGCGTCTCTTCTTCGCAGGGGGGATGGCACGGCAAAGCAAGGATCGATTACCCAGTCGGGTAATGTTCGGGACGATTGCTGGTGGGGAGAACCCGATACCTGGCGGACAGGTTAAGACTTGGTATAGATGCATTGTCGAAGACCTTAGGGAGTTCCGAGCCACCGAAGGGTCAACGGAACTTGCTCCCTTGGTGTTTGGAGTTGAGACCGCACTGTTGCCCACTGCTGCAAAAAAGGCTGGGAAGTGGTACCGGGGGATCCTGGAAGCAGCGGAACGGTTCACGGTGAGGTGGCACGAGGCTGAGGCTGAGCTGAGTAGGCAGCGCCGCGCATCCGCCGTGGGTGGTGTCCAAGGGAATGGGGGGAGGAGGGGCAACAAGAGGAGTAGCAGAAAACCCGGCCAAGGGAATGCGGAGAGGGGGGGGAAGAGGAGTAGAAGGGAAACTGCAGTGGACGAAAGTAGGAAGGAGATGGCAGATAGGGTAGCCAGGTACCGGGCAGACTAGGAAGTAGAACATGCCTATGCTACTCGTACCACCAACTGGTGCAGCTGGTTCGAACGTGGTCTTACCTTGTCTTCCTGTTGTTTTTGTTTATTTTTGTTTCATTTTATTTTCTTCTTTGCGCTGACCCTATGTGATTTTCATTTTTTTTTTCTTTCTCTTCCTTTCTCCGATTGATAAGCCTTATTGAAGGAGTCGTGTGGCGTGGGTGGATGACGAGCCTGCTTTGCTTGTTTCGTATTGTCTGACGCCGAGGGGCCGGGCATAGTTGACGAACGCTGGACGATGGTGGCAGGCAGGGTAGCAAGGTACCAGGCGGGCCAGCAGGGAGACCCTGGCTGTGCTACTCGTACCATAAACTGCTGCCGCCACCTGGAGCATGCCTTGTGCTTTGTTTGGTTTGCCTGTTATTTTCCCTTGGTTCTTAGTCTTACTCTGTTGACGACTATTAAAATAGTGGTGTTTCTCTTTTTTTTTTTTTTTTACCTTTTTTTTTTGTAGCTCCTTCTTTTCAAGTGTCTGCCAGATCCCCTGCGGGGGGGGTACGATGGTTTGTTGCTATATATGCATATACCAGGTATATATTTGTTTCTTTTTTCTTGTTTCTTTTTCTCTTTCGAATTGTCTTTGTTTTTGTTTTTTTTTCCTCTTTCTTTCGTTTTAGTTTCTCTAGGTCATGGAATGTGTATGTCGTGCCTGTCGTACGCAGTACCTGGTATGATGACATGGCATTGCATGGCATACGCGGCAACGTAGTGTCTCTGTGGCGTAGCTTTGTGACCACAGAACTTATATTTCTCTAGGATTGAAGAATCGGCACGGACACTGGTTGTGCTGGATGTCGACGGGTAGAAAAAACAGTTTAATGTGAAGAAAACAGCAACAACAACAACAACAACAACAACAACAACAGGGGATCTGGCAGACACCTGAAAAGAACGAACTGGAAAAAAAGGAAAAAAAAAAAAAGAAACACCACTATTTTAATAGTCGTCAACAGAGTAAGACTAAGAACCAAGGGAAAATAACAGGCACCAAACAAAGCACAAGGCATGCTCCAGGTGGCGGCAGCAGTTTATGGTACGAGTAGCATAGCCAGGGTCTCCCTGCTGGCCCGCCTGGTACCTTGCTACCCTGTCTGCCGCCTCCGTCCTGCGTTCGTCAACTATGCCCGGCCCCTCGGTGTCAGACAACACGAATCAAGCAAAGCAGGCTCGTCATCCACCCACGCCACACGACTCCTTCAATAAGGCTTATCAATCGGAAAAATATTTACCACATTCCACAAGGGAAACGGTAGTAGCGAGCTGTGTGGTGCCACCATGCCGCGTCACTTGTGACCAAATAATACCAGGAAAATATCCATGGTATTATGATGCAGACTCGAATAAAAGTGAAGAGAAAAAAAAAAAAATACACGAGGAGGGCTAAAAAAACTAAACAGGAAAAAAGATAAGATGGAAAGAACAAAAGGAAAAAGAAAAGGAAGAAGAGCGAGGCAAACATGCGCTCAGAGCGCCGGACGAGCCCCGAGGACGAGGTTGCTGTTTGCTGGTGCGATCAGTCCTATGATATCTCCAGCTGATGAATCAACAAAATAAATCCGTCAAAAGAAGACCAGACGGAAAAGGCAAGAAGACGAGAAGAGCGTAGAGACAAAAAAGCTAACAACAAAGTCCTATTGTCCGGTTGGTGGGTCAAGGACAACGCAACCGACACAAAGAGGACACAGAGAGGGCAAAACGAACGAAATGGCAAGAGACACACGGACCCGCCTTTGGGGAGGCTGAAAAAAAATCGTCAATAGAAACGCGGGGGGGGGAGGGAAACAAGCGAAGGGTCACACAAATATAACAATAATAAGGTGACGCGCAGCCGACGCAGAATGGCAGGATACAGGATGGAGGATATTGTTATTATTTATGATATACCATCGATTTGGCAGGGAAAATAAGGCAACAACAGCAAACGAAAAACAGAAAAAAACAGGGGTTATTGCACACCATTGGGCAGCAGTTACTGCTATAAGATACTACAGGCAGTACTGCTGTGGTGGTTGTTCTCACGTCAATTCATCGCCGATCTCCTGCATGATAGGCAGTATACCTGTGGTGGTTACTGCTGTACTGCAGCACTGCTGCGGTGGTGTCTGTCGTCACATTGACTCATCGCGTATGTCCTGCCCTGTGTTCTTGAAACAGACAGACTCCATTACTTGAATGTAAGGATGGGGAAGCATGAGGTCTGTGTGCTGCCCTTCACATTGACTGGTGTCCTGCTCATCAACGTCTATCAGCCCGCCTAAGGTTATGTGGTGATTAACTAGCCTTGAGACATCACAACCTATCTAGATGAAACAGATAAGAAACAGATAAGAAATAGACATCGCAAACTACAAGAAGATTATGAGTAAATATTTAAGCACATCACATACATGTAAGTAAAGAAGATGAAGAACAAGAACATACAGACCAAAAAAGGACCAAAAGAGGTGGGAAATAAATGGAAGATAGACCAAATAAACAGATAGACAGCGATCGTAAGAAAGCAAAAGAGGCGCAAGGGGAACGATGTAATGAACAGTTACTCAATTGACGTGGTCGTGGCGGTGATTTTTGCTCAGAAGCACTTGATCAACCTGGCTGCATATTTTTCTTTGGATGTGAGGAGCGACTGCAATCGATACTTCGGTGCCGACGTGAACCAAACCTACACGTGGCATGTACTGTGATAAGGAGTTGAATAGCATCACTTTCGCGCGTTGAGCATGTATGTTGTGTTAGCAGGACGTCCACATATGGCATTACGAACTTTCTCTCAGGAGAAACACACAAGGATACGTTGGAAGGCAGAACTCTCAGGGTGGAAAAAGACCAAAGGAGAACGGAGAGGGCAATTGAGTGGGCGTGAGCACCGTCGATTAACTCGGGGAAAAAGCACGCACTCTACACCGCTAGCACATGCTCTTTGATATTTGTCCGTGGATATTCGTTCATGCTTGCTCGTGTGGTGTGTTTAAACTGCTGTCTACTATTATTACGGGAGACCATAGTAAATAGGACCAAAATATTTTTGATAAAAATAGGTAAATATATAGGTTTTTATATATACCATAGGTCCTATTAACTATGGGCCCCCTTAATATTACGGGGGTCCATAGTTAACAGGACCTATGGCATACATAAAAACCTACGGTATATATTTGGGTATTTTTACTAACAATATTTGGACCTGTTTACTATGGTCCCCCGTAATAGTATCAACATCCCGAAGAAGGTTCCCGTATTGTGCTAACGCGTGCTGTTCACCGAAAGCCGAATTGATCCCATGGGGTCCTAAAAAAAGTGTCACGCCGCATGTATACGAAAAGAGCATGGCTATGAACCAGATCGTCGCAGCAGTCATTGCCAATCTTGTGGAATTTCCGACACTTACGGAAAACAAGTATGTCTTCGGCCAGCTTCGTGTTGCTACTGCCTCTGCACCCGGGGCACTGCCCATCGCACCTGCCTCCGCTACTAGTGTCTGGCGATTAAGCTTGATCACATACGCAGGTGCCTTGCTGTCCCGAATAATACCAACCCTACTACTGCAACTTCTACCGTATAATTCCCGGAACGCCGTACCTACACAGTGGTCGACCGCCTAGTGACCACCACATCGCTCTACCCTTGAAGGCCCAATGGGTTCGTTCAACCCTGGGTGGATGGATAGAAGACCCATTGTTTCCGTCAACAGCATCGCATTGGTATGGCGTCGTTACTTTTTGAGGTACCGCATTCGAACGCAACTACCGTTGTAGAAAAGCGACTTCGAAGGATTCGAGTTCGCAACCCAGGGATTTCTTCGTCTCCTGTATCATCGGTCCACCATGCATCATGAAAGGCTTCCCGGCGGAGCTTTGGCTCTGTCGATCAGCTCCCCCACAAACTTGAGAATGGAAGCGGCCTCTCGCTCCCAAAAATTGGCGGGGGGGAGGCTGTCCTCCCCCTGACAACCATATGCGCTACTCCGAAACGGCGTCCGCCCTCTACTGGCCAGACCCTGGCCCGTCATTTCTTCCCTGCTGTACTTGGAGGCTAAACCAGTGACGACATTCTCCTGTTTTAGGAGCAACCACCTCTTATCTCGCAGTGGGATATTTCTGTACTGATCTTCTCGCCTTCCGAACTGGTGCTACGGTGGGGGGGGAGGGGGCGGATTACCCCCTTTTCCACTACCGTCCTACGTAGGCCACTCGAGCGAGTGGCTCTAAACCTCACTCAAAATGAGACGAGAGAAAATATTGTTTTGGCTTGCGGCGCAACAAGAAATCTGCTTGATCACGATGAACCAAAGGGCATGAAAGCTCCAGACAGCAAAGCAATAGAGTATGGTTATTCATTCGGCCGAGCAGCTGTCAGAGGTTGAAACAGAAGGGCCTGAACGTGACCCCACTACCGCACGTAGCACCAGTCGCCGGTGTAGCGTATTTCCACAGCAAGCGCTACCATTGCGTATGAGCGCTGGATGCCGGCAGAGAAGGCCAGGATCTTCGGCGACGATGATCCTACTCTCGTCAGGTAGCAGACCAGGCTTCCTCGGAGCTTTCACGGCAAACCTCGCCTGGGAGCATACTTGCGTCAGACTTCGACCGAGGCCTTTAACGAACAAGAGCTCCAACAGAACGTCGTCCTCGTCGAGGAAAGCAGCCAAAAAATCGAAAATTCAACTGAAGCCGGGACGTAAACAATGGTAAGTTGGGGACACGAGCGAAAATCTTGTTGACGACGCCAGAGCCCGTAAAACCTCTGTGGGGAATAGGAATTAGTGTGGGGACGACGTCTGGGCTCGCTAACCTTCGCTTTTTTATCGTACTAGCGGTGAACACGCTGTTGGTTCGCCGCATATTTTCTCTGCGCGAGCTCTGTACCAGCCCCACTCCCAAGACGTCGCCTCTCGACCCCTTCCCCCCCTCCGCCCCTGCCCCCCCCCACCCCCCCAATATTTCGCGTTTGTCTCTCAAATAATGGCGTACACTTGATCAGCGCCCCGTGCTCTACCGCCGACTGCGACTGCTACGTTCGACCGCTTCCTCCCTCCTCTTCTTCTCGGCACAGATCCGCCGAATATTTTCACGCTTACAACCCCCCCCCCCCCCCCTCCCCGTCGGCGTGGTGGGGTTGCACTTCCTGTAGCCACCCCTTACAGCAATCTGCACTTAAAGTATTGCCCCTACTGCGTTATTGTTGACCACGACACACGACGTAACGCCCGGGAAAACGTATGACCAGGCGCAGTACGGTGGCTATTACGGGGGACCATAACAAATAGGACCAAATATTGTTAGTAAAAAAAAGTAAATATATACCTGGCAGGTGTTTTTTGTACCGTAGGTCCTATTTACTATAGTCCCCCGTAACCGTGGTCCTACCACGAATGCCACCACTTGCTGCTACCCTGTGGACGTTTTGTTGACGGGATCCTCGCAACAGTTATCACTGCCGCAGCATGGACCTATGATGTGAAGACGGCTTGTGAAGATGTAGTATGAAGGGCACCTGGCTCTTTGTTATGTTCGAGGTTCGGTTGTACCTATGCACCCCTCCTCCCTATACGGGCTTCGCACGAGTTCATCTTTCAGGATTCCCGTGATGTCTCTACGGCTGTCGTGCTCGCTTTATGGGCGTGTGCGATTCCACCCGCCACAAGATCCAATGCTGTATCCTGCCTGGTAGGATTACTCCGTACACTTCGTGCAAAGGACTTGGAAACTCGTAAAACAGTTGGAAACAGTACAAATGACAGCAGCTAAAACAAATCTAAGATGCTCAAGTACGACTACCAATACAGTATTAAGAGCAGAACTGGGAATGATCCCACTCGAGACTAATAGAGACGTGAGAAAGTTGAACTGGCAATATAACAAGGAAATAGATGGTGGCCACAGGCGGCCAGACAGGAAGGGGATGAGATAAACAAAAGTTTCTATGTAATATATGGAAACATCTTAATGAGCGCCCAATAGTTGGAGGTGTCTCTATTAGGAGTAGAAACGGTGCTCCGTCTCGAAAGGGATGCGTGGTCAATGGTCGAACAAAACGACTAAGGCAAGCAACAAGTAAGTACGCCCCCCCCGTCCCCGTCCCCGTCCCGGCATCATAGGGATGAGATGATCTATGGTCATACGACTACGGGTATGCATGTATTGGAGATGTTACTTGACAGTAGCTATCATTTTGTCGTCACTGGATACCACGGAATAACTGGTAGTATACGGTACAAGGGATCCATAATAGATCGATTTTGGGTGTGTCACCACCTGACGAACGTTGTCATAGACCGTAGTCGGGTACGGGTGTGTCATCACCTGACGAACGTTGTCATAGGCCGTAATCGGATTCGGGTGTGTCATCACCTAACGAACGTCGTCGTAGGAGGTATATGTATCTGTTATGTATCTGTTAAAGATCATCAAGATCAGAAACAGCCAAGAGGAGCGTTTGCACGCCCACTTGCTCACTCTACTTTTGCTCATCATCATCAGCTTGCCTGCTGAGCTTAATAACTAATCAACCTTGGCCTGGAGTCGCCAACATCATCATCTTTCTTCTACTCGAAGACTTCACGCGAGTCTGCCTAACAGCAACTCAAGCGTTTGCACCTCGATCAGTTCTGTGTCTTGACCGGTCATCGGCAAGCGAGACTAAGCGTACACCAGCTTCGAGCTGATACACGCTACTTCACACCAATCCTCAATAGGTTCGAGCCTCGAAACGCGTGCAAACGCAACCAATCAGCCACGGGGTACTTCAGCGCGGCTACGACCACCTTATCCCAAGAGCTTCAGTTCCTCCTGGCTTCAGCGGGGCGGAGATTTCAAGATCATAAGAACGTCTGCTGTTGCCTGAGGAGCTTTTGACGACGAGTATTTCGTTTGTTGAAAACTACGTACCAACCTGCTGTGCGCTGTTACAGAAGCAATCCCACAGACAATCCCAGTACTGCTGTGTGATTAGGGGCCTGCCTGGCGTAGTCTACACCTTGGATAGTAAGCCTCGGAAGATTCCGAGCGACAGCTGAGTGGAAGCAACTCCCGGCAGCATTGCTGTCTGTTTAAAGGAGCTCTGACTTCCTACGTGCTTCTAGGGGACGGTTACTCTACCAAGGACCCCAAAGCAAGGGTTGAAGTTTTTACCGGGTAGCTTTTTGATCGTGTCTGAGATCATCATCTACACCGACGATTCTACGCCTACAGCAGTAGGCTATTTATACGAGTAGAAGTTTGTTACTGCAGCATGGACGACACCAGCAGCAACAACCTCACCAATGCTATCAAGGGGCTAAGGAAGTTTGACGGACGGAACCCCAGCCTCTTTCGAGATTGGCACAAGAAACTTGCTGTGGTCCTCGGCGTTACACGACGAGATATTGCAAACTTGATCAAAGGACGGGCCCGACCAAATGAAGAATCGGCGGCCACGGCACTAGATGGGACGCAACAAGCTCAGGACACTCTCCAGCAAAGCACAGCATCCTTTGACAGAGCGAACGAGGACTTATACGCCATTCTGTTCTTGCTAACAGAGAAACCAGCAGCTAATCCCGTACTGAAGCATGAGCACCCAGACGGAATGAGCGGCAACGGACAACAAGCTCTGGAGGAGCTTGTACAGAAGTACAACAAGGTTACAGATGATGTCGTTCGCGCAGCCATGGACAAGCTGGTCAACACCGCCATGACACACAACCAGGACCCCAACGATTTTTTCATGGAAAAACACCTCGCCCGCACCGAGCTAGCCAGGATGGGAGAGCCCATCACCGACCGGAGATTCAAGGATATCTGCGTCCAAGGCTTCACATCTGACTACAAGGACATCAAGCTGATGATGTATCGTGATCCTACCTTCGACATCGAACAGATGCAAAGTACGATGCGACACTTATACCTTGACGATCTTTCTCGCAACAGCGGAGCGAAGGGAAAAATCGCTGGCCGAGGTGTCGCCATGTCGGCGGAAACATCCATCTGCAACTACTGTGGAAAGGAAGGGCACCACGCTCGCACCTGCCGGAAGAAGCGGGATGAAGCCAACAAATCCAAAAGAACCAAAGGAGCCGCTGGACAGAAGTGGTGTTCCGTCCACAAAACCACTTCGCACAGCGATGCGGAATGCTATGAACAGGGTGCCACTCGATCGGAACAATCGGGGGCTCACCTCGCTTCTGCTGCATCAGGTACAAGATCCTCTCCAGCACACGACGAGAAGAGACCATCTTTAAACTTCGACGATGATTTTGATCAAGGATTCGCCTTCTCAGGACTAACGACGGGAGATGGCGGCGGAATCTCAGCGTCCAACTCGGACAGGTTCATCATGTTAGTGGATAGCGGCGCATCGGATCACTTCGTGGACGGCGAGCTGATCCCAGGACTGCGGCAACGCATGACAGAGTACGAGAAGCTGGACCAGCCGAAGCCCATTAAAACCGCCGGTAACAAGAAGGTGTTCGCGACGGCAACAGGCACCATCCGCGGGCACATCATCAACCATTCAGGTCGGCCGATCCCAGTTCGCATCTTCGTGCTGATCGTGCCCGGAATGGGACGCCACCTCTTCTCCTCCGCAAGGGCAATGAAATCAGGGGTAAGCACCATCCTCGAGACGGGAAACCCCCGCCTCCAGTTCGACACCACGACTTCTCTCCCTTTGAATCAACACCAGAAAGACGCGGGCATGTGCTCTTTCGAAGTGTCGCTGCGTGCCCTGGACGGCGTAACCTACGGAAAACCCAAGACGCGACCAACACCCTCGATGGGTCTGACGGCACTGCTAAGCGCCGATCTCTGGCACAGACGACTGGGGCACATGAACCCCCGTAATATGGAGCTTCTTTGGAAGGTGGACGGCAATGGTGTCGACTACACCGGCACTGTGTCAGGCTGCCATATCTGCGAAGTGTGCAAGAGCACGCAAAAGGCGCACCCGAAAAAGGACAACCACAAGACTAACAGACCAATGGAACTGGTTTACACGGACCTTTTGGGACCCGTCACGCCAGCAGCAAGGGGAGGATTCAAGTACGTCAGCAAGTTTACTGATGATTACTCTCGCATGAAGGAAATCTTCCTTCTTAAGTCCAAGACGGAGGCCGCCCACTCGCTCCACCTTTACAACAAAACGGTGGCTGTTCCACTGGGGCTGCGCATTCAGCGATTGAGATGCGACAAGGGAGGGGAGTACACCTCCAGAGAGTTCAAGGAGCTCTGCGTCAACTCCGGCATTACCATGGAATACAAGGCCACAGCAACGCCTCAACATAACGGCGTATCCGAGTGCGATGGGAGGACACTTGCAGCAATGACAAGATGCCTTCTTAAGGACGGCAACTTCCCCCGCACCATGTGGGGTGAGCTATTTTTTACAGCAGTCTACCTGTGCAACAGGTCGCCACATTCGGCATTGAGAGGACAAACACCTTTTTTGAAGATGCCCGACAAAGAGGCAGATATTTCGGGCTTGCGGGCTATCGGATCTAGGGCCTTTGTGCATATCGAGACCTACACGACGAAGCTCGGCGACAAAGCATGGGAAGGAAAGCTCTGTGGATTTAGCCAAGACAGCAGAGCCTACCGCATCTACAATCCCAAAAAGGGACTGTTGTGGAAAGCAGAAATGTCACTTTCCTGGAGACACCACCATACTCCATGCCACCCGTGGGAATCAACAAGGACTACGAAGATGACGTCTTCGATCTCACCTCCTTCCTGGATTTCTCGATTCTAGATTCACCTGAGAAAGAGCTGGAGCACCTCCGAGCGAAGATGAGGGGTATGCTACAAGAGAACGCGAAAACATTCATGCACCAGGAAACATCATCTCTACCAGAGGAGCCTAGGTCATCCCCGCAGGAGGAACAGTCGCAAGAAGCTGGAGCCTCGCCCGAGGTCGTACCTGCTGCATCAGCCGAAGAACCGGTTGTACAGCAGCCTCGGGTAACTCGAGCCAGTACGAGATCCAGTCCAAACACGGATGATACATTCGACAGCTCACTCACCCCCAGTCAACTGCTCTACTTCGCCAAGGGAACACCACGGATCAAGACCATGGGCATGCGTGAGGACTTTGCTCACATCGACGGAAATCCCTTCCTGTCCTACAAGGCCTTTACATATGCTACTTCAACCCCCGAACACAAGCGGTTTTCGGAGGAGGAGAAACGAGTACTTCAAACTCCTCGTACGCATACTGATGCCATCAACTCACCGGAGCACATGGAATGGAAAGAGGCCATCAACAAAGAGATGGACAACGTTAAGGAACATCAAGTCTACGAGCTGGTCCCAATCACCAGCGTGCCCAAGGAGCAACATCTTCTTTTTCACCCTGGGAGCTGCTTCGCCCGGGGTTGAATCTTGCACTCTGGGTGAAATCACACTGGATGCACCGCATCACGAGACCGCCCATACGGTACACAATCCAAGCGTCGAGGAGACCTTCGACAGCATGCACGCCAAGAGGGCATCGGGGGAAGACCCCCCGGACACGTGTGTGGATTTTGCCTACACAAATAGGGACCCTTTTCGAGTCTCGGAGGAGGAAAACTGGGTGATCGAATCCCCACCAAAACACTACGATGCCATTCATTCCCGGAGCAGCATCACCCGGGATCATCAGATCAACGACATCTGGGGTCATCAGAGCATCAGTATCTATCTATCATCTGGGATCACCGGAGCATGCACGTCTGGGATCACTGGGTCAACATCATCTGGGATCACCAGATCATCATCTGGATCATCATCGTCTGGCATCACCGAAGTATCAGCTGAGACATCACCGCCTGCTTCACCAGGGGTCGTGTCAGCTGCTCGAGAGCTGTGTCTGACTCGTGCCTCCACACGAGCCGAGCCCAAAACAGAGAACACAGAAACAAACCGTCGGCTGAAGGAGGTCTACACGCTCACGATAGCGGAGGGACAACCACGGGCAAACCCCGGACAGAATTTGCGGCATCGACACAGGACGATCAAGAGCCACTGGCGACTACGGCCTTCGTGTACAACTGCAAGCCAACTTCAGGAATCCTCTTCTTGCTGGACGGAGAGCCCATCATAATCGGGACCAAGAAGCAAACACTGACTGCTGAATTAACGGTGGAGGCAGAGCTGAGACGACCATCAGTTTTGAGGGAAAGGAAAAGACTACCTCTCCAACTTCAACATAAGTTGAGCCTCTAGCCACTGGAAGCGTGAACTGTATTGTCTCCCTTACCGAAGCTGTGGGTTGTCGCATGTTCAATTTGCACGAAATTATTTTCCTTGGGTCAGCGAACTGATCACTGGATTTTTTGCATTCATTGGTAGCGTATCCCGTCAATCTTCCCTACAGCAGTGCAGTACAATAACCGGTGTTGCGCAAGATTAAAAAGATAAATCGCAGTCTGCACCAAGCAAGGGTGTATTGTAACCAAGTCGAATCATTAGATTCGAATATGTAGTTGAAAAGAGTACATCATCTCCGGAACTTCAGGATGTATAGTTGGAGAACTTTCCACCTAGATGAGTCCGAACAGGAGATTAGCATACACGAGGGGGATGTCTCTCTGATAACAGTATGTCTTGTTACAGCGTTAAGCTGGCAGTATAAAAACAAAAACATGTTCCTTTGTTTTGTGGGCGGCAGGAGCGTTAGTACTTTGTTCACTCCCATTCTTGTTGCGGAATGATGAACAAATTCACTGTTTTAGACTACTACACACATTTAGTATTCCTTTATCGTTTAACTGACTGGAATGTAGTTCACGGTTTGATGATTCTTGGACTGATAGCTAAGCTTGCATAACACGTGCAGAAAAGTAGCAGAGCTGGGTATTTTACATCTGCTTGTTTTGTGTAACCCCTCGGGTATTCTAGCAGAATGAGTTGGCTCTCAGTAGTTCAAGTTGAATACTTTCACCACAACAATTATGCCCTTGTTGCGTGCATTTTTTTCAAGTATGGCATGTGGCGCAGAGGTCGTACTAATTGTTTTGTTTGCCTGGGACTACCAGCATTGAAACGAGTTATCGTAACGAGAGGTCGTATTGGAGATGTTACTTGACAGTAGCTATCATTTTGTCGTCACTGGATACCACGGAATAACTGGTAGTATACGGTACAAGGGATCCATAATAGATCGATTTTGGGTGTGTCACCACCTGACGAACGTTGTCATAGACCGTAGTCGGGTACGGGTGTGTCATCACCTGACGAACGTTGTCATAGGCCGTAATCGGATTCGGGTGTGTCATCACCTGACGAACGTCGTCGTAGGAGGTATATGTATCTGTTATGTATCTGTTAAAGATTATCAAGATCGGAAACAGCCAAGAGGAGCGTTTGAACGCCCACTTGTTCACTCTATTTTTGCTCATCGTCATCAGCTTGTCTGCTGAGCTTAATAACTAATCAACCTTGGCCTGGAGTCGCCAACATCATCATCTTTCTTCTATTCGAAGACTTCACGCAAGTCTGCCTAACAGCAACTCAAGCGTTTGCACCTCGATCAGTTCTGTGTCTTGACCGGTCATCGGCAAGCGAGACTAAGCGTACACCAGCTTCGAGCTGATACACGCTACTTCACACCAATCCTCAATAGCATGATCATGGATACATCCCCTCCTCCCCCCCCCCCCCTCCCTATATGTGATATTTAGGATAGATTGGCGTCGGCTGGCAGCAACACTGTAGAACATACCGCTCACTGCGTGAGCTAGACAACCAGATTACCGCTTTGTTTTTCCGGTTACAGCTCACGATCGAGTTAGGTAATCTGTGTGGGGTGGAGAACCTTAGCTCCGCACAAGAGGAATGATCGTATCACGTAGTGTGTATATGATAAGGCACCCATGAGGCAGCTACATAGTACCCCCATTGCTGTCTCAGGAAGTGGCCTTACCGGAAAATAAATCAAGTCATTGAAGCTGTAGTCCACATGCAAGTCCGCCTCACAAGCGGTTCTTAGTACGATTCAACTCACCCTTCATGCGACTCGCCGAACACCTCACGGCGCTTTGCGCTTGGTGCAAGCAACATCTGCCTGGTCGGTGAAAACCCGACGTGTTCCGTCTCGACATTGTAGGGATGCGAGGCTATATGGTCATACCGATTACTGCCATGCATGATATCGAATACACCCTCCCCCCTCTACCCTCCTCCTCACCCCCGCTCCCCAGTGTTGAACTAATAATTGATACCATAACTCTTTCAAAGCACGCCTCCGACCGCGCTTGCGCATGCGTCCACAAGACTTCGGGCCCGAAGGCGATATTCTCTTCCTCAGACTCGCCGGCGCCCAAGTGGTGTCGTTTTCATGTATGTCGTGTTAAAGACCAACCTGGTGCACCATTCAGGTGGCCCCACATTTTGCCCGTCAGACTGCCTGATGGATGGGCTATCCCCCGACGAATAACAATTCGACCACAAAAATACGATTCGCCAGAGGAATACAATGGATTTCGCTTTAATGTTGGTCCATAATCTAACCGAATCATTTGTGGCACGTTCTGTTTTGGCCACTGGTCAAGTTTCAAACTTCCTCAATTAAGACCCTTCCGTAGAGAAACTGCCGCTAACCGACTCCAGCGTCCCTGTCCCGCGCGGCAATATTCCTGCAGCTGACATCAGGCGACCCGTTTCATCTACAAATAACACATCTGCTCCAGGCGTCTTGAGTGCCTCGGCTCAGATCAACGAACCAGCGCGCCCTACGTTTCGGAAGTGATTTCGGCTACCTTTACGCGATACTATGCGCTGCCTTCCACGGTGTCGGTCGATTGCCTCCGGTCCTCCAACAACCTTCAGGAAACATTGTCTCGAATTCCCCCCGCGTTTTGCTCTGCGTGCAAGGCAACTTTGGGTCTTGTCCTCGCTTCCCGTTTACTGCTGTATGATTCCGTACCACCGGGCGGCGCCTACATCGCCTCTCGGCAGCACCGTAACAATCCAATCCTCGCCGAACAGGTAGATGCCGGCACGTTTTGGGCCCAAGCTTGGCCACTGACCTAACCTCTCTTTTCTTCAGCTCCCGGGCGGTAACTCCGTACAGAGATGGAAACAAGCAACGTCATTGCTAAATTCGACAACATCAGCTCTCACGGTCAACTAGTGGTTTACCCGCCGTTGATTGAATCCTCGATAAACTCCGCAAAGGCCGTACCTTTTCCCCGTTGGACATGATATATTCGTCACACTACATCCCCATCGACCAGTCGTCCACTCTTTGTACAACATTTTTCGCATCAAAGACGCATTTCTTCGGGTGATTCTTCATGCCGCGCGCCCGCGGGTGGTTCGGTGATAGAGCAATCAACGAGGCTATCGAAGGCTTTTGAATGCCTGGTTTCCTACCTGGGCGCGAGGAGCATCGTCTTCACCTTGGAGTCCCCCCTCGCACATGGACGACATCATCCGACGCCTACAGAGCCATAATTCTTCGCTCTCCCGCGTCAAAGCTCGACTCGACGCCCTCGGCGCCATACATAGATCTCTTGCAGGCGTACGCCCCTCTCGCCCCTCACGGACAAGGTCACCACCCTCACCGACACGCCCTACCGTGAAAAACCGGAAACACCCATGGATCCCGGCTCCTTTCTTGTCATTTCCTATCACCGCAAACGTCTGGCGAACATGCCCATTCTGTATGCGACGCATGAACGATCTACCCATAGGCTATGCATTCAGAACTCCTCGAATTTCTGCTGCGGAATTCATCGATCGTCAATATCTCCGCATTCTCGGCACTTCACTCTGAGTGTTGGCCGTCTCGCGGGAGCAAACTGAGGGGGGCATCGTCGATACCCCCCCCCCTGCCAATTTTACGTCGTCACCCGCACCGACGGCTTCGCGGGCACCTTCAAGCAAGAGCTGCGAAACCTCTCCGTCCGACCCATCGCTCCCATCAACAGCGCCTCAGTTCATTCTTGGGTTGTCCTCGATCTCTAGACTGGACAAACCTCCCGGGCTAATAAATAATTCTGTGGCTACCAGTGGCCTACCCTGCTCTGCATCTACACCGACCACAAGGCCCTCGAGGACACGACCAAGCTTGATCACCACAACGCCCGCGTTTTGCATTCCTTCGGGTTCAGGTCCACCTACACACATCACACACCATGGATTAACGTAGAAACATCGTCGACGGTGACTTTCCGTCTTCTATCAGGCCAGTGATGACACCACCTGCGAGCACTCTACACCGGAAATTGGCCCGAGTAGGGTTAGTCCCCCGCCCACCTTCCCCCGTCATTGTGATTCCACGCATCGTGACACACCAACGACGGCCTCCGACGTTTTAGTTGCCGTGGTATTTTCTCGTATCTCCAAGAACCCGTTTGCCGCTTCTACGTCTGTTCAAGTCGTCAACAACAAACGGCTAGCTGGTGATGGTATCTCCAAGTAGAGGGGTTGTGGTATGGGCACTGTGACTCTCTTTGGCATATAGCTCCGGTGCGTTCATCGACTCTCTACTAGCCACTTCCGGTGTATCGAAGCAAGCCGTTGCTCATCCTTCTCCGGGCCAGATGCTTTTGTCGACCCCGCCGCCGCGACCGCCGGAACCCCCCAAAACACCCGTCGACTGATCCTATGGCCGCCGGAAAAAATGTCGCTGCTGCGCGCCCTCCGGAACATGAATATCTGCTGCTGCCGCTCACATCGTCCCCCTAGCCGCGCGCCCCGCCAATATTCTATGCCACCCCGCCCTCCTGCCGCCGACGCGACTTCGAGCGACCCCACCCATCTATTGTTTTTTTTTTCATTCCGCTGGAACACGCAGCCAAAAGATCAGCTTCGGACGTTTGGCTACGGTAAGAGTATCACATTGATAGATATAAATCCTCTATATATATGCTTTCTGGGACTTCTCGCTTGTGGAGCTCTATATCTCACAAGAAACAAAACGATTGGAAAAGCAAATGGACGCTTTTAACTCGGTCCCCCGTAAGTGTTGTTCGAATATTATGGCAAAAGAGTAGCAAAGATTTTAAGCCAGAAAAAAAGAGAAACACAACATGAACGGTCTATCGAATAATACTCTACCGGCAACAATCACGTCGCAGTACTTGTTTTTGTTTTGTCGTTTTGCTGTTGAGGTTTTGGTGCGTACTGTACTCTTATCTTGTTTTCTTTTTCGACCTTTGTCAAGCGGTACAACCACTACTACCGTACATTATCGATTCACGGTATTTCGTGTAATTTGGGTAGTTTCCTCAGTTCGGGAACCTCCCCCGTCCGTCAGAAATGTATATACCTTTTTTTATAAAATACAACTTTTTGTTTATCCTTTTTGATGAATTTGGATTTTTACATTTTTTATAAAACTTATTAATGCTTGTTTTGTTTTTGGCCAGATTTTGCTACCGCTATCGTAGCGCGCGTCTTCGACACGGAATTCGTCAGCCACGCTTTCGTAGCTCAGAAGCGGGAATCGAGCCCCGATGATGACAACCTCCGCCCCTACGTTTCTGCGTTGAGCGAAACGGACACACAAATTGGGCCATCAATGAACAGCGTACGGAGCATCTTCGTAGGTCCGCTGTGCCATACTGTTTCTCCCAATGCCCTTTCTCTGAACCCCACTTCGCCACTT
The DNA here is from genome assembly GCA_031763025.1 of Macrocystis pyrifera. NCBI lineage: Eukaryota > Phaeophyceae > Laminariales > Laminariaceae > Macrocystis > Macrocystis pyrifera. The sequence continues at coordinate 2,764,122 of JASSKH010000013.1, forward strand.
GCGAGTTCCCCCGCCTTCCGAACTTACGCTCTCGCTGCTAGACGCCAACTTGACCTCTGCGCCACCGACGACGGCACAAAATGATTGACTCGCTGACTACCCGGACCGCCCCTTTACCGTGACAAGATGAAACCAACAAGCGTGATGCCTCCCCTACTCCACGTCCCCGAAACTGTTACACTGCGCCCCTGACTCTTCCACACGCGCCCCACTCGATACCCACCTCCTGATAGCTGGGTACTGTGCGCATACTCAGTCTGATGATATACACTCGTGTTTGTTTTCCGAGGATCGTCGAGGGAATTTCCAACCGTTGGTGGACCCGCCACTTCTTTCGAAGTGTCCAGCGTATAGCACTTCGCGACGAACCCAACCCGCTGGCCTATCCTCTCCCTGAGGAAACTTTAAACGTACCCGGCGTTCTCGTCAATCACATAGTCTCTACAGCCGAGTATTCCACCGTAGCTCCAGGAAGCGACCGTTTTTTCGCCGTACTAGTATCAATTATGTATCGTGGTAGCGCATGATGGAAACAGGCCCGCTCGTGGTGTTTTATCCTCGGGTACGTACCGGTCACCTGGAATTATTTAGGTTTGCTGTTTTGTATCATTGGCAAGGGCCCTGCTCCTGTTAGTGGTCCAGGGTAACGTTTTTTTCAATATCGTTCGCGTTTCGGTCGGGGGGCGACGGGAGGCGGAGGGCATTACGTGTCGAAACGAATAAGCACCGCACTGCAACACAAAACACACCAGTTATACATGCTTCGTATCTCTTGGATGGCGTGGTAGGGTCCACCCTGGATTGCATGCTCTCGGTCGCGTTGCATAACCTTTTACCGAGCTCGCTGAACCTTATACAGTTAAGTCAAAACATTGTGAAAGGGTGGGCAAGACCGATGCGTTCAATTCTTCGTATACCGCAAGAAGAATGGGATAGGGTAGTCAGTCCCCATCCCTCGGGAAAAGCTATCTGGCGAACGGCAGAGCAGGAAGGTGTTCTGGCACTTTTAAACAAACCCTTCTCCTTCGTTTTTGTGTCAGAGAGCTTTGCGACTACGGTATAGGCGACCGGCTTCTCACAGGATCGTGGTTCATGACTACGGTACTGTACAATACGATTAGCTTCCTAAAAATCGGCCACCGTTTATCACCTGATGGTGGTTTCTTTTACCCTACGTCCATTTATCTCAAGAAACTCAGATGAAGGTATTCCTCCTACTGGGTGGAATGGCCCATGAACATGGGAGGTGGCAAACGAAACAACGGTCGCTTTTCGCTCGCTAGCATATCATTCACCTCTTTCGACAAGGATCGTGGAACAAACCTGCAGGTACCGCGAAGCGCAAGATTAGTACCACTACCATCACCACGATCACCACCACCAGCGGGCTTGAACCCCTCTTCGTCGCATTCTTCCGTGTCGAGTGTGTTGTTGCTGGGAGATGATGCCCCGGAGCTATTCTTAGATTCTCCGATCTTCCGCTTGTTAGGGTGGTCGGGATCTTGCCTGCTTTGGCCAAGCTTGCGTTACCTACATTGGGGTGCGACAAAGGTAAGGTTGTTTGATATGCACCATAGCCACAGAGCTATCAGACAGCGCTGACCGACAGCTCAGTGAAAATGTCCACATCTAACCTGGCTGTTGAGCACTTGACCTCAGATGTTACCCAAGGGTTGAATGTTGCAAAGCCCTTGAACCCTTTAATCAAGCGGTGCCGTATTAGGATAGTCTTCAGCTCTTGCGACGACGAAGGCTCGTGTGTACGGGACTATGGCGCCTCTTCTTGCCTTTAGAATGTCCAGGTCATACAGTGTTTATAGTGCTTCAGTGGTGAGTCCATAGTGTGTGCGTTGTGGATCAATGATGGGTTCGTGGTGGATCCGTGGGTCCATGGTAAGGTAATGGTGAGTTCATCGTGGGTCCACGGTGACTCCATCGTGGTTCCGAGGTAGGTCCATGGTGGGTCCATGGTCGGTCTGTTGTAGATTCTCGGTGGGTCCGTGCTGGGTCTGTGGCGCTTTCATGGAGGCTCCATGATACCGTCATGGTGGGTCCATGGTGAATGCGTGGTGGGGCCGTGGACCCGCCATGATGAGTTCATGATCTCGCCATGGTGCTTCCGTCATGTGTCCACGGTAGTGCCGCCGTGTTGCTTCCCGTGGCGATTTCATGGTGGGTTCACCGTGGGTCCGCAGTGAGTCCGTCGTGTTTCGATGATGGATCAATGGCGAGTCCATGGTGGGCACATGATGCTTCCGTGGTGGATCCATGGTGGGTCCGTTGTGGATCCATGGTGGGTCCATGTTACCGTCGTAGTGGGCCCATAGTGAGTCTACGTGGAGTCCATGATGGATCTTCGGTGGGTCCATGGTGAATCTATGGTGCTTCCGTGGTTATTCCATGGGTTTCCTACGGTGTGCCCATGGTGTGTCTATGATGGGTCCACGGTGGGTCCATCGTGCTTCCGTGGTGGGTCCAATCTGGATCCATGGTGCTTTCGTGGTGATTCCATGGTGCATCCGTGGTGGGTCCATCGTATGCCCGTGATGTGTCCATGGTGGGCCTACCTTTAGACCGTGGTAAGTTCATGGCAGGTCCATGGTGTATCCATAGTGCCGCCATGCTGGGCCCATCGTCAGCCTGTCGTGCTTCCGCGACAGGTCCATGGTGGCTCCAAAATGAGTCTTTGGTGGATACATGGTGGGTCCATGGGGGGTCCGTCCATGGTTCATGCTGGGTCCGTGGTGTCTGCATGCAAGCTTCGTCGTAACGCCATGGTAGGTGTCCGTGGTACTGCCAAAGTGGGCCCATAGTGAGTCCACGGTGAGTCTGTGCTGGCTCCATGGTGAGTGCATGATTCCATCATGATAGATGCATAGTGGTGATCCGTGGTGCTTCCGTGGTGAGTCAATGGTAGGTGCGTGGGGGGTCCATGATATGTCCGTGGTGTGTCCATGGTGCCTCCATGGTGGGTCCGTGGTGCGTTAGCGGTGCCGACATCGCGGCTTCGTCGTGGATTCGTCGTCGGTCCATGATGCCGCTATTGTGCTTGCGTGGTGGGTTTGTGGTGGGTCCGTGGTATGTCTATGATGGGTCCGTTGTGCTTGCATGGTGGGTCCAAGGTGGGTCCAGGGTGGGTCCACGATCGATCCATCGTGCTTCCGTTGTGTGTTAGTGGTGGGTCCGTCGTGGATCCATGGTGTGTACGTGGTGGGCCAGCGGTGGCTTCGTGGTAGGTCCGTGATGGGCCCATGGCAGGTCCATGGTGCTTCCGTAGCATGTCCATGGTGGGTGGGTCCATGCAGTTTCCATGGTGGGTTTATGGTGGGTCCGTGGTGCCAATGGTAGATGGTGGATCAGCGATGGGCCCATAGTGGATCCATGGTGCTTTCGTGATAGGCCGATGGTGATCCATGTTGAGTCCTTGATGGATCCATGAAGTCTTCATGGTGTTTCGATGGCAGGTCCGTGGTTATCTCATAGAGGCTCGATGGTACGCCATGTTGGGTCCAAAATGGGCCCATGGTAGGTCCGTGGTGTATGCACGATTGGTCCATGGTGGGAACATGGTGCCGCCGTGGTACATGCGTGATGAGTCCATGGTGCGTCTGTCGAAGTCCGTGGTGAATTCTTGACGCTTCCATGACGGATCCATGGTGGGTCCATGGTGGATCCATGATGGACCCATGGTGGACCCATGGTAGTTTAATGGTGGTTTCATGGTAGATCCTTGTGGGCTGGTGGGTTTATGGTACCGCCATTGTGCTTCCGTGGTGAACACATAGTGGGTCCGTCGTGGTTTTGTCTTGAGTATTTGGTTCTTCCACTATGGATAAATGATGAGACCATTGTGGGTCCATGGTGCTGCCGTGGTGGGTCCATGCGGGTCCATGGTACCGCCATAGTGAGGCCGAGGCCCCGCTGACCACCCTTGGTAGCAGCCGCCTCTCGAGAAGGGCCTGTTTCACGTTTTTGCCAAAAGTCTCAAGTTTCAGAACTCAATTTTTAAAAGAAGTGTACAAACGCTACGTAACTGTTTTATTTCGTTAACTCAGTGATAGAACTCAACTAAAAATGAGATGTGTCTTAAGTGAATAATTACATGATGATGATACTCGAATACATGCAATTGAAATCCAAAAAATAAAAATAAAAGTTCACTCAATAATTATATCTCAATGATATTCGAATCAATAAAATTGCCATTCAAAATAATAAGTACGTGAACGTATTTCATTTTGTGCCGCACATAATACCCCCCCCGTTTCCCCCCCGCCCCCTCCCTCTCAACACGCCGTCCATATACACTATATATATGATGAATCCATGGTGGGTAAAGGATTCATCGTGGATCTATGGTGCTTCCGCGGTGATCCCATGGTGTGTCCGTGGGAGATCATGGTGTATCCACGGTGGGCCCATGGTGGGTCAATGGTGCGTCCATGATGGGTCCGCGGTGCTGCAGTGGTGTGTCCGTGATGGGCTCATGGTGGGTCCATGGAGCCACCATGGTGGGCCCGCGCTGTTTCCATGGTGCTTCCGTGGTAGTTCCATTGTAGGTTCATGTGGAGTCCGTGATGGGTCTTTGGTGGGCCCGTCGTGAGTACACGGTGGATCCGTGGTGCTTTCCTGGTGGGTCCACGGTGGGCCCTTGTTGGGTCCATAGTGGCTCCGCGGTGCTGCTATGGTGGCCCCGTGGTGAGTCTGTCGTGAGTCCATGGTGGGTCTATGGTGGGTCTATGGTGGGTCTATGGAATCGCCATGGTGGGGCTCATGGTGGTTTCGTGGTAGATCCATGGTGGTCCCATGGTTGATCCGTCGTGGGTACATGGGGGGTCCATGTGGAGTACACGGCGGGTCAATGTTGGGTCTGTAGTGCTTTCATGCAGGTTCCATTATATCACCATGGTGGATCCATAGGACGTCCATGGTGGGTCCATGATGGGTCTATGATGGGCCCATGGTGGTTCCATGATGCCGCCCACGGTGCTTCAGTGGCGAGTCCTTGATGGATCCATCGACGGTCCGTGGTGGTTCCTCGGCGCTTTCGTGGTGGGTCCACGGTGGACCCATGATGCTTGCGTGATGGGTCCATGGTGGATCCGTGGTACCACCATAGTGAGCCAATAGTGGGTCCATGGTGAATCCATGGTGAGTCCATGATGAGTCCATGGTGGATCTATAGTGCCGTCATGGTGAGTTCATGGTGATGGTCCGCGGTGTCTCTGTGGTGCGTCAATAGTGGGTCCGTGGTGAGTTCACGGTGTGTCCGTGGTCGGTCAATGTTGGGCCCCTGCTGGGTCCACAGTGGGTCAACAGTGGGTCCATGATGGTTTGTGGTGGGTACGTACTGGGTGCGTGGTGGGTACATGGTGGGTCCATGGTGAGTTCGTAGTAGACCCGTGGTGGGACCATGGTGAGTCCATGGTAGGCCCATGGTAGATCTATCGCCACTTCATGGTGCCTTCGTCATGGGTCCGTGTGGGCCCGTAGCGGGTTCGTAGTGGGTCTATACCATGGCAGGTCCATGTCGGGGCCATGGTGGGGCCATGGTGGGGCCGCGGTTGTTTCATGAGGGATCCATAGTGAGTCCTTGGTGCCGTCATGGTGCCGCCATAGTGGGCCCATGGCAAGTTAAATTTGTGTTCATGGTGCTTCCGTCGTGAGGCCATCGGAATATAATCAAAACAACAGCTCACATAAATAAGCTCAACAATGTGCTTTGTGTATGCATAGGGGATGTTTTACACCTATCACTACGCCATCGAGCAACAACGCGTGCACAGATACAATGCATTCTCCTCTTCACCATAGCGCACCTTCGCTGCCACAATCAAGGCCGCGTGTAGGAGGGTCACGTTTAGGTCCTCGTTTTTTTTTAGCGGCTCAGAGGCACGCGCGCAAGCGACTATACCCTTCGTTTGGGATCTCAAGTTTTTTTTCTCATTCGGTTTATTGCTGTGAACCGTCCATGAAGTTCTTTATTTCCAATTGATGCGCCAACAAAACATTATGATGTCTGTCGTTTGAGTCAGTTACAGAGTAGAGTAACCCACGCGAGGGACCCAAATTCCGTAGTGAAAGTGAGGATATGCGCGCTGTCGTCCTCATCATTGATCGCTGCGTCCCTCTGTTGCATGTCTTGCATAAACTCTTCTACCAGCTTCGACTCTCCCATCTATAGCCACAAGCAACTTAATTTTCCCTTTTTGCCAGACCCCCGGCCTATCCACTTCCCCCAGCCCCCCCCTAATGCCGAAAAATCCGCAAACACTTTAAAAAGGAACATGCACGGCGCGGCTCCATAAAGCACAAGTTCACTGCGAGAGTTGCCGTGCTTTTTACTAGCAGGTGGAACCCAAACATATTCCCGAAGTGGATACCAATAGAATAGTACCCAGGATGCTGGCCACATGAACCTGTATTGCCATTGTGGCCGATGCCACAACCCGTCCGAGAGCGGATCCTCCATTCATTTGAACCAGATCTGCTGCTCTTTCACTCCCGCGCACGACCCCCCCCCCCTCCGCGCCCCTGCAGTCTACCATCCATGGCCTCATTGATGAGCTTCCCATCATCGTCTGCCCTTCCTTGCCTTGGATTCATCATATGCTCTTCTGACCCTGTTCCTTGATCAGATCGCGTAGTTTGAGGGCAGAGAAAACCGCCCCAAGTCGCTATTCCTTGACGTAAGACGTAATATTTCGGTCGAATTTACCGGGGTATCTGCGAAACTGCAGTTCGTTCCGTGACCAACTCGTTGTACCTGCCGCCCTAGCCCCCTCCCCCCACGTTGTTCCTCGTCTCGACTGTCGGTCATGCTCCCTCTCTCTCGTCTGTTTGGACTTTCGAAACCCAAGCCGGGTTCTCCGTGCCCACACTTGCGTATATCATGAACGCGTGTACTGCCCATCGCTCCTTCCTCTGAAATTTTGATATCGTCCCCCTCCCGCCGCCAGCTTGATCTCCCAAAAACGTGTCGCTTGTCCTCTCCGTCAACACCATCCGTCCCGTACTTCTCCACAAACATCGTCGCTGGTGCTCCTTCCGGCACATCTCCCCGCCCTTGAATGTTACGCACAGCCCGCCCAGTCACAACTCCACTGCCTTACTTCATGTGGATGCCCCCCCCCCTCCAAGGGGATGATCGTATCACGTAGTGTGCATATGGTGAGGCACCCACGAGGTAGTTACATAGCAAACCCATTGCTATCTCTGGAAGTGGCCACACCAGAAAGCAAATCAATTCATTGATGCTGTCATCCATATGGAAGAAAATCTGCCTCTATAACGGTTCTTAATAGAATGCAGCTCACCCTTCATGCGACACGCCCAACACCTCACGGCTCTTCGCGTTTAGTGCAAGCAATGCCTGCCTGGTCGGTGAAAACCCGGCGTGCTCCATCCCGTCATTGTAGGGATGCGAGGGTCTATGGTCATACGACTACGGCCATGCATGGTAATGAGCACACACACACACCCCCTCCCTCCCCTTGCCCTTGTTTTGTCTTCGCGGGTACCACCCCTCTTCAAAACTTTGAGAACCTGATTTCCACCCGGTCTGTCCCTTTTCCCTACCCCTTCCTATGGAAGGACTCAGACTATGACTCCCTCCGCATACACCAGTGGATCCCATAGATGTCCCCGTTCTCCTCGACAAATAATTTGGACGCTCTTGAGGCTTGCAGCAGGCACATTATTAGCGCGAGCTCAATCCGCGCTACGTTCCCCCCATGACGTGGTCTATGGTCCTATCACTACGGTCATGCATGACACGAGTACACCCTCCCCCGCACCCATCACGTTTGGCTCCCGCCTTCCAGCCCCATCAGCCTCCTGCACGTCGTCAGCGGCCGCCATGAGTACAGCTGGTTCCCGCTCTACACCTGCGCTCGCTTTTAATTACATGTTGCCACCTCTTTCGTCCTCACCTTGCCGAAATGGCCTCTGCTGCTTATCCTTCGCCCAGCTTCTGCCCCCATATCCCCCACTTCGCCTCAATAGCTCTCCTAGTCGACGACACACAAGTTGTCACAGGGTATGTACTTTCACCTTTCAGCAACGAATACCTGATTTTCCTTACCCCTACGCCTCGACCCCCCCCCCCCCCCCCGTCTGCAGTTACTATCTATGAAACCTTGGATTAGACACCCCTAATGCTCCACGGTAGCTGCCCCCTCCTTGCCCGTCCGACCCCCTCCCGTGATAACTAGTAACATAAGCACCGTCCCCCATTCTGCCCATCAGATGTTCGCCGAACCTCCCCCGGCTTACTCTTTATCGATCGATTTCTCCTTCCAGCTGTAGGTACCCACTTGTGTCTATAGCCCCGTCCCTCTTTCGCGCTTGTCTCGCGAAACCGGTTTCCCATTTGCAGTATCTCCTCTTCTTGCCCACCCGGCTATCACTGCCCCCCCCCCCCTACCCATCCGGCCCCGCATAGCGTGCCTTGAGCTCTGGTTCCCTCTTCTCTCCCATCTCGTTCACTTTCTTTCCCCACACGTTCCTTCGCGCGGCTCGCCCATCCCCTTTGAGATGAAGCTTTTGTGTAGGTGCAGAAGCCTTGCGCGTAATATTTCCCGGAACGGACCACCCAAAGAGTGGTCGAGTGTTGTATATAATGGCTCTCCTGGCGCTACCAGTCCCCCTCACCCCCCCCCCCCCCGTACGTTTGATGTTTTCTCTTATCAATCCTCCAACCTTCCACGTTTGCATGTACCTGGTATGTCCCTCAACGCACGCAGGCGCGCAGAGGAGAAATGTTGGGAGAAGGAGCAGGGAACACATCATCCACCACCACCATTACCACCAGACTTTGCATCTAGCCCCGCTCTGCCGTCGACTCCTCTCCCTACCTAGTTCGGTCAGCTCTGGGTGCGTCGGTATGTCGCCGTCTGGTGTTCTGCTGCTTGCCTTTGACAGTCTGCCGAGTCTTGGGGAAAAACGGGGACACGAAAACCTATTTACAAAGTATTTAAACGCCTCACCGTGGTTTTGGTACCCGTTGCATGGCGTACGGCGTACGCGACACAAACCTCGAAACGGGTTCCTAAGAGCAGGGCCGGCTGTCAAGATTAGAAAATCGCATTCCCTCGAAATTACGCGCTAGATAGCAAAGAAGTCGTAGTCGGAAAGTTTCCGTGTGGACTTCGTCCTCACGTTCGTCGAGTTCGTTCTCACGTGAGGGGGTGGCGAGTGCGGCCAATCGGTTTCTAACGCAACGGCAGCAATGTCAAACCTATAAGGCCGCGAACTATACTGTAGGTATATAGTGTGGGACTTGTTCGAGCTCGAAGTATACCGTTTACAAGCACAGCGATCAAAGTTCGCCGAGAGTGGCGTGGTAAGGGAGGGGGGGGGGGGGGGGGGGGGGGGGGGGGGGGGGGGGGGGGGGGGGGGGGGGGGGGGGGGGGGGGGGGGGGGGGGGGGGGGGGGGGTTTGGGCGTATCTGGCCCCGTTCTACGCGGTGGGGGTTTCACTTGATCACAGTACAGCCCAAAACATTTATCACGGGCGGAACTCCTCAACCAACCATTTCACCTCTCAAACTCTACCCAGCATCCGACATTTTTTTTCAATCATTAGTCGATACTACTCTGGGCGAAACTATTAGGACTGTGTTACTCTCCCACATGAATACCAAAATTTCCTTTATTGCCGTCCAGAGTGGTGGGTACTTACAAGAGCCCGTGGGATTGTCTATCAGCCTTCTTAGCTTAGCTTAGTGCTATATTTCTCAAAAATCAGCTGTTTTCGGTGGGGTTCAGAGCTACGCAAGTAACGAGGAGCCGGGGAAAAAATAGGCACTATACCCCTATATCGCATGAAGCACAGGTCGGTGGATATACTCCAGTGACGGTAAGTTGAAGGACGCTCGTATGCGAGGTCGGCGGGAAACATGTTTGGGCGTGGGCAGCTCGTGTTATCGGGGTTCCGGCCGGTTTTATGTACTATGTAAGGCAGAGGCGTGTATGTGGGCTGAAGGGCAGGGCCGTCTGGGGCAACGTCAGAGGCCGACGTCGGGCCCCCGGTAGAAACCTCGAGCGAACCAAATTTTGTCCGGTGCTGCGTGCGGTAGAACGAGGGCGCGCCTGTTTTCGCTCCGGCGCCTAAGCCACTCGCGGGCGAGCGGCTCTGTTCCTCACTATATGAATGAGACTTGAAAAAGATTACGTTGGGGGCGCAGCAGCGTAACAAGCAGTCCCAAGGCGGTACATATTGCTAAACTAAAAGAGATAATATAAGCGCTCAAGAGAGCAAAAAGCCTGTGAGAGTAGAACTTCACCCGGCCGAGTGGCTCTGAGCGGGTCAAGTTATAGGACATAACCCCCCCCCCCCCCCCCCCCCCCCCCCCCCCGTACGTCGCACCAGTCCAGTCTATACTTGGGTACGTACTTACTTGAGAGATCCTTTTTCTTGGACACATCTAGCTCCATCCTTGCCGCTCTCGGGTTCTCGGTGCCTTGGCAAGCAGTATCGGCGGAGTACCCACCCACCCACCCACCCACCCGCCCGCCCACTCACAACCGACTGCTACTACAAAAAAAGGGAGGAGCTTGCGACGGGCGCGTCCGTGATGGGTGTGAGTGCACAGGTGCCCTTGACCGTCCCTTGCACAACGTTAGTGTAAAACTATCCTCCTGGGGATAATAAACCACCATTGTTAGTAGGTGTACCGGATGGAAAGGCTGTCGACGCCTTGTGGAATCCGCTACATTGCTGTGGACTAAACAAAAAATGTATTTATTTATTCAAAGCAAGCCCCACGAGGTGTCGACAGCCTCTCAACAATTCGGTACGCCTGCGGGTAATGGAGTGCTACACTGTTCAATATCTCCACAAGGACGGATGCTTTTACGCCCACGTCGTGCAAGGCGGGGGGTCGCGACTACCTACCTGTGTTGCGGCGAAACCAAGCGTGAGATGACGACCTCGCGATGCTCTCGATCGATGCGATAGCAAAAAGCTCCGTTGTCGACTGGTTGCAAGAGTTTCAGCAGGTACTGTTGTAGGTCAGCTGTTTGAGGTCTAAAAAATTCCGATACTTCTCGGTGGCTCCGAGACCGTGGGGCTGCTATTATTTTTTGTCGCTTAACATGTAGCTTAGGCTACTTTTTTATAAAGTTTGAAGTGCGTCAGCTGTGAGTTCGACAGATTAAATAGTTGATACTCAACTTTGCAAGCTGCGTAATACGTCTCTTCTATAATCCATTTTTACCGAATTTTACAAGTATTGTGATAAACCGAACGCGCGTATTCTATATGTAACTCCTTGTCAAAGATATAGGCCAGCGGCTCCCCTGGATGCTGCCCGGGTCAACAGGACAATTTTAAATACTCGTAATCATTCTGCGCACTGACACTTGTATCCCAGTTAAATCGTGACGCAAGCCAAGGAACCAGTACTTGGTACAACGATACGAATCCAGGATTTGTTGGTGCGCACGGACGCACGGCTAAATATACCAGCCATTATACGAAGCAAGTTTGGGTGAGAAAAGGCAGCGCCCGTGGGTGGCTAATCACGAACAAAGAAACACAAGTATTGGTAGGACCACCGACCGGGGCAAGAGGTCTCGTGCAATCCAATATTTACATTGAATGGTCATTGGCAGTGTCAAAGAACACTAGTATAATCGTGAGCCAATTCAAGGAACCAATCTTTAGTACAACGATATGAACCTGGGATATATTTGTTGGACGTACTCAGAAGTAGAACGCACGAAGGGTTCAGTCTATCGAAGCCTAGCCTACCCTGCGAGGACAAGGTAAGGCACAGAAAAAGTACCGACCTTTCCACCTACTCTACAGACTTAGTTGTATTTTTCTGCACGATCGTTTCAATCCCAGTGATGAGCGCCGCGCTGAGAGCACGCTCACCGCAGCCGCTTTACAGAACACCGTGTACCATGACAGAAAACGGTAGCTACTTGGACCGTTTTACAGAAAACTGTGTACCATGACAGAAAACGGTAGTAATGGATATTTTTAGTATGTAGGTCTCGCGCTGTTTTTTTTCCACCGCCAACTGGAATAAAAGCTATCGGCATACCGTCTATGGCAATTTTAGCATATATATGACGAACAAGAAAGCAGCTTTGCTTACTGATATACAAAGACCAAAGTAAACTGTGGAATTCACTCACGACTTACAACAACTGTGCTCACTCGTATGCAGAGTAGATTTCTCACGAAAGAGCCCCCCCCAAAATGGTTTACTGCGTACAGTATTATTTCACGCTGCCGATGATCATTCAATATAAGTATTGGCCTGCGTGAGGCCTCCTGTTCCGGGGCATCAGCCGCCGACAAAGGTCAACCGGTCGAATATTTTCAAAATAATATTTAAAAAATATTCTGTGACAACACTACAGGCATACAGAAGTTCCTGTCACAGCAGGAATTACTGGTCTACCAGTAGACCACACACATGGGCATACGTAGGCTATGTATGGAAACAAGCTACAGTACTAACGTTCCGAGTATACAACGCCCTTGACACGAGGTACGTAGTAAGCAGGCTAGACTAGCGGGGGGGGGGGGGGGGGGGGGGGGGGGGGGGGGGGGGGGGGGGGGGGGGGGGGGGGGGGGGGGGGGGGGGGGGGGGGGGGGTTAATATGACGGTAGTACCGTGATAGAAGAAAGGCACATGCCGCACATCAACAAGAGGACAACAGGACAGGAGCAAACGGCAGCAAGGAAGCAAGACGGTTGAAAATATATGTTGACTTACATCAAGGAACGGAAGAAGACAGGAAACGAAGTAAGAGGTACATAGTACCCCTGGGCTCCCTTCATCGACATAAAACGAACTCATCATGATGGGTGTTGTCACCTCATGCGGGCGCTCCACGTTGCGGTGTCAACACCAATGAAAAAACGTTGTGACGCAATACTTTTCCCACATCGTCTGTTTTCAAGGCTGCAAGAGTCAAAAAGATATTACATCTGCTTTCGACAACCACGACGGTCAACCTGCTGTCGGCAGAACCCTACGTATACTAGCCACCCTAATACGTACTCCGGACACCACACGCTAGCCAGCCACCCAGAGTTTGAGCCACGACCCACATCATGCCCAGCTGATACTTTCATGTACTACACAGCGGTCACCATCATTCCACAACTAAACTGTCACTGGAACGCACTCTGTCAAGCTACAAGTACGTTAGTAGGCATCACAATACCCTAACCATTCATGTTTATAAGCTATATTCCCAAACCAAAAAAGCAAGTCGCACTTGGTAAGCACTGCAGCCGGTGGCATCTATTACACCTCCGCAGGCCAAACACATCCTATCACAATGACACACTTGAAACACGGGAGAAGAGATCGGAGCGGCTTTACCGCCGCAACGAGCCAAAACGGACAAGGAAAGAGCACTGTTATTGTTGCTGAACAAAAAAGGGTGTCGGCGACTCCCGCCTCTGCCGTGGAAACAACAGCTTATGTGGAGGTGAAGGAACGCATGCGGGTTGCGCATTTGTGCATCCGCATGTCGACACGACTCGGCTAACCAAAAGCTGCAACCACACGTGGGCTCGACTAACAACAGCCCCCCACCCACTAGGCTCGATTGACGAAATGTCCCCACCACGATACAGACTCGACTGACAAACGCCACCACTACTAGGCTCGGGCTAACAAAAGTCATTTTGTCACCATACGAAATCCTGACCACCGCGTGCCGCTCCACTTGACAAGGCCACGGAGAGCCACCAAACGGTATCACTTACAACAACGCATACCTGTATGCGCATAATATTTTTGGCAAGAAAACCTAAACCGCCCCAAGCACGTGGTCTCATGCGGGTACTTGGATGCACGTGTGTGCGCACGCATGACCTCGCGGAAAGTATGCATACCATGTTACAAAACAAAACCTAAAAAAATCTAGACTTTTCCAACTACTGCACCACATCAGAGGTCCCCTTACAATCTGGGTTACAATCTGGGAGAAAGGATCTTTAGGTTGGTAGGCTGTTTAGGTATTTTGGTTCCTGTTGGGATCAAGGTACGGGCAAAGACCCAACCCAACCCCTAACTCTAGCCCTGACGCTAACCCTATCCCTAACCCTGACCCCAAACCGCAGCCAAAACGGGCCAAAGCCGGCCATACACGCGGCTGCGCCGCGTGAAATTTCTCATTTGCGGACGGCGATTCCGAAGTGCAGACTTCGCTACGCAATTTTCGAGTCAAAAACACCCCGAAAGATTCCCTCTCCCAGATTGTTAAACCTACTCCCACATGAACTAGCACAAGGAGGGGGGGGGGGGGGGTGATACTGACACCCCCTCCTGTCATAATCCCTCCTGATATTGCACTCGCGGGGGGAGCGAACGCTCATGTTACAAAGCAATGCAATGTGTGCCAACTAAAACTGCGTGGTAAGTGTGTGCGTAATCCACGCCGCTTCAAACCTCTACGAGCCCATCGGACGCATAAAAAGTGCCTTTTGAGTGTGGCACCTTATAGCTACGCGCCCAAGGGGAGCGGCTCTACTCTAGGCTTGCACACGACAAAACATTTCATAAAAAAAAACAAAATTGTGCTTCTTCCAAGTAGCCGCGAGATCTGCGCGGCATGTGAGAAGGGTATCCATATACAACTAGGCCAGACTACCACTATTCTGTATCCGAATTACACTCGGAAGAGATGGAACGACACGCGTCTGCTGTCCGGTTGCGCATTGTACGCGCGAAGCAAGCTCCGTCAGGAAGCGGATAGAACATCTCCCAAGCTTGCGACCAGACCTCATGACCCTGAGGAAAAGGAAAATAAAACGGGCGGCCAGCAAACACACCGGATACGAAACAGGGGGGGGGGGGTACATTAGCTTGCATGTGTGCGCTCTGTTGTGCTTTTGCCCACGGAAAATCGTAAGCTGGCCATTATATTACTAAAAGTGGGGGGGGTAGGGATGCATCGTTGTTATGTGTTAAGTGTATATGTGTGCTGTTTAGTAAAAATGTTGTCCATTGCCCATACCCGGTACCTATATAAGTCTATAAATAATTCGGAAGGGACACACCGACCCCGCACGAGTACAAACGTGGGGCACGTTGAACTATAAGCCGCACAACAATTCGAGTATACGAGCACCCCTTTTCAAGTCAAGCGCAAGTGTTACACGAAGTATACAAGTCAGCGCTTAGGACGCAGGACGCTGTTTAGCCTGTTGCTTTCCATTGGCGATTCAACAACTATTCTCGCTTTTCACGGTGCTTCCTTTGGATCGAGTGGAAAGTGATGTCGGGGAGTTAGGGAAGACATCACAAAAAGTTATTGGACGTTATAATGCCAGGTACCTTTTACATAACCCAAACAAACAAGGCAGTTCGGAAGCATACTATTACAAAATGCAGAGAAAGATCTTGTAGATCCTGCCTACCATAAAAAGCCTCAAAGCGGGGTCTACATGCAATTCAACTGATGTGTACATATACTCCTACACAGAAGTACCTTACGAGCGATAGATACCGGTACTATTCGGTGATATTTTGTACCCGAGGGGAAAATGGTATCGAAGTGCATATCGCCATGTGTGCATATCTTACGTGTGCCCACTACTATTAATATTAATACGAGATACTATAAAGTACTGTTAGTCTGGAGTCTGATGCTCTAGGCACATTTCTTTTTGGGGGAGGAGGGGGGGAGGGTAATGATCATGCAGAAGCACTGCTGTAAATGCTGAGTCTGGAGCTCGACGACACATATATACGTTTGGGACAGGGGGGGGGGAGATCGGCCACTACCGAAGAGGCATCGCAGTCATCTGGAGGGGGGGCGTCGGTAATGGGGGGAGTAACGTTCACTACTAAACTTGGAAAAAGCACTGTGAATCTGGAGTCTGGAGCGACGCACATACAACTATATTGCGGGGGGGGGGGGGGGGATTGGTAATTACGATCGAATGCGAGCTTTTCTTTTGAACTGCTTCGATAAATAGGGACCCTGTTCGAGATCGCCGAAAAGCCTAAAACCGCTGCATAATTCTCCGAAAACAGAGAAATCAGAACTGGTGACTTTTTGGTTCGAACGAAAACTCCCTACGCATACAAGTTGACGACACTTTTCAAATACCTGTATGGCGACAGCTGTACGATCGTGTTGTTATCGTTACAGAAACAGAGCAGCAGCAGCAGCAGTAGCAGCGAGCTCTGTTGCAGCAGGAGGAATCAGTGCATACGGTAGGTTGCGACTCAATACGATTCCACCTCAAGCGGTGGGGGGGGGCAAAACAATGGTGGGTACCATCTGGTACAGTACTATGACTGTTGCTCAACACTTACCCAGACAGCGCACGCTGCGATACGAGGTGCCACAGCAAGCAGCACCTGCGTATGGATACGAAATAAACTGCAGTACCTGGTACATATTACCTTTAGAGTAAAATAGTAGTACAACACTAGTGCTACGACGTACTATAAACAGTCGTACTGCTGCTGTACACATCAGCATGTTTGCTAGGCGAGGTTTAAAAAAAAATAGCTGATGGAATACTGAACCAGGTTCGAGATAACAATTAAGGCAAGCACCGAGGGGGGGGGCGTACTGTATCTGTACCCACTAAAATGTTGTGTTGATTATAAGCTTGACTGTGTGGTCTAGCGGGTAGTGCTAGATTATCTTGGTTATGTAGTTCTGCTTCCTCAGCTCCCTTCCCGTTTTTTATCTTCTTGTGTTTACATTTATTTCGTGTGCCCGAAGACGGAAAATAAATAATTCTCTCTATTTCCAGTACGAAATAATTAAATTTCGCGTGCAACACATACATGCAGCAATAACGTGTTTCCAAGTACTGTATGTCAAACCCACCGGCACCATGTACCAGGTGCTTGGTAGATAGCAACAAGGGTGTAACGACGAGTGAGTGCGAGTATGGCATCTGTACATAACATATAAGGTACTGGTTTGTATGCATTTTTACAGTAGCACTGCTGTAGTACCGTGCGAGTACAGCTGTACGAGTACTACATTTGAATGCCGGTATTGGGTGCAACGGGACAAATATCGAAACACCCACAACACGGCACGACAAAAGACACCACACATAACAGCAGCAACACGACGTACTGTATACTGTAAAAAGTAAAAACTGCTATTAGAAAGGTAGCGCACGGCATACATGCATGCGTTGCGGGGCATAGCATGTCTCGTGCAGGGAAACGGTCGACACGAATGAGCCACTTGTCGCAGACAACAGAAGTATTCGTTCAATTTTGCGGACTGAAAGCTTTAGCTTTACATCGTATCAATAGGTTATTTTCTTGTATATACAATGTTTAGGTTTATTACCTAGGCTCGTACGAAGCAGTAAAGTACTTTCTGCTGTACTGAACAGCAGCACTGCACGAGTTCGCACGTGCAAGAATATGTATCTACTACCAGG
This sequence comes from Macrocystis pyrifera, assembly GCA_031763025.1. Lineage (NCBI taxonomy): Eukaryota > Phaeophyceae > Laminariales > Laminariaceae > Macrocystis > Macrocystis pyrifera. The sequence goes on from JASSKH010000013.1 coordinate 2,781,519, forward strand.
TACAAATACCACAACCGTATTATCACCAAGGCCGCAATAATAGGCTCACGTCGCAAGAAGGTCTAGCTCAAGCCGCCAGCGCCATACTGCTGTACTGAACAGCAGCACTGCACGAGTTCGCACGTGCAAGAATATGTAGCTACCACCAGGTACAAATACCGTAACAGTATTATCACCAAGGCCGCAATTATAATAGGCTCACGCCGCAAGAAGGTCTAGCTCAAGCCGCCAGCGCCTTTGCTGCTGTCTAAAAAACTCCTGGACGACTACAGTACAGCCCCGTGGGCACCCCCAGATAAAAAACTTTTACGTTCAGAAAAATAGGCTCAGATCGGCACAAACGAAAAGAAATTTGGGTTAAATAAGATACACGACTCAAGAGCAGTGGGACCAACTTTAAATCCTAAAAAGGGTGAACACCGGGCGCCTGCTGTAGTTTCTTGCATGCAATAAACTGAACAACAGTAATTAATCCCACGTATATACACACACGTACAACAAACTGCAGTACCTGGTACTGGTACCAAACCACACGCGTGAGTTACTCATGAACAAGTGATAAAATTGGAAAATGTCACAGCTTGTTTTTCCAAGTTTTCTACCTACACTTTATTTGTTGTACATTACTCTCTCGTACACGTACAGTAAGTAGTACCAGGTATTATACCAACCGAACAACCGACAAATCTAAACCTACATACCAACCGAACAACCGACAAATCTAAAAAAAAAACAAGCATCACAAGAGATTAATAGTGAACACGAACCCCCCCCCCCAAAAAAAAAACTCAAAACTCACCTCTCTGTATTATTATCCCCAGTACCGTGCATCGATTTTACAAGGAAACCATTGATGTCTTCGTCTCTCCGAACAAAGTGGTCGTCGTCACTGTCTGCTGGCCGTAGAAGGGCCCCGCCGTCGCCGTGAAGAAGTTGTCCTGGGTCATCGTGGCCTCCTCTCCGTTGACGGTCAGCTTGATCACTGGCGACTTGGTCTCGCGCGGCTGGATCTTCCAGTACCAGTCGTTGCTCCCCTCGAAGATGAAGGAAGGGTTGCCGCCGGAGGGGCACTCCACGAACTTCCACTCGATGTCCCACCGACCGTCGCCGACCATGGCGAAGTCGAGGTCACCCTTGGCGCACCCGCCGCAGCTGTCGCTGATGAAGCCTTTGAAGGGCCCCTTGATGGGGTCGGCGCCCGAGCCGCCCCCGGTGCCGTAGCCCTCGACGCAGGCCCCACACACCGCCGAGTTCTCGTACATGTCGTAGAGAGAAACGGCCATCGGGATCATGCCGGAGTACATGGAGGGGATGGGGTCCTCGATGGCGCAGTTGCCGTCGCCGGGTGAGACGTCACCGTAGTAGGTGCCTTCCCCGCTGAAGTCCACGCCGAACGGGTACGGAGCAGCCGATGCACCAGAGGCAAGCAGCAGCAGCGATGTACCCGCAGCGGCGGTGAGAACCAGCATGTTACTCATCATTTGAACCATCGTCTCAAGAGTCTTTCTTTGGTGCTTTGGAGCTGTGGGTGGGTGGGTGGGTGTTCAAGTGGTGGTGCTGCTCGTCGACGCCAGCGATCACGTTCGATGGTGCGGCTGTGGTGGTGAGGAAGGTGATTGTGTGAGATGGGAAGTGGGTGATGGGAGCGTGGGAGATGGGCGGGGCAGTTGGCGTGGTGGGCAGTTGCGTGCACGCGGTGGTGCTGCTGGCCTGCCTGTCTGTTGGATTGCTGGATCTCCACAATCGGACCGTTTCAAACGGATCCAGGTGAACATCTCCCGTAGTTTCGTTGGGAGATTCGATATTTAACTGTTGGCGAAGCACGACGAAGCTACCTCAGGAAAGAGGAGAGTGCACGAAACGGGCGAAATCGTGAAAATAATTTTGGAAGAAAATAAAAAAGGGTCACAACAACAGAAAAACGGGGGGCTGTGATTGGTTCAGGCTATTTGCGGTAGTTTGGCCGCCATGTCGTGGCTCGTGGCTCGCACACTAGCGCTCAGCGCCCGATTATTTATTTTTTTTCGGCGGAAATACCGTGTGCATACCACGAGACGACGCAAGAAGAAAGTCCATACACAAGTACATACAATAAATTACACATGAGGGAACGGCGTACGTACTTGTCTGCAGTACCGGATGGATACGTATGTGGTCTGGCAAACTGCAAGTAAAATAAACCAGGTACCATATATCATATGAAAATGACTGGATATTTTTTGTAAATTTACGTCTGACTCAGCTGTGGATATTGTAACGGGTATTATAGGTACATATTGTACACAGCAGTCAGTGTGATTCATTTGGTACATACGTAGCTGGTACATAAAAACACATATGTCATACATGACGATTCATTCGAGATCTTACCTCTTGCCGCGGTGTGGGTTGCAGAATTCCAGCTCCCATTAATTGCACTGCTCATAACAGCAGTAAGTTTGACGACCACAACTTATTATACTATTAATGCTTACTACTCTGTAGTAGTACTTGGCGCTGTATATGTTTACATACATGCGACCACTTATTATTACCCGATCGATGGCAGTTGACGACTATTAATACTAACATGTACAATTAATACTACCATACTCGTACTCCTGTTGTTGTTGACTGACCTGCCAAAACCGGTACCTGGTATATATATACGTATTACATCCCGGGTGGGAGCGCATACACCACGTAGTCGTCACGACGACGTGCCGTTTCAGTATTGATCTATTATGTGCATACAGCCAGTGTACCTGGTACGCATGTATTTTGGTTGCTGGCGTATGTATGTATGTTGTGTCGGCCGCACCTAGTACGAAGGCATGGTATTGCGTAGGCTATTAATGCATTATTACGGTGTGTTATCTCTGTGTCGTAGTCTGTGACCACAGAGCTCGTATCTTTCTAGGGTGAAGAATCAGCACGGACACTGATGGGCTTGCTGGATGTCGACGAGTAGAAGAACGGTTTAATGTGAAGAACACACACACACACACACGCATGGATATATCCAACAGACAAAATTCAAAGTTTGGAGTCCTTGTTTGTGGGGAGGCTGACCCTTAGTTGAATTTATAATAAATGGTTGGACTACAGTTACTACTACTACTGGTGGTGTGTCCGTGGAACAGCGATTTCACAATATATATTGCTTAAATTACGACAGGAACTACAGCAAATTTGGCCATCTCAACACACCGACCGACACCAACTGTAAATACAAAACACACTGCTGTATGAGTAGGGCTACTTTTCTTCCCTTGGTTTTCTTCTTTCGGGGGTGAAGCTTTCGTGGACAGTGGGGGAAGAAGAATAACTGCGCCCGATCGGGTGTTTTTGAGTGCTCAACGCCGAGAAGCTCATCATGCCACACACATCGTCGGATGGCACAAACCTGTTACAAAATATAAGGAACATATTTATAATAATTTTGAATTTGAAAGATCCCTACATTTCAGGACGACAGCGGCACTCTCCTCGGAGAAAAAAAGTAACATTCGCTCTCGTGCTACATACTGCTGGCTCTCGCACTCGTCGCACTCACTCGTAAGGTGTCAGATCGTATAAAGTAATACAACTAGAGCAGTCTAGACTACAAGTAAGTGCAGGGCACCTTCTGTAAAAAGGAGCTATTACGGGTGTACATAGTAAAGAGGACCTATGGTATACATAAAACCTATATATTTACCTATTTTTACTAACAAAATTTGGTCCCGTTATCTATGGACCCCCGTAATAGAAACAAAGCAGGCTGACGTTTCACAGAGAACTGAGAAATTTGGGAGTCGGTTTATGACGAAGTTAAAGGTAGCGAACGTACCGATTCTCGAATAAAAAACCAGCCTGGACCAGCTTTTTCCCGTGAAAAAGTGGGTGATGATGATCAGGTAGATGCTGGCCGTCAATTTTAACTCTTGTAATAATACTAAAAAAAGCGTCAGCTGTGAGTTCTCCCGATCGGTCGATAATCAAATTCGCAAGCTGCGCGATACATGACACGTTTCCAATGCGTTCCTCGTGAGGAAACATACTGGCCGGTGACCCCCCCCCCCCCCCTCATCAATTGAAAAGACCGCAAATAGTACTTGATTAATTAGAGAGCTACTAGCAACACCCAGCAATGCAGTTCGCACCGCCAACAATACCTTCGTTCGAATAATACCACAAGGTGACCAATATGGTGGACGGAACACTCGACGATCGACGATGAATTTCGGAAGATGGTATATAAACTATGAGGTATGTACAGGGTACACGAAATTTTCCACTACAGAAATATCCCGCACTGATCTAAGTACTACTGTGTACTACTGTGCAGTATAAAACAGTTTCCGTAACACGTGGACGAACTTCTAAAGGTTGAGATTCGACGTCTGCACCAAACATAAGATGTAACCGAATTTGTATACACTGAAAAATATTTTATACTGAAAATAGAGTAGAAAACGCTCTGGATCACAAACTCCTGGGAATCTGAGCCTGGCCCAACCAGAAAGCTTCATTAGTGGTGACGCGTACGATTATATATACACTGGGTGCGTATTTCAATACGATCTGAAAACACAGCGGTCGCGCGCGCGCTCTCCGGCGAGGCAAGTCCAAACCGATATTGTAACACGGAGAAAACGGGATGCTATCAACATAGTACCTCTGCCAAACCACGGGTCAGGCAGAAAACGCCCAAGGTGTCCTCCAGGCACATTGTCAAACTCCGGAATGGGTGTTGGTTGTTTCTTGATCGGTGGCCTCCGCTCCATGGCACGGCTTGATAACTTCAGCTCCTCTCGTGAAAAAAACATGTACGTACCTGAAAAATAAGCAGGACGAACCTCCAGGAACGAAAATAACACCCCCCTCCTCCCTTCCTCACGGCGCTTCGCGCTTGGGGCAAGCAATGCCTGATCGATGGAAACCCAACGTACTCCGTCCCAGCATTATAGGACTGTGAGAGTCTACGGTCACATACGACTACGGTCATGTACGGCATGAGTACCCCCCCCCCCCCCCCTTTTTTTTGAATTTTTTTTTTGTTTTTTTTGGCGGTCGCCCACAGCTGGTCGTCGAGTTAGATCATTTGTGCGAGGCAAAGAACCTTTACTCTGCACAAGGGAATTGAACGTATTACGTAGTGTTCAAGGTAAGGCACCCAAGAGGCGGTTACATAGTACTCCCATTGCTGTCTCTAAAAGTGGCTACACCGGAAATGAACCTAGCTCATTGAAGCTGTCATCCATATGCAAGTCCGCCTCACAAGCGGTTCTTAGTAGGATGCAGCTCACCCTTCATGCGGCTCGCCGGACACCTCACGGCGCTTCGCGCTTGGTGCAAGCAATGTCTGCCTGGTCGGTGAAAACTCGAGATGCTCCGTCCCGGTATTGTAGGGATGCGAGAGTCTATGGTCATACGACTACGGCCATGCATGAGATCGAGTACATCTCTCCTCGAGTACCCCCCCCCCCCCCCCCCCCCCCCCCCTTTTTTTTTTTTTTTTTTTTGCGGTCGCCCACAGCTGGTCGTCTAGTTAGACCATTTGTGCGAAGTAAAGAACCTTTACTCTGCACAAGGGAATTGATCGTATCACGTAGTGTTCAAGGTACGGCACCCAAGAGGCAGTTACGTAGTACTCCCATTGCCGTCTCTGGAAGTGGCCACACCGGAAATTAAACTAGCTCATTGAAGCTGTCATCCATATGCAAGTCCGCCTCACAAGCGGTTCTTAGTAGGATGCAGCTCACCCTTCATGCGTCTCGCCGGACACCTCACGGCGCTTCGCGCTTGGTGCAAGCAATGTCTGCCTGGTCGGTGAAAACCCGACATGCTCTGTCCCGGCATTGTAGGGATGCGAGGGTCTATGGTCATACGACTACGGCCATGCATGAGATCGAGTACATCTCTCCTATCGAGTACACCCCCCCCCCCCCCCCCCCCCCCCCCCCCCCCCCCCCCCCCCCCCCCCCCCCCCCCCCCCCCCCCGAGGGTGCACGGGATCGTAGTCCCTGACACCAGGCTACCCCCCCCCCCCCACCCCTCCCCTCATCCCTGGCGGACGTATCGAAAAACAAGCCGACGGGTGGCCTTCCTATGTCGGGTATCAAGCAGGGACATTGCACTACCAGCCCTGTCACAACAAAGAACCCCGACAAGAAGCTCAACCATAGCACTTCCGGGAGAATACGAAGTTTGGTAGCGGTTACACTTGAAGTAAGTGTCGAACACACCCTTTCTCAAAACATACCTGGTGCGAAATCTACTGGTAGCCTTGGCCGGTATCCCGGTCTCTTATTAGATGGTTGGTATTCTACAGACAACACAAGTTATGCAGAACAAGACACCTATCGTACGGAAAAAACAAGAAAGCTGGTCTAGGCTGGACTTCCTCTTGGAAATGTGTCCCTTCTACACCTACTTCAGCATAACGATTCGGAAAATTTACGTAGTATTCCTATGCACGTAACCCGCGTACAACGTGCTGTCCTCTTCACGCATGTAACAATACTACCGCGGTCACCGAGACCAGACCGGCGCAGTGCCGCCGCCGAGGCGGTCACCAGTGACGTCCGCAAGAGCGCTGGAGGTGAGGAGTTCGGGATCCTCGTCGACTCCGCCGCCGCCACCGCCGCCACCACCACTACGGACAGCGTCGCCGACGCCTGCACAGAATGGGAAGCCTCGAGAGGAGGCCCCGAAAGATTGCTGCGTGTGCTATGAGACCTTGGCGGCCCCGATGGTCCATTTCGACATCTGTCCTCGATGGTAACAGTTGAACAAGCCGACGGGAGAGCACTCCAACGGCACAACGAAGAGGCTATGGCAGATGCAATCGTGGGTCGCGCGGCGGGCGATGCCGGCTAGGAGAGGACTGGGTCACCCACCAGGACCACACGGGACGGCAGGAGAGGGCGAGTGATAGGCTGCAGTTTCCACGGGTTGGTGGAGGAGACCGCCTTCGTGGACGTGTCCTGCTCATGCGATGTGCATCGCCGTTGCGCCCTGGGCTTCGGTGAATAAACACCTCTCTGAGCCAGAGTCCACGAGGCACACACACTCACACACCAGGTCGCGTGCCCGAATCCGGTCCTACATCCGGTGCACCACGAGGTGGATCTACACACCCTCGTTCAACAGATGCGTGGTGTCGGAAGATTGACGAACACGGCAGAGGAAAGAGCTATCGATGCCAGGGTCGCGGCAGCCGAGCTCCACCTCTCCATCAGGTCGACCAACCCAACCGGAACGGTAGATTTTTCGCGGAGAGAAATCGAGAGAGGAGAGGAGGAAACCGACGGAGATCGGCGTGGCACATAGGGCAACCACAAGTCGAAACGCCGTGCGGGGCTTGTGGGAAACACATTTCGGCCCGTCAGAGGCTCCTTTTCGCCAGTTGGCTCACTCACACGAAGGGCGTCGTGGAAAACGTAGAGGGCCTCTGACAGGGGAGACGACCGGTTTGAGATATCCATGAGAAAAGGGAACGCCCCGCCCCCGTCGGAGAACGTTTCTCCCCACGCAAATACTGCCGAGGATCCACCAACGACATGACGACGCTACGGCCTGGGGCGCCAACCGACGGGGACATTAGGCTAGAGTTTTGGCCGTCAGCGATTTCGGAGGTAGAGGAGGCCGCGATCCACGGTGAAAACGACTAGCATGTAGAAGGGAGGGACGGAAGAAGCAGCCAGAAGCATCGTGCACGTACCGCGCTCGGGTTCTGGACGGCTCGGCAGGAGGGTCGAAGGGCAGTTGCATGCGGGTTCCCGTCCGGTGCCCCTACGGAGGGTTGGTGCACGTCCCCTGCGTCTTGGCACGAGCGGCCCGCATACCCGAGGTCCTGCGTCACGTGCCGCTCCGAGGGAGCGGGAAGACTCTGACCCCCCAATTCAGCGGAGCGTGCTAGAGGACCGCCAATGACCGCGCCTGGGTGGAGGTGAGAGGCGTTGACGAGCCCCATGCAACCCGCCGACCTCCTTTACCGGGACACAACTGGCGTTCGCAGCTCGTTCGAGCTCATGGTACGTGTCGACGGGAGGAGCCCAACCTCTTGGTGTGTTTTGCGCTTTCTGTTCAGCGATGTTCTGGGCATGCCTCAAAGGGCATATCTTGATCCCCCTCCCCGGTTGGGATGGGAAGCGATTTCTGGCCGCTACCGTGCGCTGACCACCGCATTCGGTTTCCGATCACAGGATATCCCGCTCCGGCTGACAAACCGAAGGCTCTATTGGGCTTCATGTCCAGGAATACCTGGCGGGCCTCGACGCCGAGTGGAAAAAGCGTTGAACATGATGGACTCTCGGGGTCCAAACCGCGTTGGAGGAAGGTATCGCGCGGACTCCCTTTCATGTGGGGGTGGCGGCTTCGCCGAGAAGAATTAGGCTGGTGTTGGAGGGCGACCCAATGGTGAGGGGACAACTTGAGGAGCACCGCGCAACTCTGGGTGCCCCAGAGAGCTGCCAGAATGCGGGAAGTAGGGATCACACGCCAGCGGGACAGCCTGGAACCCCCCGGGCAAGGTCCGAGGCAGCGTCGGCAACACCCGGGGGGGCAGTGCCTGCATCTAGCAACGAGGGCGGGGGGGAGAATTGTTCGCAAGGGGTAGGCGAGGCCGGTCGAGAGCGACGGGATCACAAGCAGCAAGCACAGGAAGATGGGATGGTACCGGTGCAGGACGAAATCCCTGGCTTAGAGGTAGTGTGCCACCCTCGTAAACAGACCGGGGGGGGCAGGGGGGGGTACAGGGAGTGAACTTTCGGAGAGGGGGGAGGTGGCGAGGGTGGTAGGAGAAGTGAGAACCAAAGGGACGCAAACCAGTTGTGGAGGGAGGAGGGGGGGGGGGAGAAGAGTCAAGTAAGCGGAGGTAGAGGAGCCGCAATGAACGACAGTGGGCCTAGGATGCCAGATGGTGAGGCACCAGCTAGAGGATCTCCAGGGTACCGGAGAGGGGACGCGGGGAAGGGACGCGCCCCCGTGTGCCTTCGTGGGTAACATCCGAGGAGACGGTGGTGGGCGGAGTATGTCGTGCAATGATTCAGCTCGGGCATCGAACGGTTCATCTTCCATGTGGGCTAGAGTGCCACGTGCTCCACGCTCGTTGTGTGGTTGAGGCCCTTGCAAGCGGCGTGGGACCGGCTCCACTTCGCTGCCCAGCAGTCAACTGTGGAGCCCAGCACCCGAGACGGGACGCACTGGAGGCAGCGGCCCAAGCGGGCCCGGATCTTCGCAATAGGGCCGTGTGGATGGGGACTAGGCGACGCCGAGCTCGCTCCCGCTCCCGCGGGAGGTCAAGTAATGGTACCCCATGCCGGCCCTGTTGCGTTCACCGGACGGCCGCATCAAGAGGCGACGGAGATTTGTGTTGATGGACACCGGAGACATAGTCCTCGTGCTCCCATGGCTGATAGCGTACACCAGGCGAGGGGACTCGAGACAGCGGAATGCTGCCCGAGAAGCTTCGCCTCGGCGTGTCACCATGTGGAGGGGGTCAAAGTGGGAAACACGCAACCTTCGGGCAGAGGCAAGCTCAGCTGGAGACGATAACTTGGAACACCCTGGGGGTCAAGTGCCTCTCCGAAGACCACGCCTCCGTGTCCGCGGCGGCCCCGGTTGCAGTACTAGCAAGCCCCACCGACGTAGAAAACGAAACGTTCGCCGTGGCGCCCGGATGATGAGTACGCATCTGAGGTGCTCTTCGACGTCATCAGCCCTCGTAACTCCCCATCGGTCCCTGGAAACAACGATCAACGATGTGAGCACTTGCATTCCATCACCTACACCAACATCGGGAGGGAGGAGTTCGGTCGGGGCATGGCAGTCATTCTGGCGGAGATTCGTCAAAGGGCCAGACGCGTTCCCGCCATAGTTCTGGCCGCACTTCTTGCAGTCGAGCCTCGCCGTGTTGAGGGGAAAGTGCCGGACGATTTGCATGGGCATGACATGGAGGAAGCTCATCACCGCAGGTTCTATGCGACAGTAGCCGCCGCGGTTGCATTAGGTCAACCGAGAGGTGACGCAGATTGGGGTCGCCGTACCCGGAGGAGCGAAGCATGTGAGGCTGACGGCACGAGCGCTACACGAGACAGGCAATTGGCTCGTTGTCACCGACTGCTACAACGCGTGTAAAATAGCGAAAAGGACGGCGGTGCTTGTGGAGGGGGCCAACTGCGTGCCAACGCTCACGCCATTGGCGGCCAGGTGTTATGGCACAAGACCAGCTGGCGTGGTGTTTAGAATGGACTCCGGGAAGACCAGGACGATCGCTTGCCTCAGCAGTGTCCACAGTACATAGACTTTTGCCGCATCACATAATTATTATCTAGTACCTGGTATTAAGTATTGGACTTAAGGAATATTTTATTACACGGATTTTAGCGAGGTCGACCAATGTCTCTTTTAAACAAAACGCCTGATATTTGCGAGATAAAGTGTATACCGGACGGGGCGGGGTTAGGGTTAGTGTCTAAAGTAATGCTTTGGCGTTTTCGAAATATCTTTTCTCATAAGCCTGGAACCACGCTCGAGCCACACCAACTGCCCCGCTTGGTATAAAATCCTAGATAGTAATTCATGGGTGCAGCAAAGACGGCTCGGTATCCAGCAGGGGGGTGGCATGGGGCCGGAATTATTCTGCCTAGCATTGCGACCCTGGCTGAAGCGTTTCAGAGAGGAGTTTGAGGGAGAAAGAGTGGAAGCTATCGCGTGCATGAACGATGTCTCTCTTTGGCCCCATGGAGGTCACGGCCAGCACGGTTAGAGCCTTTGCATGCCTCCGGCGAGAGCTAGACGACATTGGCATCGCGACTAAACCCGACAAGACCGTGGCACTACCACCGACAGGGCATGCCCCGACGGCCAAGTAAAGTTTCGCTTCTGGGAACCATTGATGATCTCATTGCAGGCGAAGGTGGGGTGACGGTGGTTGGTGTCCCGATCGGCACAGGGGAATACGTGCTGGAGCGAGCAAAGGAGGTAGTGAAGGATGCAGGCGCGCGCCGCCTTGCGCGTTTCCTTCAGTAACGTGCCGAACAAGTAAGCGGCGGCCCTCGTCGCCTTCGAGTCCTTCGGGCAGAGGACAAATTACTTCGAAAGGGCTCTGGACGCGGGGCTGTTCCTCGAAATTTACGGGAGGGCAGACAACGCGGCGAAGTGGGGCGTTCGAGAAAATCCTCGAGCTACCGGGTGCGGCGCAGGGACTGTCGTTTTTCCAGGAGGAGTGCCCGGATAATCAGCTGACATTGCAATCTCACCAGCAAGTCCAAGCAGGATTTTCTACGGGAGCAGGGGGGGGCTAGGGCCGCCGTCGACGGGAGCGAGGCGAATGTCTTGCCTCGATTGGAAGCTGGGGTGGGATTCTGCCCGAGGTTCTAGACCTCACTGGCTCAATACGAAACCGAGTGAGTAGGAGGCTCCCCGAATCGAGCATGATCGCTCAGTGCGGATGTAGCTTGCGGGAGAATCGAGACACACAAGGGGCGGCGAAGGAAGCGATGAAAGGCATCGTCCCCAAGGTCCCCAGAGACCGACATGCTGGTAGCACAAGACGCCGTCACACCTCAAATTCCGGGAAATCCCAACAGAAGTTGTGTAAGCTGGTCAACCAGGGCCGGCACGCCAAGCATACATCTTCTCTGGGTCAGCTGCCGGAGACGGCACGACCGTTGGGACCGGCCGACCCGCTCGGGGGGGGGGGGGGGTACTCGATGTCATGCATGCATGGCCGTAGTCGTACGGAGGTGTGGAAACCAAGGCCTTCGCTAAGGCTCGATACAGGAGCCTGGAAGGGGTGGGAGCCACCGAATGCCTTCGAGCGCGGCTGACGGACTCGCTCCGCGTCATGCCCACATCAGAATTCGTGGGAATTCGAAGGCGCTTCATGTGCATTGAGGAACATACGGCAATGGGGTGCCCCCGCTGCGATGCAGTTGTCGTGGACACCCAATACACCCGCATCTGTCCCACAGCCGGGGCGCAAGCGAAATACCGGCCGCTCCTCCACGCGATCTCCCGCACGATGTACACTGAATCGACTTGGAGCTCCTCACCAAATTGGGAGCGGGGAGCCCTTCAGTGGACAGGAATCTCGGGATGGGCATCGTCGTGAGGAGGAGCGGTTTTGGGAACGTTCCGAACCGAGAGGACAGGGAAAAATCCATCCTGCTGGATGTCACGCATGCAGACCCACAAGCGAAGGCACGCCCACGAGGAGGCAGCGCTGACCACGATGAAGCAGCTGCCCCTACTCCCGAGGCGCGCAGGCAGAGACACTACGTTCGTCCAGAACATGTGTCCTTCGATGAACGGAGACACCAACTTGGCCCTTTAGCAGTTGAAAGCTTTGGGTTTCTCAGGGTAGAGGGTAGCAAATTTATCGACCAGCTGGCAGCAAGCGTTGTCGGGGGGGGGGGGGGGGGGGGAGGAGAGGGGGGGGTCCACAGCGAGAGAAGGGGGTGAAGGAACGGCCGCTGCGGTATTCGTCTCGGTGACCACGGAGGTCACCATTTCGCGGAGGGTGTCGCGTTACAAGCTGCTGGGTCGCCAGGAAGCAAGCAGGAGCCGGGGGGGGGTGACAGACCCACACCAGTGGCGTGGGAATGGAGCCTGGACGCGGCTTAGAATTTCAGAGAAGAAGGTAGAAGAATATATAAAGAGAAGGAAGGAGCAAGGACTACACATGAAGTACTGTAGATACAGGTTACGCCGGAGGTGGGCACAGGAAGGAGTTAGATATTCGTGCATGAGTTTTCATCACTGTTTTCGATTCCCTTTGTTGGTTTTCTTGTTTCGGGGAAGGTTTCTGAGTGACCAACGTTGATGCTCATAAATGCTGCATATCGCTGGGATGGCAAACGCAGTAATTATATAGGCACGCCGAACAATCCAAACCTCCTTGGGTTTGGGTGCGGTCACCTTTTGTTGCCTCGTCTCCTGCGTGTTGCCTATACACCTACATGGCGAATAACCTACTTGGCCAGCACTCACTTGGTGCCGGGATTCGGTAAGCTAGATGTGGATTTTCGCACGTTTAAACAGTGAGTCCGCAACGATAATGCGGCTGGCGTTATGCTTGTTTTGTACCAAGTTCTAAACATGAAGGAGCCCCTTCGGGCAACAACAAAAAGCACTGCTGTCTTGCAAAACCAAAACAATGTCTCCATTTGTATTACAGCGGCAATACGTGCTATTTCTGGGATAACAACAACGACATAGCTCCATAATTAAGCCTCGGCTTGTCGACCGAGCAACATATACGTTGTTCGCGAAGGCATCTAGGAGGTGTTGGGGCCCTTGGATGCGCAAAGGAGGGCACTCAATGCTGTGTTTTCATCATGAAACGAGATTGCTCAGCAGCAATATATTGGGACTTTCTGGAGCTCGTGTTTGGTATATTCACACTGGTGTGACAGTGTAGGATGCCGCCGACGGTCCTAGAGGCCCAGGTAGGTTTGTCTACTCGTGCCTAGCCTTGCCGAAATCTGGATAGAAACAGTGTCAGCAGCGAAAACGACCATTTTTTTAATTCGGCGACGGTAAATGCATGAGGAGTTTGTTTTTGGTAAGAGACATTTTTCGTGATGAAGGAGGCAACGGATCGATACAACGCTTGACGCAAAAATAATGTCTATGAGCTACGACGATACACCGAGCCGTAGCATTGGGGAATGTCGTTTCCGGTAGGGAGACATAAAAGGCTGTAATTATACCAGGAACAGTATTACGGTTCACAAAAAACAAAATTTCTTCATTTCTATTACTTTTCACGGGAAGAATCGCTTAAACCCGCAGCATAGAATACATCTGCCAGGCTTTTACGGAGCAAATAGTACCTAAAACAAAAAAAAAGAGATTCCGCGATATATCGACCCTGCACTGAAAAACTAAGTTGGGAACCACACCTCCGCCCCCCCTGGGGTTAATCGCGCCATCATTGTGATAGTAGCTACTGCATGCCTCAAGGCCACGGCTGTGGCCAAATGCCTTTCCTCTGCACTCCACGATACTTTTCAAGTCCCACGAAACGAAGGGGAAGGGTAGCACTGCTCAAGCGGCGTATTCAACTGGACAATACGGGAAAGAAACAAACCCCACCGCCAAAATCAGCGGTAAACGCTTGCTTGCTTTATATGTACGGCGATACGGCGATAGATTCGTGCATCCAACCAAACCGACGAATCTTCTATGCGGGACTACTTTGTCGAGGATTGCACGCCCGGCCTCCTTTGACACGCGAAAAAGTTGGCGGACACCACGGAGCCACGCGTGGACAGCTCGCCTTGTTCGTCAACGAGGATTTCGAAATCTTCGCTTGAGAAGATGTCTGCTAGCTCGCCGGGTCTGACAGCACAGTAAGAATATCGGGAGGGGAAGAGAAAATCGCGATGCGGAACGCGAACGAGTTACAGAGTGGCCGGGACCATATCGCAAAATGGTGTAAAATATAGAGTTTATCGTGTGACGCATATATGGCCGACTGCCTGTGCTGCTCGTACCTTGTATATAACTTTAACGTAAATAGCGGACCGGTATCCAACCAACGCACGTCACGTCTTTTTCTTAGCACCACTAAACCCTCGGCGAAATATTCACGGGGCTGTCAGTCCGGTCCCACCACAACGACTGCTGGCACCGGGGGTGCATGCCAAAGTGCATCGAGGTCGTCTACCACGAGACCCGAAGGTCAAGAGGTACCCCTCAGTGACTACCAGTGTATGTGAAATCAGAGGAAGCCACAAGCGACGTAAAAATTAAAAGACAACACAGTTATCGATAAATTCACTCGCTGCCTTTGCGTATATACGCACCTCATCATGCGGCTTGGTCGCCATGGAGGTACTAAATTCTCCGTGCCCGTGTCTAAAAATGTTGACCAGACGAAAAAACCACCCGGTAGCAGAACCTGGCGCGCAGAGCACAGGGTGTACGGCAGAGGACACGGGCGCGCCGCGCAGTGATAGGGCAGTCTCAAGAAACGCTGCAAAACGACAGAGGTGCGACATCATCAGCCAGGTGTGCAAGGTAGCATGAACATTTTCAGACCTGGGTAATCCAACAACGGACAAACAAGGCGCACATCGTGCCTCAAAAGCGTATCAGGTGCGCGTCAAGGCGTTGCGCTATATACCCACTACGTAAAATTATGGGCGTGTAGCTCACATCGTCGCGAAGGAGAGGCAACAGTTGCTCGCACTTGAAACGGTGCCCGTGAATCACCGACGCCTTTAGCCCGTCAAGGGATCCCTCCTTCCTGAGGTCCGCCAGTAGCCACTCGCATCTTCGCGCGCGCCCGCGATTTAAAGATATGTGCTTATCGCTCGGTCCATCCCCGGCGCTTCCACCATCGGACTCGCTGCCGTCATGCGAACTTGCTCCTACGATGTCTCCACCGTCCGCTGCGTCCACCCACTGCTCAGCCAGCTTTTCGCCCCGTTCAAGCGCATACGAATGGTTGTCTACCCCGATCACGCGCGTGCCGGGCGGAAGGTGCTGGGCCATGTAGACCGTGTCTCTCCCGCTGCCGCAGCCCAGGTCGAGCACAACAGCTTGTCCTGCCGTACCGCTTCCGCCCAGGGTCGAGGGCAGGAGGAAGTGCTCCATGCAAAACTCCAAAAAGTCGTTGGCCCTGGCATCCGCGAGGGGGGGGAGGGAGGGTGGTTGTTCGTGTGTATAAGCTGGCGCCTCCCAGTACGAGGTTCCAGCTCTGTACAGGTTGGATTCCATGGTAGATATCAGTATACGGTGTGCCATCTTGCAAATAGAGCGTTTCCGAAATAGCGGTCAGCATGATCTGCCATAGGAACGCAAGTAGAGCTATATACCAGGTGGCAATCCAATACTGAAGCCAGAGGCCCCGGTGGTGTAATGGTTACCTTCGAATGCTGCTATCATAGAGTTTGGTCCTGGAGTTCGAGCACCACCGTGGCGAGATTGTGATAAGATTTGCAAAAATGAAGGAACCAACTCCGGCGAGGGCGTAGCGTCGGTAGGCGCATTTCGACGCTATTTTAGTCGACGAGGGAAGAAAGGGCTGAGGTTTCTCTCTGGCGACAACCGATGCAAGGCACGAACCGCAGTGGGGAGAGGGGAGTAGAGCCTATCTGTGATCCTGGATCTGAGCTAACACTAGGAAGGGAAAGATACAAAGAAAGGGCGAATAATAAACGGAACTAATACGAAACCAACACTTGAATAAACAAATGCACCTGATACTGCTGTACCAGGTACTGCTGCACAGGTACACTTCGTACAAAGTAGACCAGGCATATACAGCAAGATAGTCAATACCTGGTACCAGGTACCCCGGTATGTATAGAGGTTTGCACGGAAGTGCGCGGAGCGATGAAGGTTCGGTTGATATCTCACCTCCAAACCTGAACAGAGCGAGAGCCGACCTCCGTGGGCCACTCTGCCCTACCCGCCGTCACCATGTCTGCGACAATTACCGCGTCGATTCGCCAGCCTTTGCTCGTCAGAAAATCGCTGGATTTCCGCAGGTCCTGTCATACGAAAACGCACCAAAGTGTTAACAGACAACAGACAACCATGGGTGGCCATTTCAGACACGAGCGGAAGGCGTCTTGGGGCGTTCTGTGCAAAACGGCTACTGCTGAAGGAACTACTACACAGTTGTTGAGCCTGTTCGACGGCATATGATAGCGGTACACAAGGTTCCCCTTCGGGATGTGGGCCACGTGAAATCCCGGGGGCGTCGCAAGGCGAAAATGGAGTCACAGGTAACACACTTATAGCTGTTCTTGGCGGAACCGTGAGCCATGGGTTAGCGTATTGCTCGAAGGAAATAGTAATATAGTAGTCAGCAGGAACTGAGTGCTACTCTTTCTGTGGTGAATACTACACTACTACATGTACAAGGTAGCATGGGTTGACTACTGCACTGTTGCTATACACCACTACCACTAACACGCAGATGTAGTACAGGTAGAGGACGCATGCACTCTACAAAATACTACCTGGTACATCCTCTTACTACGACTACTAACTATACTACTATTAATACTATGAATCAGTACTACTGCTGGAGCATCACCAAACGCTCATACAATACAGACAACCTCATGGTTAACAGAGAGGTCAAATAACCACGCGGTACCATGGGTTGGGGCATGAGTGCTATACTATTACTATACACCACCACCAGTAATACGTGGATGCAGTAGAGGTACAAACAGCATGAACAAATACTGCACTACTACCTACTACTGCTACTATGATAATAACTGTTATTCAACGGCAACGTAGCACGCAAGCGGTACCATGGGTTGGGGGCGTTACTACTATACTGCTGTTACTCTTAATATATACCACTGCCACTATACTACGCAGATAGATGTACTACACGAAAGGTAGAAGCAGCGTGCATGCTACAAAATACTATACTGCGGCCACGAATCGAATGATTTTGTAAATGTACAGGTTATGTATTATATACGGCTGAGGGCATCTACTGCTATTAGCCAGGTAGAAGCAGCATACAGATGGTAACAACACCAATATCGGACACCACAACAACTACGACTATTGCGACAACTATAGTACAGGTACTTCGTACTACTGTAGTATACTGCTATTGGACACGCATTACTATTAATGGAAGCAGCATGCACTCGGTACCATGGTCTACTATTAATGCTACTACAACTATTCTATACTATGCTACCTACTGCAATACCTGCGTGTCAAAAACAGCGTCAATAGTACAGAAAGGCTAAATAACCTACGTCAAATATCACTATCTGTGGGAAGCAGCTTGTCCGTATTCATTCATGTACAGGTATTCGTACGGTTGGGGCACGATGGAAAGGTTATCTGCATTTGTCATGAAAAGCTTCGAATGACTGTCAAATAAGTCCTCACGGCAACAGCGCTGGCTCGTGGCAACAGCAGTAGAACTCTATCGTCGCTATACTAATATCAATAGGCAGCAACTCGGCTGCAATCAGTACTGCACAGGTCTACATACGATGAGGGCATCATGAAAAAAACATCTGCACTTATCATGATGTGTTTCTCTCTACGTTTAAATTAATGACTGCCAAAAGCAGTATATACTCATGGTTACAGCAACAGACTAGTGGCAACAGCACAACTACTATACTACCTACTACTAGCACTACTACTGCTAATATTAATACTACTACAACTACTCTGAGGACCAACGCCCCAACGGGTAGGGTGGACCGTAACTGGACCAAGTCCGGCGAGAAGGCCTCATAGCCTCGGTTTTTGTTGGAGGGTGAGCTCGCGCAAGTCCCGCACTACCCGGGAGAGATGACTCTCCAGGGTGGCTATCTCCACCGCACCTGCTCCTCTCGGGGGTCAGGTCGGGTCAACGTGCCCGAACTCCAGGGGTAACAGCAGACTGTTCTGATATTGCAACGGGAGCTATGGGCTAAATTGACACACGACACGAAATTGGAACGTGGAAGTATGGTGAGCTTAAGCTTTATTTTTAACAATCCGCCGGAGAAGAACAAAAAAAAAAAACTACCACTACAACTACTACTTCTGCTCTACTACTGCTGTACTACTACGACACAACTACGTACTGCTACTACAATTATTAATACTACTAAGGGCCACTCCTAACGAACAAAAAAAATCACGATTCATGACGCCAATTTTTCTAGCTTT
Source organism: Macrocystis pyrifera (assembly GCA_031763025.1). Taxonomy (NCBI): domain Eukaryota; class Phaeophyceae; order Laminariales; family Laminariaceae; genus Macrocystis; species Macrocystis pyrifera. Next base: position 2,800,146 of record JASSKH010000013.1, read on the forward strand.
TCCCAAAACAAAATAAAATCACGATTCGTGACATGTGTCGTGTCTCAAAATACGCCTGATCAAGGCACTACGCAACCCACGCGCACCAACGGTATCCGATGGTCGGCATAGGGGCATGGCAGACTCTGCTTCGTACGCCGCTTGTGGACTACGGGCGGCTACCCAAAGACACCGCTGGGTGCGGGCTAACGAGGAGGTTGTGGCCTCGAAATTTCCAGGAGGAGGAGCCACTGCTGGAAGAGAAACGCGAAAATGACCTGAGGATGTCACAGGCCAGGCCGGGCAGACGGCCTGCGAGATGGAATCTCGCGAAACGAGCTTGGCCGACGGTCGGTGAAGTTGGAATCTCGCAGGCTGGGTCAGGCTTCGGCCCGTGATTCGAATATGTCACGGGCTGGGCCAGGTGCGGACGGCCCAGCCCGGCCTGGCCGTGCCCCACTCTCGAGAGTTGGCTCCACCCCCAAAAAACGTTGGGTTTGAAACATCAGAATTTCAACTATCTGAAAATATCACGAAACGCGACGTTTTTCGGCTTTTTTTTTTCGTTAGAACTGAAATGTCACGGATCGTGATCTTTTGGCATGCCAAAAAGTCACGAATCGCGATTTTTTTTTTCGGTTCGTTAGGAGTGGCCCTAACGTACTATCAATACTACTACTATTAATAGCACTACTACAGTACTACCAGTACTAGTAGTACTACTACTATACTGCTACAGCTACTATTACGGGGGTCCATAGTTAACAGGACCTATGGTCTACATAAAAACCTATATATTTACCTATTTTTACTAACAAAATTTGGTCCCGTTCACTATGGACCCCCGTAATACTATCAATATGACTTTGCCGGATGCACACCGAGACAGGGGGTTAGAGACAGACAGGCGGCAGAATGAGCCTGGCTCTGTGGCTATTGCCCTGTGCGATTACCTGCTGCTCAGAGTGTGCGACTGGACAACTCGCTAGGTATGATACCTATACACATACAGTACGTACCTCGTACCAATTTCCCCCAGGTAGACGGACCGAGGGGGCCAGTTTTGTTGTCATGTACTTGCTCGGTGTGAGGTGCGTGGTGTACGCCAAAGGGCTAGGTGAAACATATATGACGCTTGAGGGACGTGTACTGCTGCTGCTGTATCTGCTGTATCTGCTGCTGTTGCTGTTGAGATTGATCAAAAACCAAAAAGTGGAAGGGTAAAAGCGGGCGATTTCAAAATTATTGAGATTTTCAACGCGAAGAAAATTATTCGTTGTTGAAAGTGCACACAGCTCGTCGTATCACGTGTCCTGACATTTTAGTCGTACAAATAGGATATCGGCCAGGCAGTCGGGCAGTTTGGGCCGTGTTAGGTGCCACGCCAAGACACAGTACAGCGAGACGGGAGGCAGTATGGGCCTGGCGCTGTTGCTCTTGCCCGTTCCTATTATCTGCTGCTGAAAGCGTGCGACTGGGCAACTAGGCAGGTACGACAATACCTGGCACCACAATATTCTCCCAGGTAGACGGACCGAGGGAGGCAGTTTTGTGGTCACGAACGTGCTCGGTGTTGGGTGCACACCACCCGTCACAGGGCTTGGTGCAACAGATACAACGGCCGACATATGTGTACTGTTGCTGGATGTTGTTGTTGCTGCTGCTACTACTGCTTCTTCTGCTGAGGTTGAAAACATATGTACAGCAGAGGGAGCTTAAAAAAGTGTTCGAGGGTGTCGGGGTATTTACGAAAAAAAAAACAAGAAAAAAAGTGGGGTTTTCCATATTACCTACTCGGCTCAGCGAGGCGGAAAGCAATCCCTTGTTTTTTAGAGCCAGCTCAGCGACGTTCAATGCCCCCGGCATCGCCACGGTGCTCGGCCGGGATCCAGACATGCGTCGCAATGTACCCACGGCCCCACTCCTTGCCCCGCAGCAGCAAGTTCGAGAAAGAACCCTCGGCCGCCGGAGAGCAGCATACAAAGAAAAAAGAGTGCATTTTATACATATACATAGTCCAGGTAGCTCAATTTTTCCAAAGGGGGTACGACGTACCGGTTTTTTCTCCGTCATTTTTGAGAATTGACACGTGAAACGAAGTGCTCCGGAATCACGCGGCCGAGAGGAATCCCAAACCGGTCTTGCAAAAAGAAGTCCATAAACAATGGTCATTTTAAAAAGAAATGGGAAAAATTACCACGAACTTACCCCGAAATGTTGAAAAAAAAAATGATCCGAATCGAAATAAAAATTAGAGACGACGCCCAACGCATACTTGATTTGTCGAGAAGACACACATGTATGTATACAGGAGTAGCTAAAATAGTGTATTGTATGTATACCCACAATGATGCATCTGTCCATACACGATAATATACATGTCATTTACACTATCAAGATTCATGAAAAGGCTTTCCTCGGCCCACAGATTTTTTTTCGAAAAAATAAAATAAAAAATGATCCAGTGTCCAGGTCCGATTCATCCGAATCCGAGGAGTTTTTCGACATCCATCTGCAGGTTTTGCGCTATTGACTCCACAGCTGGAGACGAAAAGTGGGTTTTTCGCCTATACCTCGCTTCATAATAGATGAAAATAAAACCTTTCCAGGAATTTGCCCCTGACGAGATAAGTTCAAAACCGGTGTGAAAAAAAAAAGGCAAATGCGTCGACCTCCAAAATATTAACCAATTTTTGTCGGAAAAACGAATTACTCCAACGCAAAGACGAAAACAAGAAATCTGAAACGATGGTTATGTCTGAAACAGAGCTTTCTGGCAATTTATTTCATGTCTTCTGAAAACAAGTGACCACCTAAAAACTAAAAACAACGGTGTTTGCGAAGTTCAGATTAAGGTTTGGTTTGGCGTATTTCTATTCTCCCCATCCCAAAAAATAATAAACTTCCCAAAATAGGGACCCAAAATCGGCCCATATGGGTCATATCTTCACAAAAAAATCGGGTTGGATCTGGCTTCTTGGGATTCGATTACGATCATAGCTTCATTGGCCAGGACAACCCGGAGTGGCCCCCGGCGAATGAAAACCTCGTATTTGGCTAGAAATCATAATCGTCTACGTCACGTACTCATACGCACAGCGTACCCCAGCACAAGGAGGGAGGCATGATACATGGGTTGCCGCACACCACCAAGCTATTCAACCAAGCGCACCGCCCATTTGGCGAGTCCGTGTCAACGCGAGCCCCCCGCGAAGGCCGGCAAAATAATGCGGCCAGATGCGGAGGAGGGCTGGCAGGGAGCAGCTTCAATATCGTTGACGGCGCCGTGTGCGTTGTGGACTGCCGCTGAAGTTGTTGCTCTGATGTGCTGCTTGTTCTTGATGCGGCAACAAAGTAGCGGTACTCTGTGCTCTCGCGCGTGTTACCGCACAACACACACGCACACCCACAACACCCCTACGCACGCACTGCACAACGGGCTTCGGTCGCATCGATTGGCACTCTTCGCATGACTGCCATAGAGCACAGACACACACACGCAGCGAGCCACGCAGCAGCTGTAGCAGCGAGCAGCATCTCGCACGAAGCCGTTGGCGTTCCATTTTTCGTACTTTCATTTCATTATTTGTCATTGGTTGGTGCATTCCATTTTCCTAGAGTTTTATTTCCAGTTCAAAACCGAGCGAAATGATCGTTTTGGGTTCTCGCAACCAGTTTAAAACCCGATTCTGTTTTGGTTTGGTGAACAGCCTGTGGTTCTCGACCCAACCATAATCGGTTATTTCGCAAACACCCTACTATGATTCAGTATGTGAATGTCGAAATTCTGGAAAAATTGTTCTTCCTAGACTATATATATGTTGTGGTTATAACCCTTGCAGGACTGCAGTCCCGTTTCGGGGACAAACCATTCAAATTCTAAGTAATTTGTCCCCATGGCGGGACTGCGGTCCTGGGTTAACATACCTGGTAAGAGCCAGCGTTGTTCGGACTTCCGGGTGCTGCTTATTCCAAAAAAATAGTATTATTGTTTGGTTACTCGCTTCAAAGTGCTACCATGAGGGAGGGAACAGATCACAGCCCTCAGAACCAAGTATGGTGTGTGGACATAGGGGGGTTACGTGGTGTGTCGGTCCATTGTGGGTTCTCATTCCTATGGGGCCCCCGTAACAGCGTCGGGCTACTCGTATTCTTACCAGCCCTCGTACGTACGAGTGCACAGGTACCTACTGTCAATACCTGGTACTCGTACCACTCTTTCGAAAATGCAGCGGTAGTACCCGCAGTATCACACTTGTATGATACATACAGCAGCAGTTCCAACCGCGACGCACGAACCTCTTCGTTGCCCACGATGATCAAGGGCTGCCCGAAGGGTGGTGGCAGCTCCAGCAATCTCGCTTCGAGCTCGCCCGCAGGGATCGAAGTCGCTCCCACAAAGTGCTCCCGTTGGAAGTCGGAGCTCGGCCGAAGATCGACAACAACGCGGCCTAGCTCAGCCTGCCGTCGCTTGACGAACTTCCCAAACTCTTTCGACGAAGGGCGCGCTGCCCGCGGAGCCACGTCGTCGACTCCATCTCCACCCCCGTCGCCAGCTTCAATTCCGCTCGCCGGTGGGACGACGGCGGGCGTCGACGTTACGGGTGATGTTGCGGGTAACGGCGGTGGTACTCGCCGTAGTCGCGTGTGTGAGGCGGCGAAGACATCGCCTTGCGGTGTCGGGACGAGAAAACCGCACGACGTCTGCAAGGAGAGGCACCACAGACCGAGCAGTGCGCGTGGCGCACTGACGGGTGTCATGGAGGGGGGGCGGGGCGGGGGAGGCGGGGGAGTACCGGCGGTGCACAACAAGACTCCTTGACAGGGCGTTCAAGTGCGTGCTGGCTGCTGACGATGTGGGCTGGTGTGCGTCTGCTGCTGTACGCGGTGTTGCTGTGTTGACGTTTTCACATGCGGCGGCTGTCTTCTCCTTCGCACTGCCGATCATGTGTTTTATGTCGACTCTTTGTTGATTTTCGATGTTTTTTGCTTCTTGTCGTTGCAAGACTTGAGCGCCTTCACCTGCCCGGCGTTACCGACACAAAAAGGTAGAATAATACAAGGTGCAGGGTGCAGGATACAGAGTGCAGGGAGGCGGTTGGGCCAGAGGCGTGGCCGACGAACATCGATGCCCTCAGGTTTCGTGTACGTACCATACGTCTAACGAAAATGCCTGTTTCCAGGAAGGAAGCTCGGCGTGAGGGCCAGTTTGCACTCCTTTATCAACGGCCGTCAGATACCCAGACTGCGCAACCATAACATGAAAACAGCAAGACATTGCCACGACAATGAGTGCAAGCTTCACCTGCGCTTGACACTTTCTCCAGTCTCGATCGTGCTCACCAAGGCACTCCTCCAGTCTGTAGTAGTCCAAGGAGCAGCCTGAGCGATCGATAGCTTCCTCGATGTCTACCTCTCCGCCAAAGTCACTCTTCGAACCTTGATGCTGGTCTTTGATAACGGACGGAGGCACAGGAGGACGAGAAGGAGTCTCGATAACCATGTGGCGATTGTCCGGTACGCAAGGCTACCGGCGGTAGGTGCAGCAAACCACTACGATGTACCTGCCTGCCTGTCTATGGTACGGCGGTGCAACCCTATGGGCTATGACCTTTTTTTTTCCGGAAAGTGAACTGCAATGTAAGGCAAATTGGAATAATGGAACTCCCCTTGTGATGACAAAAGCACCGAACACAAAACCACGAGAGAGACACCAATCAGCGTGCAAGCAGAGAGCGGTTAGAAGTAGAAAGCCACCGTGCGGCGTGAGGGTTGAACGCCGATGTTATTTTGACGACCACCAGCATGGCGTCGCAGCAGCTGCACAGCTACCTGGGCAGGGCGAGACTCTGGCGAAACGTGTCAAACAAGGTGAACGATATTTTTGTTTTTTCGTTTATTTTATTTTCGAACACAACGGCGCAATCGTTTTTGAGATATTTTGATTTTCTTCGAGACAGACTTGAGACAGAAGATGAATTGCTCCTGCGGCCGTCCCACAAAGGTCTGAAGTCTGAAGGTCCAACAGCAACTTGGGTTGGATACGCCTTCGTGAGCCAAGAGACTTGCTTGAGAGGAAACAGTAGTGCCGGACATCCTTGGCGGGTGTGCCTTTTGTCGTAGGTGTCGACCGGGCGATTTGCGGACAAATGGTGATCGGCCCGACGTGGTGGTGTTACGAGCTGGCCTTCTCACCATCCATGTCGTTCGTACATTTTTCACGTTTATTATACCTGTGGTATTCTTCGCTCGTTGTGTGGATAACTCCTCTCTGTCCGGCCACATCCACACCACCACCGCCGTAACCAGTAGAGTATGATATGAAACCTCATATTTTGCAGATGGATGCAGCTCGAGAGCTTTGTCGTACGTACTGGGATGATACTGCTGTAGATTTGCGTGAGTACGGGACAATGTCGCTGTATATACGAGTAGAGTACCGGTACTGCTGTGTTGTACTTTGCTTCGGAGAGCGGGCGTCGGATTTCAGGGTCGATGCCATGCACCACAGCTGCTGCTGCTGCTGCTGCACAACCCTGTCTATCCCCCCAAGCAAACAAGGCAACGAGAACGCCCCTTCCTCCTCGGGTCCGACGTCTCCCTCCCACAAGTGAGCTGGGCTGGCGTTGATCAATCATATGTTGATTCTGTGGCCGACACCTCACTATCCCAGCATGTACCCAACCAAACTCGACATCCCTTCAACAATAATACGTACTCTGGTACTGCAGTAATTGAACTCCTATAATACCGTAACACCCTTGGGAGTACCTCGTCACCAGGTACCAGGTACATGGGTAAGGTGCTGTAAGTGGCGTTGCCGGCGTTTCTCCCTATTTGTAGACTCTACGTATGTACTACACTACCGTATACCGGCGCCGCCGGACCGCTGCCTCTCTCACGTACAACATGTGATACGGCGTTCGTACCGCAGTATTAATAGTGCATCATTTACACATAAGTAGTCCGTACCTGGTGTCGATGTCGTACAGTTGCCCACCAATACCAGGTAGTAGTATAATAGTACATTATTACTTGTAGTACGTATAAGCGTGTACCAGGTATTGAAAACAGCACGTATGATTGAAGTACTACACCGCGCGGCTCTGTTCGGGTGATGATATATATATACGCGCAATTAATAGGTTCAGTGCGACACCTTGTAAGTTGTAAGGAACGCTGACGAGACCAGGCAGTTTCAATGCTGCTGCAGCCGCCGTACTTCCGTCCCCCATCATCTCGTCCTATACCTGGTTTATTAGATATACCAGTGCACCAGTGCCAAACCAACTCTGGACACGCATAACTGGTACCAGGTTTGTGGACGGAAATGTAAGGACCTTTGCGGTATTAATATGAATATAGAACCTTTGCGGTGTTAATATGAATATAGAACCTTTGCGGTATTAATATGAATATAGAACTACAGTAGTTGTCCTTACATTTCCGTCCACAATTGGTACTTCGGAGAGGGCATGCATGATTCGGGAAGGGAGCTCCTTCTGCGTTGTTTGAAGTTGCAATCGTACCTCCTCCGTTCGCATCGTAAATCGTAATAATAAGCAACACCGCCGCCGTCCGACTATGCGCCCAGAAATCGCCGAAAGGATTCCGACTTTCACCGCGTCTGTCACGTCAACAGCAACAGCAACAGCAGCAGCACGATCACATTCGTGATGGCGTACTTACAGCATCAAGTAGTATTATATCTCCATGGGTGTAACTTCAAGTCCTTCAAGTATTCGACGTGTATATATATATACATTGCCAGGTGCGGCATCACCACAGGCATATGCCAGGAACCACACTGCTCGGGACCAAATTGAAACCATAAACAACAGCAGCAGCAGTGCTATTAATACCAACCAGTATTACTGGCATCTATTATTACTATTCCAAGTATTACCGTGTGTCAGGTGTGAATATCGCGGAAGATTTGGGTAGATGACCCCTCCCCTTGCTTGGACGAATTTCGAAGCTGGTTTTTCTCGACAACGGGTTGGGTGTAAACGCGTACCACTCTGGTCGGAAATATAAGGAACATTTATACGTAAATATGAACATACAAGTTCCTTATATTCACGACCAGAGTGGGGTAGTAAACACCGAGCGAAGCGTGTGTGGACAGGTCTCGATGAGATATTTCGAACGCCACCATTTTTTGGTTGTGACTGCTGCAGCCCCGTTTTGAGGACAATTTACTTGTGAGTGGTTTTGTCCCCCGAAAACGGGACTGCAGTCCTAAAAGGGTCAAAACCGCAGTCCCCGTTTTCGGGACAAAGTACTTGGAGTTGACTGGTTTTTGTCCCCGAAACGGGAATGGAGTACTAAAGAGGTTAAGGCATGTTTTGGAGAAAATCGACTGCGAAATTTTTGGTGTGCTATCTTGTCGCACGCGTGATACGGGGGTAGGTCAGACGAGGGGCAAGCAAACGACAGCGGAAACGTTTTACCCCACGTTTGGAAGGTGATGCATTTTTTAACAAGGACCAGGTCGTATATTAATTGTTCGCAGTCGCACCCCTGATTTGCGCGCCTACATATTTCAGATCCATGATTGCTGTCGCCCTTTCGCCCCCCCCCCCCCCCCCGTCGACCGTCGACCGGCCCGTTGTCTGCCGGCCTGCGGTCGCCCTCGCAACATTGCATGTGTGTGTATGTTCGTGTCTGTGCGCGTTTTATTGTCCCGGACGGCGGTGCCAGCTCGCTGAGAAGGGCACCCGCTTGGCCCCGTGCGATGCGAAAGCCCTGAAGGACCTTTGCGCCGGCGTGACCTGGATGCAGAGGGTTCCGCCGGCCGTGTTGGCGAGCTACCGCGCGCTGTACGTGATTCTGCGGGGAGACGCGGCCGACGCCGAGGAGGAGATCAACCGGTGCGGATGGCGGGTGCTTATGTGTCATGTATACCTCGTCTGTGTCCGTGGTTCAGAGGCGTTAAAAGGGATGACCGACAGCGGTACATACTAATCTGTGATTTGTACGATGGTGTGGTCTACTCGGTCAGCGCTGATATCATTTGTTCAGTCGCGGTGAAGTTGCTCACAGATTTGCCCGCATGAAGTGATGCTGTTTCAAGTTTCACGAGGTAGGGTTTTTGTCATGAGATTTGTGACGGGTTTTTTCCCCCCCCACGGTGAGTGAGATATTTTTGTCCGTGACGGTGGTTTTTGTTCGGCCTCGGCTAAACGGCAGCCACCACCACCCCGATCCTGACCTCTACCCCTAACTCTGACCCTAACCAGAGGTCTCTTTGGTTGGTGTGTGCCGTGGGGTCGTTGTGGGCGTGAAGGCTCTTTCAGTAGTAATGGTTGCTGTGATGGCACATTTGAGAGACTTCGCCTGCGCGGGCAGATGTACGCGAGATGCCATTCGCTGGTTAGAAGGGATGAATGATACAAGGCTGGGCAATGACACAAACGCAGTATGTACGTGCTGCATATTCACCAGCACTCTTTGTCGTACGTACAGCCAACAAACACCCCATATTATAGTCATCACCCCACTAACTACGTTTGGGGAGGATAGAGGATAGAGGATAGAGGACAGACTGCTGTACTGCTGCAATCCAGTATACTGATTGATTTTGACGACAGTAAACTCGCTACCGGTGCTGACTTGGTCAGCCAGTGCCCAGCCCTACTATTGCGGGGTCCATAGTTAATGGGACCAAAAGTTGTTCGTAAAAATAGGTAAATATATAGGTTTTTATGTATACCATAGGCCCTATTAACTATGGACCCCCGTAATATTAATATAATACCGTTATTAATACCAGGTAGTACGTAGCCTAGACTGGCCAGTCAGCTTTCGAAATACGGGGGACATACAAAGCAGTAATCATTGAATGACTACTCGTAAATATGGCGGGCAAACATTGAAGATCGGGGGATACCTGTTTTTTGGGTCTACCGTGGATTCTGACCACTATACACGGCCCCCCGTAAATAGTGATACTATTAATAGCAGTAGTGTTATCCCTTTTAACCGACAGCAGCAGTATCGAACACGCCTACGTATACTATTACGGGGGACCATAGTAAATAGGACCAAATATTGCTAATAAAAATCGGTAAATATATAGTTTTTTATGTATACCATGGGTCCTATTAACTATGGACCCCCGTAATATGTGTATACGAGTACAGTCAGATCGTTTGACGGACAGCCGTCAAGGAACTCCTCGCACTGAAGCCAGTATATATGTTGGGTCTGGAGAGACCTTGCCGAGCCGAAACCACTATTACGGGGGACCATAGTAAATAGGAACAAATACTGTTAGCAAAGATAGATAAATATATGGGTTTTTGGGCGTACGTTAGGTCCTATTTACTATGATCCCCCGCAGTACCTGGTATATGTCCACGCTCTAGACCGTAAACCGACACAAGGCTTGGGGTTAATCATGGGTACCAGGTACCAGGTATGTACCAGTCTGACAACGAAGGTGGGGCCTTTTTTGTGTTCTTGTTCCCGTCCCATGTATTGTCTTCGTCCTTCCTGCTCCTGCCCCCTCGTAGTAGCACTGGTACTCGCATCTCAGAGCCGGGGTCGCATAGCAGTTCCTTCTCCGCCACGTGCCTTGCAATTTTTTTCGCGAGAAGAGTTCAGCACCTTCTTCCCTCGCCGATTTGCGACGAATTGTGCCTACCCACGCTATAATAGGCGCTCTCGACAGCAGCAGTAGTTGGTGTCAAGCGAGCAAATAAAACTCCGTACGGAGAATCGAACCCACGACCTCGACGCCAGCAGTATTCGAGTATAACCGGCTAACTACTACGCGGACCACCGGGGCGACCGGCTTCCGCGGCGATGAATCAATGTAGATACTGCCTGCTGTAGATATGTGAGTTATCGATTATATGATGGACCAAGAGGGGGGTGACTGTTGTTTTGCCCTCGTACAATAGAAAAGTCGTGGCGACATCAAACGTGCTGTATATACGGGCATATGTATACCATTCTGACTGACCGAAAATATTAACACCGTTTGATATCGGTCTCAGAGTCCAGATGGGTGTTATATTTTCGGTCAAAGTGGTACATGATACGCTGCTGTGTTGCGATGCCGCTCTGCTATATACTCCTCACTCCTTGGCATGCTCCTGATTGTGCTACACGCCTGATTGTGCTATGATACGCGCCTGATTGTGCTACACGCGCGCACACACACCCGCAAGAGCAGACAGGAATTTTCCGGCGTGGTCCGAAAGCTGTGATAGGTGTTATATAGCTTGTACTACTTCGTATTAATATTTGTTCCCTCGACGTTGCGTATTTGACCAAGGAACACAGGAGCTACTCTGTGCCGTGAACACGGCTGTTACTCCCAGCTACGGCTGCTCTCGTTTTGTTGTCTCCTGGAAACTATGGAGCTATCGTTTTCCTAATTGTTGTATTCCTGATACGAGGGCTTCTATTGCCACCCAGGCTATTTTAAACAGCCCAGCAACTGCTGTGACTAACCAGGCCCTTACACACTACATTATAATATGAGTAAAATCCGACCTTGTCTTTGTTAGACACCACTATTAATATTAATGGCTATCATCCTGGTATTCACACGTCGCTGTCTCTTAATCGATTCGTGAAACGTCTCGTGTCCCGCGTCTCGTGTGGCGCGTCAGAGACATCCTGCGGACGGTGCGAGCGGTGACCGGACTGCTGCTGGATTTTTCGCAGGATCAGAGGGGCGATTTCGCGGGGTCGATCAACCGCGTCCTGAACGCCCTCGCGCATGTGGACGACATGGGCTACTGTCAGGTGCCACAACAAAACTCCGTAACTACCGGTGTGAATTGGTGGATGGATTGATGGCCGTCTCGGGTTTATTTCCCGATGCCCCCGGGTGCAAAGTGCGGAAATACCTCGATGCACCGAACGTCGCGTATTTGTGGCACGCACGTACGCGAGGATACGCTGTTTATGGCCCGATTCTCTGATATATGTATGTTTTCGTGTGTTCTTTTTTTGTAGTCATGTACCAGGTATATACCTGGGAGAGCACTATCGCTGGCCCTGGCTTAGTTGTTGGTGTGTTGAATCATATTGGTACGTCTATACGGCGGTGAAAGGGTTCGCGTTAGTCAATGTGGGACGGCGCTTTCCCGCTCTTCAAGGTTAATAAAATGTTTATCAATAGTATCTGCGGTAATCGTGGTATTTCCCCCCTCGCCATCGGCTCTGCTGTCGTTGATAGAGCGATGTAGGCAGACCCGCGGGGCCCACTTACCGCCCGATGCCCGATGGACAAGGAGGTCGACCGAGGAGTGCTGTTTTTCCGGGACCGAACGACAGTGGCGTATGGTATCATATTTTGTAGATATCAATATCATACATGTGTAAGATACGTCGTTTTTGGTTCCCCTGCAGTTGTCCAGCAGTATCAGGGGGCGCGTCGATAACGGCCTGCTCACGGCGACCGGCCCGACCAGCAGTTACATACAGAGCATATCATAGCAGTCGTCGAGCAACCCACACTCTTCGGGAAGTCTGTCTCTCGCCCTCTTTCTCTCTCTCGCTCTCTCTAGCTCAACGCTGAACATCGTTGGAGAACGGCCGCCGAGAATCTTTGTCGCCTGGTTTTGTTCCAACCCAATAAAGTTGGGACGTGCCAGATGACCTGTAGCTTCTGGGCCCCTGCTTACCCCTTCTTCCATACCTTGCAGGGTCAGAACTATGTGGTGGACGTCATGATGAAGGCGGGGCTGCCGGAGAGGGAAACGTTCTGTTTGTTTCTGTACCTGCTGAGGCAGGGCCATCTTCACGGCATTTACCGAAAGGAGGTGTGACCGAGTGGTTAGCAGCCTTTTTTCATCTCCTTTTTTTTTGCCACTGATGTTTGCATTGGCCGTTCTTCGACCACGGTACTGCTGCTGTACCAGGTATACTATCAATATTAATATTAATGCTAGCCCGTAAACCCACCTGGATCCGGTACACTCATCCCCTTACCTGTACATTGAACGCATCATACACAGCCTACGGCAAGTGTGTGCGGGGCCGTCTTGCCTCATATTTTGTTTGGTTTGCTCTTGATTTTAGTTCGGGTCCCGACCGGAGTGTTTTTTTTTTTTTTGCTGTGCTGTGCGTCTCGAAGAAGCGACCACTTGCGACATTACAACCACTCGCGACGTAACATATCTGGCAAATGAATACGCCGGGTATTTTTGCGCGCTTATGTAGTACTTTCATCAGCAGTGAGATGTTTTTTTATAGACCTGTGACTCGGCACGAAACGACTAAAGTCACCAAGTACGCAGGTATTTGCCGGAATATTATATAGTTGGTCGTTTCCCGGAGGTACCGATTATCCAACTTGGGGTTTCCATACTTGAAGAGAGGATTATTGAATGCGAGATACACTTTTTCGGGTGGGGAGCCCTCTTGGCCGGCGGCGGGGGGGGGGGGTGATTTGGCGCGCTTCGGTCACCTGACTTACGTCGGCAAGTCGGCTATTAATAGTCATCAGCTGGCTTCTTCGCCAAGCAACATTCCGATTAAAGTCAGGTATTTGGCGGCAGCTGCCGATTGGTTTCGAAGTCGTGAAATCCTGTCGACTCACAGCTCTGGGTTTTTTTCTTTCAGAACCGGGTTTTTATATCGTGTGAGAAGCCGAGCTGAAGGCAGACCTCTTGTTTGCATCGATTATTGCCCGGCGGGGGAAGCAGTACGTTGTGTCCACGGCGTCCCCGGTGGCTTGGTAGGTGATCCGCGTGCCTACTATGATCGATTTCGTTGGTTCGAGTCTCACCGAGTGCATACTCGTAGGGACTTCTTGCATAAAAAAATGGTTTATTATTAGCGGAAAGCGCGAGAGCGTGAGTTGGCAACATTCGATGAAATCGACGAACAGTGGGAAAAGCTGAACCGCATGCGCGATAAAAAACGAAGGCACGTACCGGGGGGACGAAGGGGCGACACCTGTGACCACGTCTTTTGCAGAAATTAGCTGCGGGTAGAACCGCGTTATACTGGAGAGTAAAAGTGATGATGACAAAAACAAAATATCTCTATGTATATCTAATATATACATATATGTATGAACCACGCCTCTACCCGGCGGGTCGCCGTACACCGACACGTCCTAATATTTTTGTGTGTGTGTTTGTGCTTTTTTTTCCCGGGGGGGGCATTTTGTTCCGGCATCCGTATATCTTGCCGTTGCTTGTCCCTTGTTGTGCCATGACTGTGCGTTGAAGGTGCCGATGCTTGCAGGGTACATGGACAAGTTCGAGGAACAATTGCGACTGAGGCTGCCCAAGCTCGCCGCGCACTTTGAGGTGATACCTGGTACCATGATATCGAACAAGAAATCACGTATCACGCTTGCACAAGGCGCAATTATCATATGACTTTGGGCCCCATATATGTCGCACCCGAATAAACATCCTTCACGAGGTCCTATGAAACCCGTATTAGTATACGCAGCATATGGCAAATTTTATACGTCACGGGACAGCCTACGCGGACTTTAATTGCGCGCCGCGCAATGTATGTAAAACCCCTGTTTTGGCAGATACTGGAGCGATGTGTAGTCATTCCCAGTGACTAGAGCCAACTTTTATGAGAATCCTCGGCAGACATCGATCGACAAAACCAACGACACCGTCATGAAATCTGAACGGAATGCGCTGGTTAAGGTCTCCGACCCAGCCTAGTGTCACAGTGCTCACACCTCGGTCGGTGATATGTGGCGTGGGCTGACCAGGCGTCTGATAAAAAAACATTTTGGCACTGGTCTGTAGAAGACAGACGACAAAAAATCTCTACCCCTCTCCGATGGCAAAAAATAGACCATTTTTCAGGTTTGACATCGATCGACAAACCCAACGATTACGTCACGAACTCTGAATGAAGTGCGCTGGTTAGAGGCTCCGACCCACACTAGTATCATAGTTCTCACACCTCGGTCGGTGATATGTGGCGTGGGTGGGCCAGGTGTCTACTAAAGACATATTTGGCAGCTGGTATGTAGAAAACAGACGACAAAAACTCTCGATTCCTCTCCGTTGGCACGAAACAGAACTTTTTGAAAGCTCTGACGAAGAGCATAGGACGCCGCGACCAACCTCTCGCCCCCTAGACGACGGATTCCAATTATACCTCCTAGGCCATAATTTACACTCATTGGCCTTGCCCGGTACCAAGTTCGTTGACCATGGGTGGAGTATATGTCGAGATCGAAGGTCAATCGTCGCGTGACTGCGGGTGTGCGAGCTGCGAGCTGTGTCTTTCTTCTTCTAGTTTGTGTGCGGCGTGATTTCACGTGGTTCCCGTTAATACAGCGATTTTATTGGAAGATGGCTCCCGTCGTTCGCGTTATTTCAGCCATTTGATTGGAAGATAGCTGGCGTCAACTGCCCCGTGTTATTTTAGACTTGCCACACAGCTTGCTCAGAAGATGAGTTTCGACGAAATTTTCGACCTCACAGCTGATATATTTGTTCTTTTTTTTTTTATGGCACCTGCTTGGTTAAATGTAAGGGCACAGCAGTTGTAGAACACCAGCGACGAGAACGGGAGGGGCAGCTAAGGAGCGTAATCTGCGCGGGGAGCGCTAACGGTAAAATATCTGAAACAGTAGATACGAGGTAACGCAAGGGTGGTAGTCGCTTTAGTTGTTTGATCAGTTTTGAGAAAGCGCAGCGAAAATTGCGCACGAGCGTGAAGCTGTGAAAGGCCGCTTTGGCCGCTAGATATATAGAGGGACAACACTCCACGCCCATCAGACCCCGCCTTTGCTATATGGTACGAGGGTGTTATGTCCACGCCGTACTCCCCCCCTCCCCCCCCCCCCCCCCCCCCCCCCCCCGCCGTCTCCCCTGTGTTGCCGACAGTTTGTGCCTCGAACACAATCAAAAATACATCCCAGGTATGTGCGAAAAACGCAACCAAACAAACAAACAACCCAACCAACCAACTAACCAATGTTGTAGTAATAGTAATAGTACGGTTGCTTAGTAGTCGTCATTTAGATCTCCACAACGTCTATTTTGTATGCCCCGCGGAGCAACGGGTCTCCCGAGCGCCACCCTGCCACCTGCGGACGCGCGGCGGCGCCACGGTCCCCCACAGACGGCAGTCCACGTAAACTGATTAAACTACAACCTGAACACAAACGCCATTTCCCCTTTTTTTTTTTTTCCTTTCCAGGCGGAGCACTACCCCCCGCCGCTGTACGCGCTGGAGTGGATCACGACCCTTTTCGGCCTCGCCGCCCAGCCGCTCATATCCCTCGTGGCCCTCGACCTCTTCCTGGCGGGAGCCCGCAACCCGGTGCTTCGGCTGTGCGTGGCGCTCCTCGGGGGAATGGAGGACGAGCTGCTCACCCTGGACCAGGAAGGCCTCTTGAAGGAGTTCCGCTCCAGGGCTGTGGAGGCGGATGCAGAGGAGGTGGGTGTTCTTTTTTTTTTCACTGCTGTTTTCCGCTGTGTGGAGGCTTGGGGGCGTTGGATTATGAAGCCCGGAGTGGGGAGGTGCGGGGCATTTTTGTTCCGCTTTTCCAGAAGTTTTGGAGCCTTGTAAGCGACGAACGAGCTATGGATTATGGCGACGAGTTAGCGTGAGAACGATGATGACCAAAAAACAACAAGGGCCGTGGTGGAAAGGAGGGTATTTCGCGTGCGTGTTTTCTCGCCCCTGTGTGATCTCGCCTCGTGGATGGATGAGCAGCCGGTATGATTTTGGTAAAAATGGTGGTTGGTGGTCACGCACGAGCCGATGTGAAGGGCAACTCTTGCGTAAATGGCTCGAAGCGTTTTTGTCGTATCCGACCCCCAATTTTGCAGCAGAACTGTGCCCACGTTTTCGGTTACAAACTATTACGTCGGGGGGGGGGGGGGGGGGGGGGGGGG